>JADAZS010000037.1:0-318065 GCA_014872975.1 Diaporthe citriasiana | reverse complement strand
GGTTTACTAATTTAAGCTATAAAAACTTAAAGATAATATTATTATTTGGGAAGTTTATAATAATAAAGTAATACTATTATATATACGTAGTATTATAAGAGTTTATTATTTTAAGAAATAGCAAGTAACTTTTATAAAAAGGGATTAGTTTATAATTAATAATAATAAGCTGGGGCCTTTTTTTAAAATAATACTAGTTTTTATATACTATAATAATATAGTAGCTAATTAGGTTTTTTTTTACCCCTAAGTTAATAATACTTTAAAAAAACTCCATCTAATTTACTATTTTAACCTTTATTCCTATATAAAGTTATCGTTTTACTTATATATTATCCCCTTTAATTATATATACCTGTAACCCAATAAGTTACTAGTTAGCTTTAAAAAGGCTCCTAGGGTATTATATAGTAATATACCCCTTCTACTTATAGTTATAATATAAGGCATCTAGGTATTAGCTGCTTAAATAATCTGATAACCTATAAATATAATAGTTATATCTTTAAGGTTTAGGATATATATTAGTATAATACCCCTACTAATAATAATTATAGTAGGTAACCAAGGTTAGTAATTATAGGGGTGGTATTATAATTTCCTACTTAACTAGACTCTTAGTATTAAAGTATACTAAGTTTTAATCTTATAGAGGTTATATTAATATAACTTGTATATTTTTATAATTTCTAGCTAAGTACCTAGGTTAGTAGTAGTTATAATAAGTAAGCAGCCTAGAGTATTATTAGGATAAAAGGGGTACTTATACTACGGCTATACTATCTTATATAACCCTTTATACTGCCTTAATATACTATACCTAGCCAACCAGTCTTTCTTATATACTAGGAATTTATACTTATATATAGATTATAATATAAATATTTAGCTAAAACTTAGTAATTATATTATTAATCCGGTATACCTTATTGGAATTATTTAGAGATTTTATTTTAGCCTCTTAATACTACCTTAAAAACCTTATAACTAATTTATTTAATTTTTATACAAAATATATAAGCCTTGTAGTTACTATAATAGTATACGTAGTAGGGTTAAATAATTAGTTATATAAGAATTATTTAAAGTCTTCTAGGAAAGTAGCTAGGGAGTTAATTCCTTAACTTTATTACCTTATAGTAAAATTAATTTAATCCTACTTTAATACTTCTTTTAAGTAGTATATAGTATACCTAACCTATTCCTATAATTTTAAGATTTTATATAGCCGAAAATAATAGTAAAGATTATATAGAAAGATTTACAGGGTTATATACAAGTTACTATTATAAGTAAGTACGGGGAGACTATTAAGGTAATAGACTAGCTTAGGTATTATGTTTATAATACTTAAATTATACTTTCTTAAAGGGGGGGTAGGGTTTCTGGTAACCCCTAGGGCTAGTCTAGGGGTAAGGGCCGGGCTACCTTTACTGTTAAAAAGTAGTATAAGTTTTACTTATTTGGTATAAAGGTATTATTAAATTATTTTATCTTATAGTTATTAGTTAAGCTTTTTTTTCTTATATTTTAGTTTAGTACTACTAAGCTACTAGTTGGGTATTATATCCCTAGTACTAGATCTAGGAGTAATCTGGGTATTAATAGGGTTTTAAGCTGCCTAGGAATATAAGATCTAGCTGGCTTTAAGCTGGAAGTTATATATCTTATCCTGCTCTAATATAGTAGTACCGGTATATAAGTGTAAAAGTTATATATTAGGTATTATATTAGTACTTTAAATAATTTATTTTTTATAAGGGTAAGAATAATCAAACTATTAGGGTTAAAGGTTATAAATAAAGTAGATAAGTATATATAGTATAAGTGGGGTATAAGTACTAGTAAGGAGTAGTATATTTAAAATAGAAACTATTAATTATTATCCTTTTTTTTTTTTTTCCTCCTAGGTAGCTATTTTTTTATAGCTAGTATAGGTTTTTTATAGTAGAGGTATAGTATTACCGCTATGGGTCTAATCTTAGGGTTTTTTGCCGAGATAATATAGATTGCTAATTGTGTGACTAATAACCCTGATAGTTTTTTACATCTAACTCCGTCCTACGACGCAATCGACGAATATAAGAACTCCGCGGTGGACAGCGATGATGGCGGTCAGGTGCCAGAATGGTTTACCAACGAACGTCACAGGAGCATCAAAGATCTCAAGCGACGCAAAAGCCTGAAAGCCGACCTCCTCCACGAGGACGACGCCCGGGACGAGCAACTGTCGAGGCGCCTCCGGCCCGCCGCCTGCTGGGAATACTACCAGATGCTTCTCGGCCAGCAAAACGCCGTGCTCGCTTCGGCCGCCGACGAAGCCGCCCTCCGCCACGCGCTGCGTCGATTCCCCCGGCTCGAACGCGTCACCATCACGCCGGCCGCCCACGGCTGGCTGTTCAGCCCAGTCTACGAAACCCCGACGATACGAGCCATGCCGCACGGCTTCATCTACCCCATGCCCCGCGGGTGGCCCACCGTCCGGGATGGCTGGGCATCAAGCATGCAGCCCTGGCCCGACGACGATTGCGATGCCGACGGCGAGGCCTACAAGGACCAGTGGCGTGGCGTCCGCGTCGCCCTCCGCGTGCTGGCCGAGCCCCAGGCGCACCACGCCGTCACGCAGCTCGTCCTGACCGCGCACCACCTCGACACGGGCCTCAACTGCCGCATCTTCGAGGGGTCCGCATCAAGCGCCGAGTACGCCAACCTCTGCGCCCTCCTACGCCGGCCGCACTTCGCCCGCCTCGACCTCGCGCTCGCCGTCGGGGGGCAGGAGGAGATCGGGTGGCCCGCCTTCCGCGGGAGTGGCCGCCTGCGCGCTGCGCTGGCCTGTGCCCCTAGTCTGAGTTACTTCGCTCTGCGGACGAACGTGGAATTGTCCCGGGACATGAAAGACCACGTGCCGCTTTTGGATATTATTCCCGTCCGCGACTGGCCGCGGCTCCGGCACATTGGGCTGTCGGGATTCCTCGTCACGCAGCGAGATGTGGTCGGGCTGCTCCAGTCCCTGCCCAGCTCGCTGCGGTCGGTCGAGCTGAGCTTCCTGCACTTCCTGAGCGGCGGTGGCAGCTGGCGTGACCTGCTGCGGGAGATGCGCCGCTCGTCCGGCTGGCGGGACAAGGAATCGGCTCGTAGGCCGGCTGTGGTCGTCGGACACGGTCGAATCCTGTGGCCATTGACTGGGCTGGCTGTGTGGGCTGATCGGAAGGCTGTGGGAGATTTCTTGTATGGCGATGGGCCCAATCCATTCGGGGAGGAGGATAGAGTGCCTTACAAGTCGTGGGATCAGCCGGACCTCATCGTGGTGGAGACAGAGGGATGTGTTGAGCGGGATGCCTTCCACCCAGCGTATGAGCGGCCCTATGTGGATGATTCTACGTTGATGACGCTCGGGATTGATGTGAAGCTGGGCCCTGACTGAACAAGTGGCCCTGACGGTTCCACGTCTTACAACCCCATACATGCAGAAGACTTTCATTGCCAGTCACCCCTAGCTTGGCAGCTCCATGTTACAGCAGCAGGATATAGTCACTCTAAGGCGTCGAAAGATGAGGACATCAGCCGAAGCAGCGACTCGCACAGCAATGTGCATTATGTTATCATTCTTACCACTGATTAAGCGTAGCCCAGAGTGACCCGAGCTTACGAGGGGCACTCTGGGCGGAGCTTAATCTACAATAGCTAGAAAGTATAATATGTTTCTCTTATAGGGATTGGTTAGTTATATATGATTAGGTTACCTAGCCAACCTAAATACTCCTCTGCCCAGAGTTGCTTCTTGCAAGTCTTGGGTTACTCTGGGCTATACTTATCCTTGGTGTATT
This sequence comes from Diaporthe citriasiana, assembly GCA_014872975.1. Taxonomy (NCBI): domain Eukaryota; kingdom Fungi; phylum Ascomycota; class Sordariomycetes; order Diaporthales; family Diaporthaceae; genus Diaporthe; species Diaporthe citriasiana. The sequence goes on along the minus strand of JADAZS010000037.1, from coordinate 314,238 downwards.
TTATAAGGACTGCTGGAGGCCCCCCCCTGGCTGGTAACTTTACCTAAGTGCTATAGGCCTGGCGGAAAAAATCAAGAAGCTGGGCAAAGTTGGCTATCTCCCTATAGCTTGTAGAGGGCCGTAGATAGCCAACTTTGATAAAATACACCCGGCTTCTTGTATAATTACATGTACCCTCGGGAGGTGTTAGATACTACGACGACAACAAATGAAAGTGCTGCGTGTTTGGAGGCAGCGATCCCTCAAACAATAGTGGATAATAATTACTGATCACGGATCACCGATACGAAACACAGGTCTACAAGAACACTTAAGGTTTAAAGTTCAAACATAGCGTTTTTGACCAGCTCTTGCTTCCAAGGTTCGGACAGTGCCACCATCATGACGAGCGTGAGCAGCAACAAGATCAGGAGCTTCACCTTGATAGTACTGACTGTGTTACAAAATATTATTGCCCGTTGCCCCATCACTGCCCATTTTACATATACTCGGATAGATCTGCACAGGACATGGGTCACGGAAGGCCAGCTAAGAGATGTGGACCTCCATGGGCTCCGTGGGGAAGAGTGGCCCCCTCTGAATCATACGCCGGTATATTTGGTGGAGGATGCACGCTTTTGCGGACTCCTTAAACATGGAGTATCCCTCAAGGACTGCTCAGTGCAACCCAGCCAACGTACCAATCTCACCTCACCCATCACACATCGCCCTCATTTTCAGCCCCGCACTACTGATCTTCATTCCAGACCATCAATTCATTGCATCAACCGTTGTCCGAGTTTGAACTTGGCCAAGCTGTCATCGAACTCTTTTCCCCAACGAATCTCAGGAGACAGCCTCAGAATGGCAAACATAAGCAAATACCCCCTGGTGTCATACCAGCCCTTACGCTTTCTCTACCGGCTCGCCGCTGCAGCATCGATAATAGCACGCCTCCCCTTCTGGCTCGTCATCGGCCTCATCCCCTCACTACGGCCCAACCGCAAGTGGTCGGCCATCCAAACAGTCGTGGCGCGCATCCTCCGCGCCTCGATGCACGTGGACTCAGTCATCGGCCTAGGCGAGGCAGAGACCTACTCCCTCACGCCGCCCAAGGGCGAAGGCGACCGCTTCGTGGTGATCCAGCCCTTCGACGCGCACCTATACACCGGGCCCTTAGCCTCGGACCCTTCTGTATCCCCAGCAGCGGTGGGCGGCATCTGGCGGCCTGGCCCACCACCACCATCCGGCGCGGCAGCCAGCTTCAAGAGGGTGGTGATGCACATCCACGGCGGCGCCTTCACGCGCGACCACCCAAACACGCCCGCATCAGGCTTCCTAAGCCGCACGCTGCTCGCCCACGCGGGCGTCGACGCCGTCTTTGCGCCGCGGTACCGGCTCTCAGGCCACGGCGGGCGCAACCCCTTCCCCGCGGCGGTGCAGGACGCGCTGACGGCGTACCTGTACCTCGTGCGGGAGGTTGGCCTCCCGCCGAGTGCAGTGACGCTGTCGGGCGACAGCGCGGGCGGGAACATCGCCGTCGCGCTGCTGCGGTACCTGGGCGAGTTCGGGTCGCGGATCGGGGTGTCTCCGCCCGGGCGGGCCGTCCTGATCGCGCCGTGGGTCGCGCCCGCGGCGTGTTTCCCCCGCCGGCCGGTGGGGGAGCTCGCGGTGGAGCAGATGCCGCACTACGGCTCGGATATCCTGCCGTCGTCGTTCCTGAGGTGGGGGGCGAAGACGTACGCGCCGGGCGGGGACGTCGAGGCCACCAGGGACAACGCGTACATCCAGGCGCTGGGCCACCCTTTCCGGGCTGGGGTCCCGGTGCTGGTGAGCGTGGGCGAGGCGGAGATCCTGTCGACGGACGGGGCGGCGTGGGCGCGTGAGATGAGTGAGTATGAGGGCGGTGGTGCCAACCGGGTCGAGGTCTACTACGAGGAGAACGCGCCTCATGACACGCTGCTTATTGGGGATGCTCTGAAGTGGGAGGATAGTGCGAGAAGGGTTGCTGCCAGGATCGGGGAGTTTATTGACAAGAACTAGGGTAGGCCCGGCGGGCGTATTTGATGTCTTTGAGGCACAAGGCGACATGCCGCTCAAGCGTGACTAGGCCGATGTCAGCGACGGACATCAATATTTGCGCACTTTGGTCACCTGATATAAAGACTTTTAACGTCCGACGAAATCCTTGTACTGAGAAATCGTCATAAATGTTGTTCTGGATACTTCTCAGCCTCGACTTGGACGGCACCAATCAGAACTAGTCTACGCTTGTAACAGCATGTCTGGAGCGTGTTGAGCTGACCGAAACTACAACCTTACTAATAAACCTGAGCCTTCGCAACAAGTGACAACAAATCAACTACGCGAGCCCGGAACTTACGCCGGACTTGAGAACCGTCATGGAGGCTACGGCCTACGTCAAGGTGTAGCCAACACTCTTCACTCCCGAGGTCGGAAGCCAAGGCCAGTGAGGAGAACCGCAAGTCATCATTTGCCGCAAGATAATCAGCACGGTCTACTCAGTCTATCTTGCCCGCGTCTCTACGTTGGACGCTTGAGAATATCCCGTGGACTGCCCGAGTCAGAGGACATTTCTCGGACCTCGAAAACCTTGGAATGTTCAAAGTTGTTCAACAGCGTTGACAGCGCCCTGAGATACACCATCCGGTCGTAGATGAGCCAGCCCGGTACAATGCCTCGACACCTCACCAAGCATAGACGTTGATAGGCGTTGAAAGGAGCTTGAAGTGAGCCGCTTGCATGTGCAGCGGAACTACAGTCTTATGTAGATGGTATAATGGTTTTGATTAAATTGATCACGGCCCGGGATAATTGCAGAGCAGCATCGATAGGAGGGGTGCATCTTCATCCTGGAGATCGTCATATTGTATTCTTTTGCCGTGGACTAAATCATGCGTTTCAAAACACATAGGAAAGCCCCTGGTCGAGATTATAGTTGCTGTGTGATAGAATGGTCGGTGTAACATCCCCGAGAACATCGTCAGTGGCTGCGGAGACTCGCTCCGATATTTCTTCACGGCAGTCACAACCTCTGGAAGACACCATACGCTTTCCGAATTTGTATCGCGCAGAATCTGGCAGAGGACATCGGGTTCCTGAAGATTCAAGCTGCCTCCGAGCTCCTCAATCTCTATTCTCTGTTGACCAGTTCTGTGGAACGCTGGCATTTAGCCGAATTGCACTACTTCGCATGGTAGTACTCATGATCAATACCTATCCTAATTCCCAGGAATACTACACAGACATGCAACGTCCTGAGGATGACTAGATAATTACGCAAACAAAGCTGGCTGTCTGTTTTTGCGTCGATAGCCAGGACGGACATGAACAAATCCGGCACACGGCCAAACCCTGGGGCCACCCACCCCCACCCGGGAGAGGGCCAACAGGCAAAGCATATTTAGTTAGCACTAATCAATACCGACTACACTACTGTGCAAAATATCCCGGCCAAAGCCAAACATTACCAAATACCACAAGCCCGATGCACAAAAAACCCCGGGCGACGATCATCACCCCTATTCCTCAGCCCTTTCCAAAAGGTGCAGACCGAGACACAGTGATCTGCACCAACACACAGAGACAAAGACAGAGGGCTTTTCACTGGCCCGATCTATGTCCCGCATGGAAGCTTAAACCCTAAAGACTTTACCCCCTAGCTGATCGACGTCCACAGGGCTCAACTATACTTTCTCGCCTCTCCCGTCTCTTTGTCTTTCCTTCACATGTGCAGTAAACCCCGGTCGTGCTGTGGGACTCTTCCGTGCCTGCTGCCGATGATGATCATGAGGGTCCTTGCCTGTGCCCCCCGGCGGCACGGCGGATCTTCCATATACAGACTATTATGCATGTACAGGGTGAACCCTTAATCATTATGAGTCAGGGACATATCCCTACTTTAAATTCTTCTAACCAACCAATAGTTCTTCTTATACGTTTTAAACGGTTGCCTGTTTTTTTCTAAATGTAATAATATAAGATAGTTACATAAATTCTATTTGAAGTCTGATGTAAAGAGGATATTTCTCTGTCAATACGGACATATATAAATTCTTTCCAAGGGATCCTTTCCTAACGCCTTAGAAGTCACAAAATCACACGAATTAGGGATTTACCTTGTACACATTGTATGCGACGACGTTGGAGGGGAGGGGTGGGCGTGCAGGTTGCTGCCATTGGCCGGGCTCACTAAGTGCATGAGTCGAGCCCAGCAGCGCGTACACATTTACATACTACACAGTAGCTTAGCCGCTAGCCCTGGCGCGGATTCCAGCGCTGTTGGACGGACGAAAAACAAGGCTTGTTGCGTTGGTGCTCCGAGGGTCTGGGAACCTAACAAGGACACTATAGAGAAGGAACCAGGGAATCGAGCCGTTTAGAGACCACCGGCCGCCGTTCTCTTTTCCCGCGTTGCGCGTGGTTGCGGGAATAGACGAACGCTCGGGCGGGCGGTGGGCGGCCAGGCGGCGTGGACTCTAGATAGTTCTAGTCGGGGGCTTGCAGATCGGGGGCCTGCGGCTCGCCCGGCAGTTGCTCCCCGCCCATTATGTAGGTCTTCCTATCCCAAGTAAGCCACGCTTGTGCCGGCCGTGGCTCGCCGGGATGTGCGCTGCTGCGAATCGATGATCTTGCGGCCTTATATCTGATCGAGCAGATCAGGGTGCCCATCGTCGCCGCTAGGCCTTCTCTGATTTTCCACTCGCCCATGAATAGAACACCCGACGTCAGCTACTGCAGTGTGGACAATGGGCCCACAACTGGACGAGATCGATCCAAGTTTTCCGAACGGGGGAGAGGGAGAGAGTTCGACAGGGCCCCGGCCGGGGCCTCGGGGCTCCACGGACTCACCTAACCCTTGTCGATAATCTCGCTGACATGATTAAGTGGCAGGTGGACGGCCTGCAGGTGGACTGTCTACCCGTGACACAGTTTCTGCTGGGCAATAGCTCCGCAGCTCGCTTGCGACGTCGAGCGCCTCCCAACGTCTGTCAGAGATCCTTTTCACATCTCTTGAGAAAAGGGTCCGACCATCAGATGGGGCCGACGCGTTGGCAATGTGGCCGTTGCGGTCGTTGCGCCCGCCCGTCTTGACTCGAAGCGAGTGCGATGCCAAGGGTGCTTGATCCATGAAGAAACGTGGATACGTGAGGGTACATTAAACTCTGGCCCATCTCCTAGGTGTGGATGCATTGCGTTATCGGTCACAGGCCACACAGTGTCCGGCCCTTCTCTGCGGCAGTGCCATTGTGCCCTTGCCTGGACTCACTTGTCAACAAGCCCACAAGAATGGTCGATGGCCGAGAGTTTGAGCTGCCCCGGTTGAGACCCCCTCAAGTTGTACATGTAGTCCAAGCTAGACTGCTAGAGTGCATTCAGGCTCGAATATCAGCGCAATGAATCGAGAAAGGCAAGTCCAGAGAACCTCTCATGTGCCCGAAATTTCGCTGGGGCCTCCATGAGTGGCGTTGCTGGGAAAGGTGAAAAAACAAGTCTTGCTCGACTCCGCTGCAAAACCCAATGAGGATAAACCGCTTCAGCGAAGCACCTTAGAAACTTCATGGCACTGACACATATCACTGGAGAGCTCCTGCAGAAGCCATAGCTCTGTGCTGCCGTGAAGGTTTCAAATGGTAGCATGTACTGGGTACCCGAGGTTGGAACGCAACGCTCCAGCGGTACGAGTAGCCAGCACCTGTATCAGATACATGGCGGATGAAGGTCCTGGTGGGCACGGCACCAAAAAAGCGTCTGGCAGTTGAGGATCATGATGAATGATCGACCCCACAAACTTCCTAATTGGATTGACCCCTCGTGGTGACCCCGTAGCCACGTGTGGCCAGGGGAGATTGGCGGTCGGCGGAAGTGAGCGAGAGCTCTGATGACGGTGATTTCCGGGCGGGCAGAAGGTCAGAATGTTGGACGATGGACGTGTATGTTGGTGGGAACGGATGCCAACTGCCGAGATGGGTTGCGGGACTTATTATCCCAAAGAGGTGGTTTTTTTCTTTTCCCTTCTAACCGCGACAAGAGCGAGCGGAATGGAGGAAAAGTGAGGCGCTTGGGCGAGTACTTGCATACAGTCCTGTACAGTACTCGAACAAGCCTGATGTGATGCTAGCTGCATGCACGTTGCATGCAGCTGTTGCCCACCTGGGAGCTCGGTCGTTGCCAGTGATTGGCCAATTCAAGGGCGCCCAGGTCTCCCAATTGGATCTCGTTGGTAGTATAGTTACAGGGCAAGTGTCTTGGCCATGAGCCTTCACCCAGAGGATTTGGGCTTCCAGTGATATGGACAGCTACAGTGTGCTATAGCAGCTGCTGGCGGGCGTCTGAAGAACTCGCATGCTGGCACCGTAGCCGAGATAGGGCCAGGTTCGTCGCAGGTGGTGGTTTCGCAATATACACAGCACAGTAGTGTAGAGCGTCAGGCCATGGGGTCCAGGTCTACTGCTTTCGGCAATCGAGTTTCTAAGCAGCAGCAGTGCCAATCTCGTGCTGATCCATCGTTGACAGGCCAGGGGGTAAATTACAGGCGAAGCTGTAACCGGCAGCCAAGCAGGTCAAGCGAGGAGTCTCAATCTACCCGAGGCTCAATGGAGCCAGTTTCATCGCCTGGTCGCCCACGGCCCTGACGGTGTGACTGTGCAGCAGAAGACGGAGGCGAGGGGGGGGGGCGGCAGCATCAGCACCAACGCAAGGCATAGGCTCACGCGGGTGAAGAATCCATCTAGAAGAATCTTAAATAGAAAGATAAACACATGACACGGACACCACGGCGTAGTTGAGTGCAACGCTCGGAGAGGGCAGATGGTGGGTGCGTCGAGGCGCATGCGCGAGGGCGAGCGCGGTGGCCAGAGCTCGAGCTCAGGGTCCCGAGGCTGTCTGCCTTGGCCCTCTGCTCTGGCTGAATTGGAGCTGGGAACTTGAAGGGATGGGGGAGGGGGGAGATGCTATGACGTGCCCCGCTGAGCGCGTGAGTGGGCCATGCATCTCATCAACATGGGACGAAAGAAAGAAAGTCATAGCTCGAGAAGGTTGACCGGTGTCCGCGGTGGTGAGGCTTTGAGGGCGAGTGCTTGAAGTTTGGACGAGATGGCCAAGTCTGGTCTGGGCCCGGGTCGGGGCACATGCGCTTGGCATACCAGTTGTCGGAGGGAGCGCGGCACTCGAGGTCTGTTTTTTTTGTTTACCAGCAATAAAGGTATCTTGGATTTGCAGGATCTTCAGATCCAGGAAGCTAAAATGGGCATCATTGAAGACAAGATTGGATTGTAACAAGGCGTCACCTTGTCCCGTATGTGGTTGTAGTGTCAAGTGTGATTGATTGAAATTGAAGTCAAGATGATGACGACGTTGATGTCGTTGCTGCCGTTGGATTTGGAAGCCACGAGCCCAGAACCGAACCGTTTGGGACAGAACGGGCAAGGCGGGTTGGGGTTAACCTGTGGCCCAGGCTATGGGGACGTCCTGGTCAGCGACGGAATTGAGCAGGTGCTGGCGTTGGTGCTGGTTCTGGGGAGCTGAACGAGCTGAGAGAAGTGGTGGCAGTGAACATGGGCGTGGGACATGGTTCGTACCAGAGTACCGTGCGTTACTATACGTGGACTCTGCCCGCTCAAGGTATCGAGGTACTTCTCCACACGCTATCTCTGCACCCTGCAGGCTCTAAATTGGGTTCGCCCGTGCGCATGGGTCCGTCTCCCCTTCCCGAGGCATCTTGTCTCTCTCTTCCCAGCGAGGGCTTGTCACATCGTCGGATGGGCCCTCTTTCTTGCCTGAAATCTCGACGATGGGCCCCTCTGCAAGGGATTTTTATCTGCAAGTGTGGGTGTGGCAGCTTGACAGGCAAGCCTCCAGACCTGTCCAGGACATTTTAGCACCCATTAATCCTGGGGTCGGCCTCTTTGCTAGCTGTGGCACCGCATGGCATGATCCGGATGACAGCCAGCCAGTCAGGCCCTGGTTGTGATCACTGTGTTGTCACTACGTACAGTGCCTATCAGACCAGAACAGGCCCAGACAGACACGGACGTCAACAAGAGCGTGCAGTGCAGCCTCAAACATCAACTCATTTCATCCGCCTCAACCCCAAAAAGCCGATAAGTCGGAAAAGACTCCTTCCTGAGTGGCACTGTACAGTGAGTGATATATCCCAGCGTGAGTCCAGAGTAGACTGTGAAGAGGCGGAGGCAGATTGACAGGGAGCGATGAGGTGACAGGAAAATGGCAGACAGAGTCAGGCAGGAGACAGAGCCAAAGACGGGGAAGCAAAAGAAGGAGGAAGGAGGGGGCCCAGGCCAACCCTACACGGTGTCTATCCGTGCTGTGAGCTGTGCGGAGCGGAGCACAGGACGCTCTCCTTGCCCACGATTCATCGCGCCGTTTTGTTTCGCTCCCACACAGCAAACCAACACTACGTACCCTTGTACTTCCGTGCATCGTATGCCCCTGGTACCCGCGCAAGTACCTGGGTACCTAACCGCGTCTCCCCCCCCCCCACGGACCACCTCAATCTCACAATCTCCTCCCCATGAACCGTTGCCTTCTTCCCTGCCTTTGCCTCGCCTCGCCTTAACCTTGCATTGCCCTGCCAATCTGGTTACTTTCCATCCTGAATTAGGTAGTCAAGGTCGAAGCCTGCATTGGCCTGCATTACCTTATCCTGCCATGCATCGTCTCCCACGCTTCTCTTCCTTACCACTTCGACTTCGGCTCTAATGCTTCTGACCCTCCTTTTCCTTGGTCCATAAACACCATCGCGACTCCGACTCCACTTGACGTGACCACCCCGTCTGTTGTTCGTCTTACTCTCTCTCTCTCTCTCTCCGCCTCACCGAACTCCATTCGCATTCAACAAGGCTTTCCTGGGAGTCGCGAATTTCGGAACCCGGTCTCGCCGGTCCTTGATCGACCAGCCAACGCCAGGCTCTGCAGGACTCGGCCGAAGTAAACCCACCAAGGCAATTTGGTTGCGTTGCGCCGGGACTCAGCAGCATCTTTGAGAGGGCTGGCTTTGCAAGTCGCTGCGACCGGCTACAGGACGTTGTTTCCGGGATCGACAGGCAAGCCGGAGCTGACTTGGTTCAGCCTGTGTATTTGTGTTCGCGTCTGGCGTCGGGTCTCTCAAACGTGTGTGGTTGTTATGGCGTTGCGCAAGAGTCCGGTTCCTGTAAGTGACGCATCGTCCCATTTCTTCACGGCCTTTTTATTTCAGCACTGCCCACACTCCACGCCTCAACGATTCAACAAACCCCATCGAATTGCCGCCGCCTGGCTGGCTGCTTCCCACGGCCTGCTGTCGGGATGTCAGTCACCCCTCGCGTGTTACCTGCGTGTGACGGCCTCTGGTTCTGCTTACCCCGACGTAACCAATCAACACAACAACCAAGTCCCAGGATCGCACCCTTCTTGGCACGCCACCATTAGATTTGCATCCCCTTGCCTCTCTCCTCACGCTGCGCCCCTATCACTATTTTCCTTGCACACCAGCCAACAATCCGCTCGGACCCTCCCAAATCTCAAATGCCTGTTTCTGACCGTGGCTGCAGTGAGCACCCGCAGACGTTCGTCTGCCCACCGAGGCGATGACGAGCCAAGAGATGGAACCTGATCGCGATCCTCCGCTGCTTCCACTCCAAGGGCCCCGTATTATGCCCCCCGCCAACATAAAGTCGAGCCCGCGACAGCAAGCACGACGCCCTGCGCAGAGCTCCAACCCGAAGAAAGACGTCGCAAGGGCACCCGTCTTCCTGCGACCAGCACCTCGAGATGCGGCCAAAGCTAGGCGGCCCATTCCGCCCAGGCGGGCTCCCGATCCGAGCGCACCGGCCGTCGCCGCAAACAAGCCCCGGACGCGCACCATGCCCACTCAGAAGGTGAATCCACTTTTGCCAGTGACAGAGCGGAAGAGTCAGGAGGAGAAGGCGGCCTCGCGCCGGCCAAGGAAAAATTCAGACAACGACAGATGGGATATCGCTCCAGACGGCAGCTCGGCTGGGCGCGAGGGAAGGCAATTCACCGTGGCGAACGTCGGCAACAATGGTCGCATATACCTGAGGTACGTCCACCAAGGTCTGGGTGGCTGACTGTTAGACAAGCATCCGTCTCCGAGGAGAACAAGAAATCACACCACAGTGCAATGGCTAACATATGCTGTTCTTCTTAGGCCCACGGTCCGCCCGGCTCACCAGAGGCATCCACAGCCTCCATTTGTCTTCCCAATGACTCCTCCACAGACCGCTGGCTTAGGTTCAACGCCGACAGAGAATCAGAAGCGGGAGAGTGCACTCGACATAAATCAACTCCAAGGATCCCAATGGACACCAAGCCTAATGCCCTCAACGCCAACCACTGGACTACTGCGTTCTTACTTGGATGACAGGAAGGCGAGTCTGGGCATGCACCGTCGCACTCAGTCTGACTCAACCATCCACGAATCGAGATCCTCCGTGGCTCGAGAATCTGATCCAGGGGCTTTCAAGATCGTCGTTACCCAGCCGGGCGAGGAACAGAGGCCGAAGACACTGGAAGATTTAGAGGCTGCTACCTCGCCATTCCTTGAGATTTCCATTCCCTCTTGGAAACTCGGCACCCCACGATTCTCAGTCAAAGGGACACCCTTCATCCGAGGTTCTAGTTACGCTCCAACTGAAGACATCCGGTCGAGCAACCAATCCATGATGAGAAGGTCGGGTGGCCTAACACCGCGCTTTGCTTCGTCAATGGGTTCTAGGAGGCCCGGATCCATTGCTGGAGCACCGCCCCATCTGTCAATGTCGCAACGGCCTGCTTGGCTCGGCTCTGGTCTTTCTCCTCACGATGCATCTCGAGCAAAGTACATGTCATCACAAGTGTTGATCGAGCCTGCAATGTTCGACTCTTTGACCTTCAAGCCTGCTTGCGATAATCCTTCCATTGTCAGGTACTCGTCTTTGACCGGAGCTGTGACCGCAGCAACCCCTCCGCGCCTCGTAGCGGAAATTACCTCACCCACGTTCCTCGACTACGAACTCCTGTCCGACTTTTTTCTCACCTTTCGGGCATATTTGTCCCCCATGGATCTGCTCAAAATGCTCTTCTCACGGATGAGATGGGCTTTGATGAGGGATGGTGAGGTGGGGGTGGTGGTACGCGTTCGAACTTTTGTGGCGCTCCGACATTGGATTTTGAACTACTTTGTAGACGACTTCGTCTGCGAGTACGAAATGCGCACAGCTTTCTGCAGGCTACTGAACAGCTTGACGGACGACGTGTCGCAGGACTCGAAAGGGCGCAGGGTACAGCTTAAGATTCTGGCCGAGCTCAAGAAGTGTTGGAGACGTGTTTGTGCTCAATTTTGGGATGGACCTGAGTCCGAAGCTTCTTTACCACCTGAAGCGCCTGTTGCTCCGGGCGGCATTCCTGGTCATCGAAACCCCAGCTTGGACCCCGAATTCTGGCAGAGATATCTGGACAATGGCCCGCCAACGCTTGACAACATTCTTGCACCCTTGACGAGCAATCCGCCGGATTCCGAGACAAGCTTTTTTCGTGATGTCGCCAGGGCTGGAGGCGAGGGCATTGAATATGGACAAGCTCAAAGACCTGCGACACCCGAGAATCAGATTGACGACAGGAAAACGGCTGAGGAAGTGCAAGTCTCACCGACAAGCATCTCGAGCGGCGACATTGTGTCGTGTTCGTTCCCTACCAGAACCAACAAGTCTTCGAGTCCTGGTTCGAACCATCCTTTGGGTGCACATCCGGTGGATCCGAGTTCAGTCTACAACATGGAGCCTATCGCCACGACACCCCGTGCCCTGATGGGAAAGCGATTGCGACCTCAACAAGCGCACAAGCGTAACGGGAGTCTTTCCGACTCGCTGAGGGAACACAACAACCCAACACTCGAGCAGCTTCTCCAGCAGAACACTGAAACTCTGCTTTCGCTTCCCTACGCCGGCAGTCTTGTCAGAGGCAACGTCATGCCTCCAGGCCAGGCCTTCGTCGAGATCGTCTCACCGACGTCAACAAACGGTGCAAGCCGACAGACGACTGTGTTTCAGCCATACCCAGACGAATCAGAGATAGACAGGGCCGCGGCTTCTGCAATGTCTGGACAAGGGATGCGAAAACTAATCTGCGGTGTTCGCCGCGCGCTGAGTACACGAGGCCAGGATGTGTCGCCCACTCAAGGAAACTTTAATATTGCGCCTATAGGGCCCCGAGGTGTCACGACAAATAGATTGCCCGGGACTGCGATAGTGCCACAGGCCCGGCCGAGGACGAGTAGTATGCGACCAGTCGTCCGAATCGACCTCCTAGGCGCGGAAATCGTGGAGGACTTCAAGAAGGTGATCAGGGAAGACGCGGCAGCAGAGGCTGCTTTGCAGAATTTCCACGGCTCTATACCGTCCACGCCGACGACAGTCCGGGCACCGGGAGAAGACAGTGGGTTCTCGGTCCCGCATATGGAAGCACTTCGGCAGGCCGATCCACAGGATGGTGCGCGTCCCTTCAGTGACGGGGGCGTGACAGCCGGGAGCAAGTCCATTCTCATCATCGACGACACACTGCGTGTTCCAAATGAATTTCCCGCAATGACCGGCGCTCTTCCTGCTTTCACTCAATCAGTAGAAGATTTCGCGGACTCTTTTATGCCGCAAGGAGGAGCAGATCCTACCCCCCCTAGCACACCTCCTGGTCGGATTACAGACACGCCAAGAAGGTCTTCATACCTGCTAAATCAACATGTCCTCCGCTCAGTCAAGTCAACAGATGCCTTGCCTCCTTTTGTTCCGGACCTGGACTCTCTCGCTGGTGGACATGCTCACCGGCCATCTGAAGACATGGTCCGCCCATCGCTAGATGCCAGACTTTCCTCGTCTCAATTCCTGCGGCAATCTTTGAGTCGTCCGCCATTGAGTGGGGTCTATGGGCATGGCCGCCACCGGTCGAGTCGCTCGCTGCGTTCAAACGGCACGATGGGACTCAGGAAATACGCTTCGTTTCAGAGTGGAATGGGTCTGCGCTCAACTGTGCGCAGTTTTGATGCGACCACCTACTCTGACAGAGCGTCAATCGAGCAATCATCCGTGCCGCCACCGTTGAGAGTCCTCCGAAGACGCCCAGGTGGGGACCTTAGAGCGGTTAACCGCGTTGGAGACTTGGATCAACAAGTGCTGCGTAAGTCGCGCTCTTTGGGGTCTCTAACAACTTACACGGACTCGATACGAACCTCGTTCCTCCAAAGCCCAGCTGTGGGGCGAAGCTCGACGGGATTGATGGACGTCGTCAACAGCGACTACTCTCGCAGTCGAATGGAAGCCTTTTCTCTCGGCATTCCTGCAGAGAAGCCAAAACGAAGGATCTCCCTGCTCAGCACATCCTCCTCTAGGCCCATAATGCGACCTTCATTCGAGGCCGAGGCACAGAAACTCGCAAATATTCCAGACGACGAAGATGACGGTGGCGTTGAGTCGGCACTGCTGAAGCTCGAGGGGAGGTATGAGAGGAGACCGTTCAAGCTGTCTCTGGATGGTACAAATACTACAATGGTCAACATGGAGAACACAAGTCGCCGATCCCCTCCACCAGAAGACGGGCCCGATTCCAAGGCAGAGAAGCGGAAACATCGCCAGGAGCACATTGGAGAAGAAGGTGTGATGTCCCCGGCACCACCTGCCGAGAGCTCGGCGGATGCTTCGGACTCGGCATCTTTGCGTGTTCCCGACAAGGGCCGGTCCCTGCGCGATGAGGTCGGGTCATTCCTGTCGGACGGTTCGGATGGCTCGTATCTGTCGATCCCTCTGCTTCAACGTGAGGTGGCCGATGATGGTCACAGGAGCCGAGCGGAATGGACGAACCAGTCCATTCTTCAAGATCCCGAAGATGGCACCTCCGCTGACGAACGAGACGAACGCGATAAAGATCGGTCATACGAATTTGTCAAGAAGTCTGAGAGCATCGAGAAGATCAAGCCAGGGGACACCATGCCGACGTCCAAGCAACACGATAAGACTAGGGACTCGTCCCAATCTTTCCTTGATATTGACAGCACTGATGATGAACTGTCGTCAGAGCTGTCGGACACTCCAGCGGAAGACGATGAGGAACTGGACGCGTTCCCGTCTCTACGGCGTGGCGCCACCCTTGCCAAGATCCAAACCAACCACACAGCAAAATCATATAAGACCTTCGGAACGCAAACGAAGCACACGGTCAGCGCAGCTTCACCGACGTCTGCCACTGTTCAGACTTACGAGGTGTCACCCGAAACTGCAGATGTCCCAGAGCTGCACAGCGCTCAAATCTGGGGCCAAGAAAATGGGCGCAAGCCGTTGCCTCCCACGCCTGATTACACGCCAACCTTCGAACAGGCAGCGCAGCCTTTCAAACCGACGCCTGGTCCTACCAGCGCCAACGAGGCATCGCGCAACGCAGCCACCGTGGCCGACCAAGAAAAGACCCGGGATGTTTCAGCGCACCTTCCGTTCATCCTAGCTTTCGACTCGGAGATACTTGCCCAGCAGTTCACGCTCATTGAGAAGGACGCTCTTAACGAGATCGACTGGAAAGAGCTCATTGAAATGCGATGGAAGAATGCTGATAATAATGACTGTCGGTCATGGGTCCAGTTCCTGCGGGACGCAGATGCCCGTGGTGTTGAAGTCGTGATCGCTCGCTTCAACATTGTTGTCAAATGGGCCGTTTCTGAAATCGTCCTGACCCAGAACATGGAGGAGCGAGCTCGGTGCATCATCAAGTACATCCACATTGCTGCACACTGCAGGCGCTATCGCAATTTCGCTACAATGAGCCAGATCACCATCGCGCTGACAAGCGGCGAAGTCGAGCGCCTAAGTCAGACATGGAGGATGGTGCCGCCTCACGACATGCACACCTTGCGCGAACTCGAGGCTCTTATCTCTCCAACCCGCAACTTCTATGCTCTACGCTCGGAGATGGAAGGAGGAGGTCTGACCACTCATGACATGGGTTGTATCCCTTTCGTGGGAATCTACACCCACGATCTCATCTTCAATGCACAACGGCCAAGTGAGATCGCCAGCAGTCCAACAACGGCACCCCTTGTCAATTTTGAAAGATGCCGGATCGCCGCTGGCGTGGTCAAGACCCTGCTTCGGCTGCTAGAGGCAAGCACCACATACACCTTTCAGCCGATCGAAGGCATCACCGAGCGCTGTCTCTGGATGAGTGCCTTGTCTGACGATGAGATCCGACGACGCTCACAGCGGTTGCAATGACGAGCAGACGCACTTGACGCACCGCGCGACTGAACTTTCGAACCGGATGCTTTTTTCACTGAAGCGAATGGAATGAAGTTAACACGATACCCCTGTATATTCTCTTTCAACCAACGACCGCACATGTTGCTTTTGACGGCACGAAAAGACGCAACCCCACATTAGACGACAGCCTTGACACGCAGCCGAAACGGACCCGTATTTACAGTTGTCTGTACATGACCAACTTTCCCCTCTTCATACTGGCCGTTCTTGGCCTTTTTATAGTGCAAACTATTATATACCCATTTAGATGAGGTCTCGGAGCATCGGGTAATTCATAATTTCCTTTCCAGTCACGCCTTCCGCGGTTTTGCTACGAGATTGCATCAGCAGCAGCAAAATTGGCCGCAGAAGAGCAGCAAGCAAAGCCAGCATTGGTTTTTTTTCTTTTTGACTATGTCCTTGATCGGGACGATCTGATATTTCTTGGATTGAGGGATAGAGCCGGTTGTTGGAACGGCGAAGGATCTATCAGCAAGCAGCCGGCGGGGCGTCCTAGCGCTCATTTTGGTGCAACGATCTGGTTCCAACTGGGAGAGCATTGCCTCTCCCATCACTGAGGTCGGAGCCGGGGAGAAGATGTGGTGCTTTTGTTTCAAGCTGCATAATTGTTCCTGTCTTTTACAGAGCTCTGACATGGATCGAGCCTGAGTTCATTGTTTGATTTTTTTTTCCTTTTTCACCCCTCCGGCATGACGATGAATTGTGAGAATGCGGAGGAAGAGCAGCGTGATTCATTCATATACCCCCTTGTTTTCATTTTCTGTTTCGAGAATTGGGCGGAGCTGGGCGGCTCCGTCTGGATGGAGGGGCAACGCAGGATGATGGGGAAGTGGACCATTGGAGACGAGGCCAGCGAAGCAGCCGGCTTCCTAGAAACCACTCTGCCGTCTTACAAGAGACAGGTGGCTGTACCTGACGAATACATGATCATGCCTTGGCTCTCTGCCAGGCGAAACTGAAGCTTCCCTATCCTGGTCTGAAATTGCTTGCGTTTTCTCCAACCGTGAATAGACGGACGGGTGACATTTTTTTGTTCCTGACACTGCGTCATCGTACATATTCCCATGCAAAGAAGTTGGCCCGAATTGACTCTGCTAGGCCAACATATCCAGGCAGCACAGGCAGCAGCGCCCGTCATAGATTGTAAAAGAATTGTCGTGCCCAGTGCCTGCAGGGTGGGCAAGGGCCGCAATGCGGCCTCGAGCCTTGTCGAAATCCCACCGGAGGAGAAGAAAGCCCAGCCCTCCCAGCCACGACACGAGCCAGACGCGTCCTAGGTGCTGCAGGCCAGGTCGACGTGTTCTTCACGACTCCACCACGGTGGGCCCCTGGGCGGGTCCCATATGGCGGGCGCGCGGGCCCAAGCGGTTCCAACAAAAGAAAGCCACCGAGCCCCCTATGCAAGCCAACTCACCGACCGATCACTCACTTCATACCTTGGGCCCGGACTTGCTTGCTGTGTCTTGTTTTTGTTCCTGTCTTCTCGTAGCCTGCGTCTGTCTTTTTATCAAGCAAGCCTTCCCTGGGCACGAGTTGTATTCTTTTTTTCATGGCATCTTTTTGCAATTTGTAGTTCTTCTGTGCCACGGAGAAGCCTGGATCCGAAGAAGCTAGCATCGCGCCGGACAGCCAGGCGGACAGCCAGGCGGAGAGAAGAGAGGAGAGACAAGAGACGGGAACGTCTTGTAGGCTGCTGCACGGTCTATCCATCATGGCGGGAGAACTCCCTCTGGCGCTGCGGCGCACGCCTCGGAATAGGCAGCAGCTCGGAGTCGGTGAGGCGCCCAGGACGCCCGCACCGGTGTCACATCGGAAGTCCTCGCGCGCCAGCTCCGCCCGGAAACCAGTCGCCACAAAGCCATCACTGCCGAGGACAGCAGGCAAGGCGGCGAGGAGTAAGAGCAAGGCCAGCGTCCCGGACTCTGCCACTGTCGTCTCTAGCGGATCGGACGACGCCGCCACGGATGACTCTGTCACACTCGTCGACGACGCAGACGACAGCATCACGGCACTGGATTTCGACATCCCTATCTCGTCGCGGCGGGCATCATCGGGGGCGGACAGCAACGGCAACAACAACAAGAGGAAGAGGCGAGCCTCGGTCACATCATCCCCGGCCATCAAGAGGGCCCGCCGCCAGCAGACGGGCAACAACAAGAACAACAACAATGAAGACAATAATACATCCATAATTCACATCATCCCGCTCCGCACGCAGATCCTCGACGACCACATCAAGCGGCGGATCCGGCGCAACGGCCTAAGCGCCGAGATGAACTCGGCGTACGGGGAGAAGCGGGCCCGTAGGCAGAAGACGCTCGCGGAGCTGCGGCGGGCGCGGGACGAGCTGCGGGACCGGGACGCCGAGATCGAGCGGCTGCGGGAGCTGACGGCGTTGTTTGACCAGCACGGCGGCGGTGAGCACTCACAATCCCAAGTGCAGGAGCTGGAGATGGAGCTCTCGCGGCT
Organism: Diaporthe citriasiana; assembly: GCA_014872975.1. Lineage (NCBI taxonomy): Eukaryota > Fungi > Ascomycota > Sordariomycetes > Diaporthales > Diaporthaceae > Diaporthe > Diaporthe citriasiana. Next base: position 296,476 of record JADAZS010000037.1, on the reverse strand, counting down.
CAGGGAACAGGTTATTGGCAGGCGGCGTGGTGATGATTTGCTGACGTCTTCGCCGCCTGTTGCGAGGGAGGATGATGATGATGGCTGGGGCGCTATGGGTGGCATGTCTGATGGTGGTAGCGACGCCGGCGGGGACTTTGGGCATGGCTTCGATGATGACGAGGAGTTCGGCGAGAGCTCCCTCGCGGAGCTGGAGAGCGGCGGCACCCCTGGGCAACACCGTCAGCAGCAGAAACAACACACAGGGAAGAGGCCCACCGCGCTGCACCTCCACGGGCCGACTCTCACGCCGCCCAGCACCAGCCCGGCCAAGCTGCCCTCGTCGCCCGTGCGGCAGATCCACCCGAGCAGCAGCAGAGGCAGCACGGCCGCAGAGACGAGCACCTGCGACGCCGGTGTGCAGGCCGCGGTCGTTGGTGTGTCCGCGGACGCCTCCTCGCAGGCGTGCATCCCCGACCCGGGCATGGACGCGCTCCAGGACGAGCTGAGCACCCTCCGCGCCGAGGTGGTGAGCCTCAACGACACGCTGCTGGAGCGGGACGCGCTGCGGGCCCGCGTGGGCGAGAAGCTCGCTCGGCACCACCACGAGGCCGAGGACGACCAGGACGTCGAACTCCAGCTCGATATCGTGCTGCAGGACCTGGCCGAGAAGACGGCCCGACTCGGGGAGCTGTCGTCGCTTCTGATGCCATCGTCGCCCACAGACTCCACCACCGACAATAAAGAAGCAACAGCAGAGCTAGCCTCAGCCCTCCAAAGCGTCCGCGAGGCCCTGGCCGACCTAGACCCAACCAACACGGACAACACCACCGCGTCCCTCCCACAAACTGCCGTGCCCCTCCTCAGCCTGACCGCAGCGCGCCTGGGCGAGCTAGACATGACACTGAAGCAGCGCACGGCAGACCACGCCGCAGCCCTGGTCACAATGAACCAGGACCTCGCGGCCGCGCGGGCCAGCGCAGCAGAGAAGGCCGCCGCCGCGACAAACCTCTCCCTGGACGTCGCGCACCTGGCCGAGACCATCACCGCCCTGCGCGAGGAGCTCGACGCCCTGCAGTCCACCACGACATCGCAGGCCGCAGACCTCGACTCGGCGCGCGACGCGGCGCTGCAGCAGAAGACCGCCGCCGCAGAGGCGGAGGCGCGGCTCGCCGAGGCCGTCGAGAGGATCGCCGCCCTGGGCAGGCAGCTCTCCGAGCGGGAGGCTGCGCTGCGGGGCCGCGACGGGGAGGTCGACAGGCTGAAGGGTGAGCTTGCCGAGGCGGGGGTTGCGATTGCGAGGCTGAGGGAGGGGAATGCCCGCGAGATGGGGAGGAGCAGGGAGGTTGTGAGGGCTATGCGGGCGCAGATGGTTGCTGCTTTGCAGATGGGGGAGGGGTTCCTTGGGGATGAGGGGAGGGGGGTTGCGAAGGAGGAGGAGGAGGGTGTTGATGTTGGTGTTGGTGGTGGGTTGGACAAGGCTGCGAGGGGACGGAGTGATGACAGTGGTCTTGGTCTGGATGGAGAGGTGCCGCTTGTATGATTTTCCTTTTGCATTGGATCGGCGTTTATGCATTGATGGGTTTAGGAAATTTGTATTTTTCTGCGAGGCATAGCTGGCATTATTATTAGCATGGGTCTCTGAGCAATGTAGATACGATGTGCCTCAGCACAACTGTTGACCAATATATATGTCATGTACAAGAATTGACGCCAAATGACTTAGTTGTAGGATATTCTGAGCTGCCTCTTCCACCGTAGCGTAAAACAACTCACACCTCAATCCCCCGTCCAGCTAGATGAGGGACCTCAGCCAGCCTATGAAGCACCCGGAGGCAAATATCAGCCTTGCCTCACGGTGTGAAAGCCTTGTTATCCTTGCCTGGAGTGAAGTGGAAGAAATGTTGTTGCGTGTCAGACCAAACCCACGCACATTCCCAAGTCTCAATTCACCACGACCTTGAGGGGCAGTCCCGCATCCACCATATAACATAACCTACTCGAATACATCCATTTGCAACCTTTTCCAACCAACTTCTCTGTACCATGTGGCTTCATTTGCTGACATGGTGTCAAGAAATGGTCAAGCAGAAAGTGCTCGATCCCTACTGAAAAACATCTTCTCAGAAGAGGCAACACTCCAATTGTGGCGCCCATGCAACAACAAAAAGGCAGATTCAAAACGGATCAAAGAGAGAATCTAGGATTAATTAACGAATGTCGTGATATCATTAATCCTAGAGGTATCAGAACAACCAAAAGCAAAACCAAACAAACAGACCAAAAGGGGGTATCCTATGTCAAAAAGCACAGCCGTTCTCCATCCCCGTACGTATCATCGTTCTCAACAGGGTATCTGAGTATGGCAATCTCCTTGAGTTGTTGTCCCCTTTTCAAACGTTCCATGTCATCCGTGTCGTCCTCTCCATTTCCTTTTCCCTTGAATTATATCGTACAACTTGTAAGCTACGTAGACTCAAGTGGACCAGGCTTTAGACCCGGCAGGGCGTTAGTCAGCATGGCTAGAATCTCAGATATTCTCAATCACACGAGCGTTCATGGCCTGTTGAAAAGAAGGGTCCTGACCTCCAAAGTCCTGTAAGTTGTTCGTCCCGCTGCTCTCGCCCTGCTCGCCCGCGATGTTGTTCGGGTCGGTGGTCGAGGCGGCCAACCCGGCCGTGCTGGCGGAGCTGGCGGCCGAAGGCATGAAGATTACTTTTGCAGACGCCGTCTTGGCCATAGCTTGCATTGCTTCCAGGTACCGTATCTGCATGGCGGGTGCGGAGGACAGGATATCGGCGGCTTGACGCATGAGCTTGGCACTCTCGACCTGTGTTGAGGGCAAGAAGAGACGTTAGTCACGATTCGCAGAGGGGCAGCACCGCCCAACAACAGGCGTGTAGCGAGACAGCCATGTAGGGGAAGGGTGAAGGGCTGGACTGACCTCAGCCTTGGCGGCAATGATCTTGCTTTCACCGATACGCTTGCTCTGGGCAGCCATGGACAGCGACTCCTGCAGCTCTTGGCTGAAGACAATGTCCTTGATGAGCATGCTCTCCACCTGGACACCCCAGCCGGCCGCGACGTCCTCGATGATCTCACCAATGCTCTGGGCGATCTCCTCACGGCGCTCGATGACATCCTGCAGGACACGGGCGCCGACGACGTGGCGCAGGGTGGTCTGGGTGCGCTCGATCAGGGCCTGGCGGACGTTTGTGATGCCGAAGGCGGCCTTGTGCGGGCTCACGATGTGGTAGTAGATGACGCTGGTGAGGTGGAGGTTGACATTGTCCTTGGTCATGCACACCTGCTTAGGGACCTCGACGATCTGGATCTTGACGTCGACTTGGATAAGGCGCTCGGACAGGGGGTTGATCTTGACCAGGCCCGGGTCCACTGCCTTGTAGAATTTGCCGAACTTGGTGACGAGGCCAACATTACCTTGGCCAACGTTCTTGTACGGGTTGGGGCAGCAGATGCAGCACGGGATCGCGCCCAGGGTTCCCATGCAGGATCCGAGGGCGTTGACTGGAGGAAAAGACATCTATCAGCACCGGTCGCGGGAAAGGTGAGAGATGTGAGACCAGGAGGTAATTGACTTACTCATGCTTCCATACCAGCCTTTGGCATCAGCGTCGTTTCCAACGATGCTGGCATAGCTCTTCTGCAGGTCCTCCTGGCGCGGCGGTTGAACGACCATTGGGCCTTGGGGTCGGAAGCCGGTCTGACCGCCCACGCCATTGGTGTCGGCAGCCTTGGACGAGCCCGGAGTAGATGGAGCGTTCATGGTGTCTGATTAGTGCTCCAGGGAGGTAAAAGTATTAAGTAGACGATGTTAGCTAGGTCCAAAGTCGTCGTTGATGGCGACTGGGAGGATGTGCTGTCTGGTGCGAGTTGTTAGTACTTGGTCTATGGGTTGGCCGAGTAACGCCTCGCTGGTCTGTCTTGCTGGGGGGTTGGGTGGGCAGCGAAGTGTGACGACGAGACAGGTCGTCATATGGGCAGTCAAGAGTCTGCTTTCCGGGCTGTCTTACATTGGAAGAGGTGGCCCTGGGTATTTATTTGGGCGAATTAGTGGTCAAGTATGTGGGTAATTGACTCCTGGAAGCTGCTTCTCCGGTAGTCTGGGTGTGGGTGTGGGTGTGAGTGTGGGTAATTGGACGGGGCGAGATGGGGTGATCGATCTCTGCGATGGAACGGTGGTGAGGGGGTCCTCGCAAGTAGAGCACAAGGAGGATGTGACGGAATATTTATCTTGTATCGAGCACTGGTCCAGGAAGAGGAAGGTGGCACACACACTTGGGCGATCTCTGGTGTGGGCCGAGTTGGAGCGATGATGGCAAAGGGGAGAGACGGCAGCTCCCCGTCTTGTTCCTTCCGTGAGCTTACGGTAGTCGCAAAAAAGATGGTGCTAAGTGCTGCAAGCAGGTGAGATGGATCGATGGAATGAGTGCGGCGAGGCAGACAGGCGGTTTTGGGCCGTGCTCGAAATGGAGATGGATGAGCAAGTGACCCGAGTGACCCAAACACCCTGGCACCCAAGCACCCAGGGGACCTAAGCTCCTCTGAGCGAGCTCAACCCTGCCGCCACGATGGTACTGTATTGGTCGGTGGTGAGGGTGATGGTGCAGCAACGGGAGCGATACCTAGGTACCTTGGGAGCTTGGGTGGGCCCATTCCCCAGTGTTAGGAACTGCCAAGCGCGGGCTGTGGAGTGCCTACCAACGGCCATTGCGGGGCCCAGCCGCAGATTCCCACAGTTCTGTTCAGAGGTTGGCAGGCCCATGCTCGGGGCACGCAGCAGGGGCAGGGGCTTGAGGTGACATCACTGTTCTCCTCTCCTCTCCTCCACCTCCATCCACCCTGCCACCCCAGCACCCCTCGACTGCGGGAGCTCCTTCAAACACTCAGAGTGCGTATCCGAAACACATCGTCTCAACCGTCACGCTATCTACTATGGATTGAGGGGAGGTTATCCTATAGGTGGTTATCCTCTAGATGATTATCCCGTAGGTAGTTATCCCACAAGGAGGTTATCCAGCAGTATTTGCGATCAAAACCTACCAACAATAGCACCCCTCGTCTCCGACCTCCGTCTGTGTTTCAGCCGGCTGTTCGAGTCTGAGCTTCAATACATACGGACCGCGTACTCATTTCAGTCTGACCAAAGTTCAACAGGGTGTCACCAGACTTCCTAGCCTCAGCGGCAAACACACCCTCACAGCCTCTTTCCCCCTCTCCTGTGCTGCTTTGCCAGGTTGTGTGCGCCCGAGTCTGCGTCGCCATCGACTGCAAATCCTCAATCGTGCTGTCAATGACTTCGGCGCCGCGCCCCTCGGCCCTTGACAGCTCCCCAATCGGGACCTCTAAGCTGCAGTAGTGTGCCACCAGGGCACCTCACACGGCCGACCTCCCACAAAGCGCCTGCGTGCCGAGTTCCGTGGCATCCTGGCATCACACTCAATGTTGATGACCACCTCGAATCACAGACCCGCCTCGAACCGCGTTTCTAATGATCCGAGCCCGGCTGCACGAGATGAACAACCGATGATGAAACCCCAAGACTGTCAATACTTGGCTTTTATCGACACACTGTTCTGACAGTTTGCTGCAAGGGCCGCCCCCGGAACTCGTGGGTCCCTTCAAACATCCACTGCCCGCCGCCACCAATCGAACTCCACGCGGGTCCCCCTGGGGTCGGATATGGAGACAACAGTTAGGACGACAACAAGGTTCTGAGTAGCATCAAAGCTTCATTCTTTCGAGAGCTCAACTCAGGCAACGGCCAGATAGATCTCAATTATGCCCAAAGGATGTACCGGCCAGCCGAAGGGCCTGCATCATTCTTTCCAGTCACCTGTGCCCTTCCCGAATGAAGACTCCAGTCTAGGCTAGCCTCCTCCTGCAAGAAGAACGGGGCAGGCAGTGCCAGGCTTTTGTCCTGGGAAGCCGTCTTTCTTGGGTGAGACATAGAATATTTCTCGGGGACGGTTCAAGTCGTTCCGACATGACAATACGCCCGACTTGTTAGCAGATCGCGGAACCAATCTGTGAACGGCGCGCTTTCTAGTCGCCAGCGTGACCCCTGCACTGCCTCACTCCCCAGATCCCCAATTGCCCAACCTATCATGCCAAGAACTGTCAACAACTGTCTGCCAGCATTTCCTGCTAGACTCCTCACACAGAGAGACCTGGGTCTCATCGCCCCATCGACCTCGGAACTTAGTCCGCGGCCTTTTTTGCGAGCCCTCTCCTGGCTGATCTGTGCCACGCGACCGGCTCTGCACTGCCATGATGCATTAAGGCCGCATGTGGAACTTTTCTAGAATCCTTCCATCCACCCTGGTCCACCCAACCCAGGCAACCACATTCGGTCTCTTGGTAACACACACACACACAGCCATGATGCCGATCTGCTTCTCGCTCATCACTCCCGTAAGAGGTATCAAGCTTCAGAGGGCAACGTGGCCGAGGATTATATCGCTCACTGGTTAATCCAGTCCGGTCAACTACCGGCGGCGCGTAAACGGATGTTGCGGGGACTTGATGGCATCTTCAATAGATTTTGCCGCCTTGGACCACACAAGCCTCCTCTAGAGGCTTACTACTTACTACTAGCATTGGAAGCGAAATGGCCTCTGTCACACAGCCACAATTTCCTCTTCGCATCTTGCTGCCTGAAGAAGATTTCGCCTCGCAGCTCGCTCGAAGTATGTCTGCCCTGGTGGTTTGTTCTTTGTTCCCATGCCAAAGCAAATTGGATGGATAAGTCAAAGCTAGGCGCGAAGATGATCTCTGTTGTGGGTCCTGCTGGGTGAGCATCAACAAGGCGCAGACGCATATCGCTCGGACTTGGGAGCCGACGAACAGAAACCAACGGTTTTCAAAGGGCTCAGTGAGGCTGTTCTACAATCCTTCGAAGTCATGGTCGGGGATTTTTGCGTCTTAATCTACCTGACTTTACACACTTCGGTGGCTTTCCGCCTCGCACCTGGCCGCAATGCGGTGGCCGATTCCTTTGGGCCCACCAACGGCCTGTAAACCAACACGCTGACGCCCTTGAAACGTCAACTGCCGACCGCTACCTAAGTTCGGATCGTAAATTGCGATTCGCATAATTCAGCGGGGCTCATTCACTCAAAGCCAACGTTCTCAAGGAATTCGGGCGTTTGATGCTTCTCGGTTGCAGCCAAGGGTTGTCTAACAACCTGCTATATGAATTGACAATCGACTTTTGTGCGCATGGCATGAAAGTAACTTTAAATTTTCGGTGACTCGGCCACGTCCCCCATGGGTTCGAGACTTAATATTTCAATGTACTAATCACAGCTTCATTCGTAAAACCGAATGGAGTTGGTTGCCCTGCACGTGCTCTGCCCAAACCACTTCGGTATTCTCATTGACGCCGTATACACTGTTCGGTTCCATGAAACTCGGGAGTATCCCTTCGAATAGGCAGGTTCAGTCACCTGGATCATCGTCTGATAGGGGCAAATTCGCTATCCCGACGCTCGCTGGAGCATAGTGGAGGCTCTTTGCAGGCAGATCGATGGGGGTGAAATGTAACAAGTTCAGCAAGATATCTGGCATTCAAAATGACTTGCCACAGAGCTCTCGAAACCAGCTCGATGCTTTGAGGTCCTACCACGCCCTTTGCCGACCCTACTAGTAAGGACTCATCACGTACGAGTGTCCGTACGATCCCCTGATCCAGACCTTTGAACCAAGCTAGGCATATAAGTTAAATGATGTGTGATCCTGTCAGGCCTAGTGTGGATGTGTATGCCTGGCTTATCGTTTGAACTCCTGTGCTAAAGTCTCGGACCTTGAGCCTTGACTTCGTCTACCGAGATTTTCAAGCCACGCCAGGAGGGCCTGGTTCAACTCCAAGCTGGCCTATAATCCAAAAGGGTTTCTCTAGTCTCTATCTCCTTTATTTACCCTTACTCATGAGATATATGATATTTTGTTGGTCTTTGATCTGGATTCTCCCAGCGCGACACTTGCTCAAAAGAAGGCTGCACTCGTCCGCATCTGGGACGCTGTTGGTTCCATTGCGTATCTAGTCCAAGATCCTCTGGATATACTGGATTAAATGCACTCTTGTCAATCGGGGTAAGCTAAGCCAAGTTCTTCACTGTGGAGCTCGTCTGCGCGGCAAACCCACCTTCATCATGAACATAGAAACATGCAAAGAGCTCGCTCCATGAAGACATTCATCGCAAACGCTGAAGGGAGTCTGTGTCACTTCCGAATCATCTTCAGACCTTCTGTAGCGCGCAGGGAAAACTGCCGAACGGCTCCTCCCTGGGTATAGAGTCTCAGGTAATGCGATGTACTCCTCCGGCGCGGATCTGGCGATCTCGACGGCCGGAGCTTTACACAAATGGCTTGTCACTTTACGTTCAATTCGGTCTTTCGAAATAGATTAGATTGCAGATGGTTGGAGTAACTCGATGAAACCGTCAAAAAGGCCTGGTGAGACATATCTCCAGTGACGTGGTGCGTACCGGAAAGTTAGCTGCCCGAACCGACTCGGACGCGATGGTGTTTCCCTAAATGTTGGCCCTTGCGTCACGAATAATGCTGTCCTACTGGAGAAATTGGATGCGGCTTCTCCTGCGGTGCAGATTGTATCGTGGGAATTAGAAGAGCAACGACTAAGATGTTCGGCTGGGAAGACGCCAGGTCACTCGTCCACCAATTTGTTGTCGAATGAGATCTATGAGAGTATACCCAAAATGGTCTATATGGGGACTTTGTGTTGTGTACGACCCTGGGGAGAAAAAGAGTTTCGGTGTTGGCTCATGCTTATTTATGACTTGGGACCGGCTTTTTGATGGGCCAGTTTCTCATCGTCTGCAATATTCCGTTCAGCAAAGTCTTAAGACTCCACCTGCTTGGCAAATAGTCCCAAGCTTCAATGTTATTCAATACTAGCTCACGAGCGTCCTACAGTTGGCCCTAAATTTGTAGGCGGAACGAATGGAGTGTAAATGATACACTTACAAGAAATGAATTGCTTGGTTGGCACTACGGGAAAATGTGTTCTACTTATAAAGTGTAAGGTTTTAAATGCTGCCAGTAATTGTCTCCTCAAAGATTTCAATGATCTAACGTCATGGTATTTTCTTGGGACCTGGAGAGTATTTTTTTTTTTTTTTTTGGCGGTAGATATGTAGCCCACAGAAAATCAGTCGCGTGGGACTTAGATGTGATGATGCGGTACTTACATGCTGCTAGGTACCAATCCGAGGATTTTGGGGGGAAAGGGGGGAGTTGGGGGTGTTTGGGGGGGGGGGGGAGAAAACAAAGAAAAGGACTGGCATTGTTTAATTTGCTAGATGTAGTCAAGTTTGTGTCATTTAGTAATTCACGCTGTACCTTTAGCCGTGTTCGGCTTTTTACGTTGGATATGTCGACATGAGAGAGGTACTGTGAGCCATTGCTGAAGGTAGTTTTGGCAGATGGGAATAGGCACATTTCAACAAGGGCCACACAAAACATGGGTCAACGTGAGGACTGCAATTATTGTTCTCCTTGATGCTTAGTAAGTCGCTGGAAACACTGGTCGATTATCAAGATAATAGACTGGCGAAATTAGTAAGGCTCAATCAAGCTCGATCATCACATTTAGCTCTCCTCTTCAGTCGAGCCTCTCCCTGGGCATGGTCCCGTACTACTGCCATTTTCAGCTCTGGTATATGCCTTGCTGCTCATGTGATGTTCAGAGGTCCTCTATTTTTCCAGCTTGTGGGCATAAGTACACTTGTTATGGGCATAGAAGGCCCAAGTGTCTTTGCATGCGCCGCCGCCGTGGTGCCGTATCAAACACCTACTCGCACTAAGCATCGTCTGGCGTTCTTTACATCGCTCGAGAATGACATCCGAAGCCATTCAGTACATTTTTCAGAGCCACCTGTGCACCGCCTTCGTAGTGTTAACATGGTTACCGTTCTTACCAATATTTTCCGAAAGACATGTTCCTGTTTTCTGGCCCCCAATGTTACACAGCAGCAGCGTTGCACGAAAGGCCGCCGCCGCTTAAAGTGAATCACGACTCGGATGGGTCTTGAATACTGACCTCTGAGGATTAGGCACTCTTGCAGCCTCCGTTCCTCCGCCCCCATCAAACAGACCCAGTCAGCCTCCTTAAGGTATCTCGTATATCACGATTAGATCACCGGGCCGTACATGATGAGCTGAAAGCTGAATGCGCTACCTGCAGCATGTCTCAGTGTCGTTGCAGATACATAAGTATTTATTGCAATTCATTCGCTGACTACAGGGAGTCCACACATTTAATTTTTCAAAGCTTCATCTTAGATTCACGAAGCACTGTGAAAGGCATGCAAGTGACGGTCCACGATAACGTTCGACACTCAGATGAGGCTCAACCTCTCAGTGCTCGTCCATTTTCAGTATCCGCCCAAGATATGGACCTTCCCAACCATTCCGGGGTTCAACTGAACATCATAGGTCGCCTGTATCGCCACTGGCTCTTTCTACACAGCACAGCAGAGATTATAGGGCCCAAGAGGAGGTCACCCCTACATATACACCCATACACAGCCAACAGCGAGGATATCTCGACTCGCGCCACCATGGCGATAGACCATACTCCAAGAATAATCACTGCGTCCAGCGTTTGTAGCTATAGGAGATATCAAGCATTGCAGCCGCTTCACTCGCTCTCGTGGCTATTATGATTACACTAGCCCTTCATAAGGAGCGTCCTCTACCTAAGTGGCCCTCATCAATCACGTTAAACGCCCCCATTGCGGTCTTCACCGCTATCTTTAAAGCATGTCTGGTAATGCCGATCGCTGAATGTATTGGGCAACTGAAATAGCTGTGGTACCAGAAGCCAAGGCCGCTTGGGAATATGGAACAATAGGATCTAGCCAGTCAAGGTAGGTTGTCCCGTCATACTTTCCCCCATGACCCGTATGACAACTTCCTCAATACGCTCATATCTCGGAGTCAAGCCTACTCACCTGCCTATCTTTAGGTCCATGGGGCTCTCTGCTCCTAATATTCACACTGAAATTCCGGGGCCTTGCCGTCATTGGTGCTATGCTCACAGTAGTAGCAATGGCAGTTGATCCTTTCACTCAACAGATATTCCAATTCTACAGCTGCTCCACGGTGGTCGAGAGCGAACATGCGAGTCTTCCGTTCTCCAACAATTACCCAAAACGCCCGGCACCGAAATGTCACATCCAACGTAGTCCCATCTCTAGGCTGTGAGGTTGGGGGCTGGCACTCAGCGACGCGGGGGTGGCCTGACCACCACCAGCCGGCGACGGCGGTGGCGGCGCCGGCGCGCCGTTACGCCCACCTCCCCCGCGAGGTGTGGGCCTGGGATTGGGTCTAAACTTCCCACAGGTGCAAGGCCTCTTCTGGCATGTTCCACAACCACCCTTGGGGTCGTTGCCATCGGGAGGTAGATCAGGCATTTTGTGGGTGTTGGTGAGTATTTCTGATTTCTGTAGGGGGGTCGTTCGGGTAGTGTTGATGTTTCTGAGCTTTGACTACCCTTGGGTTGTTGACTCCAGTGAAAACTTGCTTCGTTATTTTTGTATTAAATTCGCAAGTTGTTGAAGTTTCTTAGAGATGGTTGAAGAAGGAGATGGAGATGAGTTGTCTCTTGAAGCTGTGTGGTGTACAAAAAATAGTTGCATTCGCGACCTTGGACTCAACAGTTATTTATACTTTTTGGAGATGCCAGACTCAGTCCCGACTGACTTACTTGTGAGGAGTGAGTAGCACATAGATTATTCGTGTCTTTGGGTGAGTAGGACTTCAGTACTGTGGCGGGGCAAAAATGAGACCGTGGTGACAACCTCATTCCAAAGACTTCAGTGTTGAATCATCTACCAACAAGCTGGTGAGTGACGGAGACAACAAGTCTGCTACGACTGAGAAATCGCAGGCTCCGGGTAGCCAGTAATTACACTTGGCTCTTTGATCAAGATACGCCGTGCTTGCAACTCCTATAAATTCAACGACATTTTGTGGTGCTCTTTGCAACACATGGCACGTTCAACCCAATGGTGAGAGTTATATTCAGAACAGCACATGCACCTCTGAGAAAACGCATTTTCCCATTCGCTTGCAGCATTTGAACATGTAGTAACATGGTCAAAGGATGGACGTTCAGAGAATCCGGGCCAACAAGATTCCTATTCTCACATTATCTGAATGAGGTGGACTTCGAGCATTCAGGGCTCTACATTGTCGTCACTGAAAGACAACAGTTATGTGCCTGGGGGTATCAGGCAACAAGTGCTTGATAGCGCGCAATTGCGGCAGCATCTTCCCACAGCATCTATAACGAATTGTGATTGCTGGATGTCTTATGTCCACACAGATGAGAGAGATCGCACCTTACCGCTTCTAGGAGGTCATTTGGCCCATATGTGATCTGTCCCATTTATCTATCTATTATGTCGCCGTAGGCTTGCGATATTCCATGGCTATAAATACACCCTGGTATAGGTTTGGTAGCATCCAGGATGTCGTGCATGACCGCTAGAGCCAAAATGGGCACGGGTGCACTTGACATTTTGACATGATTACCTAGCAAGTACATTACGCTCATCACGGAGATGGCACTTGTGAACTGTTTGGGGATATTTGCTTCCAAGTGTTTGCGGATGACATCTTGTCTTGAAAAGTGGTATTGAATAATCTGGGTATATACGAAAATCTAGCATGATCTATCTACACAAGAAATTTGAACTGAACCACCGCTACATCTTATCCCCAACGGCATGCAGCTGACTCCTAACAGCCGCATCGACCAGGCCCAGGATCTCCTCGTGCGTGATCCAGACCCACTCCTCGGTCTGCCAGTTATTAGCATCCCCGTCGGCCTGGACGGTAGGCTTCCACCCCTCGGGGACGGGGATCCCCTCGAAGGCCTGCAGGTACTCCTCCTTCCACATGGCCTGGCCGATGAAGTGCACGAGCCCGCGCATGCGCGCGATCCACCTGAACCCGCGGCTCAGGAAGAAGGGCGGCAGGATCTCGACGACGGCCGAGTCGGGCCTCATGAACAAGACGTAGCTCATGCCCGCCCCGTGGTGGCCCACCAGCACGTCGGTGCCCTGCAGCAGGGCGATCTGCTCGCGCTTCCCCATGAGCGCGAGGTCGACCACGTTGATGGCATACCCGGGGTGCTGGGCGTGCATCTTCTCCATGAGGCCGTCAAAATCCCGGAACTTGCGCGTCGACCCCCGCTGGACGACGGTGATGGTCGGCTTCGCGCGGACGTCGGACGACGGCCTCTCGGGGATCCCGTACCAGCCCAGGACCCAGCGCGTGAAGGAGGTCATGAGGGTCTCGCGGCGGCACGTCTCGTACGTGGTCTTGAGCAGCGCGGACCAGAAGGGCCCGCCCCACCCGACCGTCGCGACCACGACATCATAACAGACCTCCGGGTCGAGCTCCGAGTAGCGCGCGGGCGGCCTCCCCGTCAGCAGCTCCCACGCGTCGTCCCAGGGCCCCTCGTGGTCGTCAGGGAAGACGACCCTCGCGCCGGCCACCTGCTCCGCCGTGAGGAAGGGGGCGCCCGTGGCCGGGTCGAGGGCGATGCGCGCGGCGTCGTAGCTGAGCTTGTTCTGCCAGAGCTCCATGAGCTTGTGCCAGACGTTCTCGTACGTCTCCTTGAGGGCCGGGTAGATGATGAGCTGGCGGTCGCGCGTGTGCCTGTCGCAGGCTGTGGACCGGGGCGCGCCGTAGGCCAGGCCTGGTAGGGCCTGGCCGTAGACGGTGGCCTTCTCGGTGTCCGGGCTGTCGCCGCACTGGGCGCGGAAGGTGTGCGCCGTGGGATCCCAGCGCACGCCCTGCATCAGGTAGACGGGTGTTGCGCCGGCGAGCTTGTGGTGGTGCGGGTTAGTGGGGACCTCGAAGCCGTGGACGTAGGAGCCCTCGTTGCACAGCTGGGTGGAGCTGTTGGCGATGCCGTAGACGTAGTCGTCCGTGTAGAAGAGCGTGCACAGGTCGTCGTCCTCTGTGGTCAGCTCGTACTCCTGGGGCAGTTCCATGAAGAACTCCGCGTCGCGGTGCGGCCTGTACGGGTTCGTAGCCGCAGTGGGCGCTGCCGGGGCGGCTCCTGAGGTGGCGTGTGCGGGTGGTGATGATGGTGATGATGGTGATTGTTTGGACTCGGACTCGGGGTCGGGGTCGTATTCAGGCAGCTCAGCCCTCAGGTCCGACTCGTCCGCGCTGGTGGGAGCGGCCTTTTCGGCTTCTTTGGTGACTGTCACGTAGGAGAGGTGCGTGACGGTGGTGGTGGTGCTGCCCCCGGTGGTGTTGCCCGGCTGTAACACGGCAGCATCTTCCGGCCGTAACCCGGGGCACTGGCAGGAGGAGGAGGAGGCCGATGCCAGACCCTGGGCGCGGAATCGGTCCACCGAGATTGTGTCTGTCCATATCGCGTAGTATGTGGCTGCGATGAGAATGAGGGCCACGACCCAAACGCCTAACCTCCTCTGCGGCATCCACGAGTGGTTTATGACGGCCATGGCTGGCGCTCCCTTTCTAAGGGTAGAAAGGGAGGATTGTGATAGAAGAAGGCCCCAAGGAAAGGGAGGAGGTGGTGGGCCTGCGGCGCAAAGAAAAAAAGAAGATGTGGCCCGCGCGCAGGGTGCGCAGGCGAGGAGGATGGATTAGCTCTGGTAGACTTGGCTCGAGGGGTCGCTGTAAGTCGAATGGGCGACAACAGATTAGACGACGAAAAGAGGGCAGCCGACAAATGGTTCCATCTCGAAGCACACCCAAGAGAGAGACAGACAAACGAAATGGTTTGGTCTCTGAGGCGAGGAAGATTAGATTGGAGTGGGACAAGAGGGAGGGAAAAGAAAAGTAACACAAAGTGCCACTTCAGCTGAAGAAGCGACCCACTCGAGGACCAGCACAAAGGGGGGATTTAAGTCGGGTCGGGGGCTCAGTCGGATGATAATATCTGGCAAGGTAAGACAAGACAAAAGAAAAACGCCGCCATGTCTTCTTTAAACTTTCAGCTGTGCGACCCTCCCCCTCGGAATCAAATCTCACCAGTGCAAGATACCAGATTCGCCCAGGACAGGGAGCGGACTCAGGGGATACGCTTTAGGCCTACCCACTGTATTAGGTTTCGCACGAGGCAGCCCCAAGCTTCGGAGTGCTCCAGGTACAACTTTAATTTATCAGCCCAATCAAACCGAGCACGGCTGCTGGCATTTAATGCTTTCGGGAGGATCCCAGGATCCGAAGGGGGCCACATAGTAGTGCGCACTACAACCCATTTATTACGAGGGGGAAAATCCTCACTGGCGCACAAAAAGAAAGAGAGCAAGCAACATAGGACCCTCCCTCCCTCCCTCTATTCCTTTCTGGGCCGGCGTGGCTCGCATTCCCCCTCGCGCATCTTCTCAATGAGGGCAAAAGAGCTCGTAAATCCTTGGCATAAGCACCGCCCGCCAAGGCAGCAGCTTGGACCACGTGGGGGAGCATCGTTACTCAGCGCAGCGATATGGTGTTACCCGCTCACTGTACGATTCATCAAGGCGGGGACCGCAAGATTGGCCCAGACATTTTACTTACTTGTCCCTCCCTCCCTTGAGACAAGACTTACACATACATACACACACCACCGATGGAGAGGCATAGACAGACAGACAGACAGACAGACTCATGTGCATGTGGTGGGGAAAAGGGGGTCAAGGTACTCGCTGACGTGGAAACGCCCCTACTACAAGTAGAAAGGATGGCCACTATCCAGGATCTACACTAGGTCTCCAGGCCCGTCATTCTTAGACCGCCGCTACTGCTACCGCTAGCTCCTGCCAGTCTGTGGCCGTACCTGTTCGCTCTAAAAGACCAGTACTACCCCAAAATCTAATTTACACCAAATCTGGACCCTGGGCAGCCCTGGTTGCATTCTCGCTGCTGTCAAAACGAGGGACTGGACTGAGTTGCATCAGCCCTGACGCCAGGAGGCTCAGGCCAAATGACTCTGATTGGCAAGGTCCCCCCCCCCTCCCACCTCCAACAACTGAACAAGACCGGCATGTCCGGCCCGCTCGGGGTTGGGAAGACGCCCCGGAAGAAACAATGGGAGAATTGGGAGAATAACCAGGCCAATTACCGACATGCGCTATTACACCCAGGTCCTGAAACAGCATCGTACTCAGTCCAGAAACGTCCGACGAGTCATGACCAGGCGAAATCCAAAATACGCGGGCAGCAGCAACATGCCGCCGCCACCACCACCACCTGGCAGCGGGAAACAAGATGGTGCCACCCGCCGAGGGCCGAGTGTGCGGTAAGACGATATCCCGCCATACTTGCAACCTTCTCGTACCGACTCAAAGAAAAGTTGCATGCTCGTGCTGCTCGTGCTCGCGTCTGCCCCTCATCACAAACTTTGCAGCTTGTCTCCGTCCTGGGCCTAGCAGGCAACACAACACAAGAGACAAGCAACGCCCAGTGAGAAACCCCAGGGGCAGAATCTGGGGCCAGGCAAAGCGTCGTTATTGCTCCCGAGGTTGACAGGCTAACAGCTAATAGTGGCACCAGGGACGACTTGGTTACTTTCCACGTCTGTGTACACCACTTGTGTTAATGCGCGCCACAGCCATGCCGTAACAGGACAGCATGGCCAATGCGCCGGCCGTTGTGCCCTCGTCATCTTGGCACTTAATGCTCTCATCCTATCTAGTGTGTTAGTGCCCGGACCCCCCAATCTCTCCCCGTAGACTCTCGGCCCCGCCCCGTGACCCGATGCCGGGACTTTTTGCGCTTCCAAATTGAGAGCTTGCTGTCGACCACGTCTTGTTCGTCCGTCGATGCAGACATAGAGCAAGCTGCCTTGCATCTGAAGCAGCATGCGTGGGGCCAGTATGTACTTCTTGTAGGAGTTCCATTAGCGCCCTGTAGACCACGGCTGGCCATTCGCATTTGCTGCGGCCAGTTCCGTACCGTGCGAGGACCATCATGGCCAGAGGCGCATGGGAGAGGTCTCTCCTCGCCATGACCACAGCTCATGGCTTGCATGACTTTTCGCGCTGAAGTCGCCTCAGAAGTCGAACCCAGCCGCAGGCCACAGCAAATGCCTCACATCTTTGACAAGCCATCCTGTCTTCCCACAAGGTTTGGTTCATACCGCACCTGGCAATCTCGCCCTTGACATCAACCGCAGCCGCCGCCAACCATACCAGCCACAAACAACACCACATTCAGCCGTGTCATAATATCACCCTTGTCGTCCCCTAACTAGCCGCCAACAGCTTCTTCGCCTCTAGAAAATTACGATACCTTCCAATCAACAGTCGCCCTGGCGGGTCGAATGGCGCGACGGATAAGAACAAAGACAAGCGAGCGGCGTTGTCAAATTCCCACGCAAATCGGGGATCGCCCGGTCAGGGCCAGATTGAGAGGCCGTGATTTCTGTAAGGCTGTGCGGTACCATTTGCGGATGGATACCGTGCATGATTGTAAATCCTCGCGAAGTTAGTGATGGGGCTCCTTGGTATGTGGTGATGGTCGTTGTCGCCGCTGGCTTCAGTGATTTCCTCTCTATTTTTTCTCTTCCGTGATTCTTCCTTTACTTTCTTCGCCACGCATATCTCCCGTTCTCCTCGTTGCTCATTTGGTATGTCTTTGTCGATCACCGCGAGAGTCTAGGTCCCTGTCGCCTCAACTGTCGTGATCCAAGCCGCTGCTGATGTCCACCAAGGCATATCGTTACATGGTCCCATCACAAGTTTTCTCCATGTTTTGTGTCGAGGTGTTTATACCTGGCCGATAGGGCCCTGGCGCTCACCCTCCGAAGCATCGTCTGGCCCGAGACTTGTCTCCCCGACCGAGGGGGTTTTGGGATTGTCCCCGGGAACCGTCTTCGATTCGTCCTCAGAAAGGAATAGCTGTATCGTGGGCGGGTCCATGTATCGCTCTATGAGGCCGAAGCATTCTTGGCCGTCTGGGGCAGCAGCCTTGACAGCTCTCTTCAGCTCGGACAGTAAGGTGGCTAGCTTTCGAAGCGCGACTTGATGCGTTTCGTCTTCCTCGAATCGCCTCACTGCTGCCGTACCGTCTATTTTCTTCATTTCGGTGAGTGTGCTGCCCTTGCGTGTCAGGCAAGCCACCAGGATGACTGGAGTTCGACTGAACCAGAAAGATGCCATTGGGATGCCCCTCTTAGACGAGCGGCCCTCGCGTTGTAATCTGAGCTCGGCAGCCTCACCCTGAGGATGACTTCCACGGCTCACCTCCGGCTCGGCTGGGCTTGGAGACGGTGACGGTGACGGTGGAAGCTCACCCGGCCGGGTATTGCACAGAGCATCAACTTTGCGCAGGACGACGCACTTGATATGTCCGAGGCTATACTGGACGCTGCGATAGTAACCGCTATTTTCGAGGCCCGGTGCCGTTTCAATACAATGATCCTCGATGGCGGACTTTAAAGCCGCATTTTTGGCGTTACCGACCCCTTTCATGAGTGGGTCGTAGGCGACGAAGAGGGAGCCTTGGATCATGCGTAGGGAAATTCGACGAGTCCCAATTTCTTTGCCCTTGCAGAATTTCAAGAGTTTGGCAAGAAGTGAAGCGTGGGTAACGATATCGACTTCATCGTACCGGAACTCGGACGGCGTGGCACGTGCAGAAAGCATCAGCATGTTCAAGTCGTCTGCTTTTCGTTCTCCAGGCTGTATCTTTTTCAGAGCCGCTTGATGGAGATCGACGGGGAGTTTGGAGTCCTTCAAAGAAGGGGCGAAACCTATCAACGTGGTATCTTGGTCAGTCTTGATGGTGTAGAGAAAGCTGAAGCCGGGTGGCTCAGGTGCCACCACATTGCGACAGGTAACTGACCTGGAACAGAAATAGGAGATGCTGCCCTTGGTATGGCATTGAAGGTGCTGATGACCCGGTATCCTGAGTTCTCGGAGACAGGAACCGGTGAAGGTTCCAGTCCCCGGCTTGATATCTCGCAGATCTTTTCACCAAGCCCGGGGGTGAGTGCCAGGTCACGAGGATCTTGAAGCTTCAAGACATGCGGGCTGACCTGTAATTTTGATCCAACGAGTGAGATATTGAGAGATTACAGCGAATTTCACAACAGAGACTCAGTCGAATATCCTGTCCCGGCCCCGTTTTGGCAGAGGTGCTACCAACCTTCATTCCGGCAACAGAGAACTTGTCTTTACATCTTCCTGCTTGTCCATAATGTCGGTGGTGGTCATGTAGACCTTTCTTGCTTGAAAACTTGGCACCGCATTCATTGCAGACCAAAGGCAGGCTTGCCGGATGCACATCCCTTCCATCAGCCATGGCAGGCTGAAAGCCTTGTTGTGGCACATCCTGAGCAGGGCCTGCGTGATTGTCATCTGTATTGAGTTTGGCATCCTGTGGTGGTGTATCGGACTCCTTTACAGGAGACTCCTTTACAGGAGGGAGAGGTTGCTGCACATCTTGCTGGGGCCGTGATGGCACTGGCGGAGCCTGAGAGTGAGCAATGTCGTGCTGCTCACGCGGCTGGGGCGGGCTGAGTCTGAGCACAGGCCTGTGCGCCCAGCGCGTGAAGCAGAGACTTGAGGGGTACCGCCAGATCTGTAGCCTACGGCCCAAATTATGGCTTAAGGTGGTGATGTGATGCATTGTTCCACTTGCGAATGCTACGGCGAAGTGGTGAGAAGAAGGTTCGGGCTGAGTGAGTAGAGGCTGTTGGAGGATGCAATGACATGAGGTTGGCGCACGGACCATGAGGGTCCCCTAGTACCTGCATCTTTGGATGCACTGCCCACTGTATGCACCTGCACTCACTTCATTTTACTTATTAGGGCCCAGGTTCTTGATTATTCTAATTCAGGGCGGTACATATTATTTCATGGTTCGAATTTCAAGGCCGAAACACCATGTGACAAGTGCTGTCCTGAAGTCTTCTCTGACCCACCAAGTGTCCCTCACTCAACCTTGTGCCAGGAACTTTTGAGCTCTTCAGCACCCACAAGCTCTCTCACTAAAGAAGCATAGAATACCCTGTACTGATAGAGTTCTGAGTGTGTGCCTTGACGCAGCATCACTTGCCGAAGACGCTGAACTTATCACGTGCACCAGCTTGTGGCAGCAATGGAACTCTATCTCAGACTGAAGGAGGTGCTTGATCTATACCGATTTGCTCGCGACAAGACCGACAAGACCCTGTCAGTATGTGAAAACAGAAGACTGAAATAAATCAAGCCTTGAATAGAGACATGTGGTCATTGGTGGCTCTACTACTCTCTTCAATAAGTTTAGATACCGGCTTGAACCAAAGCTAGACCCACCGTTTCCACAGCAAAGAAAGGACAGAAACCATAAAACCAAAAAAGGCAAAAAACAAGTCCAGTGTTCTTTTTCAAGCGATAGTCAGATATGGAAATATGTGACATGACTTTGAGGCTGAAGGACTGAGAAGCAGACAGCGAGAAAAGTGAAGCTCTGAAACTCGAGGTCCCGATTGATGATGTTAAGCGAGTCCACTGTGGCTGATCGGTGTGGCTCAACACACTAGCTAGGTGTGGAATAGCGCCACCATAGGTCAAGCTCGTCCCAAGCTGTCCCTCTCTCCTCGCTTGGGCCTGCTGAAAGACTCTATTTGCACAACATCCCGCCAGCCACCCACCAAACTCGCGGCTTCTAATCCTTCCCACCTTCCTCAGCCAAATCCTTTCAACAACATCCTCAACCACACTCTCCTTCTTCGCCTCCTCTACACTCTGCAATCTCCTTAAGCACTTGCTGATGCAGATAATCTTTTTCACTTTACTTTCCTGCATTAATCAATCCTGTTTTGCGCGATCTGGGTGATCCAGGTCCAGGCTGCCCGTCACCATGTCTGACTTCCTCGGGTTCGTGTCCCCTGCTGCCTCTGCGTCAAGCTCAATCGCAAGGACTCTCACCTCTCAGCCCTGCAGATGCTAACTGTCATGACTACAGAGCTCGCATCTCCCTCATATCCAAGAGCGACATTCGGTACGAGATCCTGCCTTTCCCGCCTGCGCGTGCTCTTGACACGTTGAGGTTGAGCTCCAGCGTCGGCTGACTGACAAGCCCCACAGCTATGTTGGCACCCTCTACGAAATCAACTCCAACGAGTCCACCGTCTCGTTAGAGAACGTCAGATCACATGGCTCTGAAGGCCGAAAGGGCGACCCCTCCGAGGAGGTCTCTGCGTCCGACCAGGTCTACGACTTCATCGTCTTCCGAGGCAGCGATGTGAAGGATCTGCGCATTGAGGAGGGGCCAGCTGCGCCGAAAGAGAATCAGCCTCCTATGCCCAACGACCCAGCCATCGTCGGCGGCGTGAGTTCTTCCCCCCGTTTCCCAGTCTCGTCGACGACCTTACTGCCCCCCCCTTTCAGCATGATGAAATATTTCGGATGTAAAGATAATATCTTGTCTGAATTGCGCAAACAACCCCATGTTGATATTTCCGTTGCCTTCCTTCTGATCAAGCTGTCATCACCTACTATTATTCACCGTCACCTCGGGAGAGCTTAAGCTAATGCTTCAGCTCCTAGGCTCGCGCTCATCCAGGACGCGCACCTGGTGTCAACCAACCTCCTGGACCCAATGGTCCTCCCGGCCCGCCTGGCGCACCCGGATTCCAAAACCCCAACATGTTCCCTCCTTACCCACCTCCACAAGGCTGGGGCCGACCTGGGCCTGGTCCTCCTGGGCCCGGTGGATTTGGCATGGGTTACCCCCCTCAGGGATGGTTTCCACCTGGTCAGGCTTTCCCGCCCAACGGGCCAGGTCCCTGGAACAATTACCCCTTCCCTCCCGGCCCGCCAGGTGGCCCGCCAGGTCCTCCCGGCATTCAGCAGCAAGGGCAGCAGCAGCGACAGACACCTGGTATGTCTCCAAATGCCATGCCATCTCAGGCCGACAACAAACCAACACCCATTGGTGGAGCAGCAGACTTGTCGAGGGGTCCTGGCCCAGCTCCCGTTGAGATGCCGTCCGATTCTCGACTCCCTGGCCAAGTCCAAGCCCCATCGTCCACAGGCCCAGCGCCCACGCCTCCGGTGGCGTCCAAGCCGTCTGCAGAGGAGGTCAAGGTCACGGCTGCCTTGCTGGAAAACCAGAAGCCTGGAGCACCTTCGGCCCCAGGCAAGCAGATCCCCACGGGCCCCAAGGGCTTGACCAAGATCACCCCAGCGGTGCCTCTTCCTGCTGCATTGACGGCCAGGGCCACACAGTCGACAGTTGCTGCCAGTACCAACGTGAACAGCACGTCTACAAACCCTGCCTCCTCGGCTACCGCTCTTAGGGACGCGACGGAAGCAGCGAGGGCTGCTGTAGCTGTTGCTATGGCCAAGCTCGAGCAGCCAGCTGGCTCGGTCGGCCCTGCGGCTTTCCCAACGAATGGTAACAGCATGGACAACCTGACCAACAAGGTAAACGAGATGAGACTGAGCTCAGGACGATCCGGCGCTCAAAACGGTCGTGGTCGCGGCCGTGGTGGAGCTCGTCATGGCAAGGTCGAGGTACCAGACTCTGATTTCGATTTCGCGACGGCGAATGCGAAGTTCAACAAGGAAGATGTTGTCAAGGAGAGGATCGCGGGCTCGCCGATAACCGAGACACCGGTCGATGCCGCAGGCGACAGCCAGACCGGCGCTGCAGCCGAGCCCAAGGAAGTCTACGACAAGACGAAGTCTTTCTTTGACAACATCTCCAGCGAAGCTAAGGACCGCAAGGCAAACAACGGCCAGAGGCAAGGTGGTCGGGAATGGCGCACCGAGGAGCAGAACCGCAACATCGAGACCTTTGGCCAAGGCAGCGTTGACGGTGGCTACCGAGGATATCGGGGACGTGGTCGCGGCCGTGGTGGTCGTGGACGAGGTTACGGCGGTCGTGGCCGCGGAGGCTACCGAGGCCCCCGAAACGACCTGCAGACTGTGCCCCAGTAGGGGAGAGCATCTGTTCCCCGACACCGATAATCCACTGCAACAAGGGCTTTCCCCCAAGGGGAGAATATAATGACGACACGTTTTCCGGTCCGACACAACTTGGGCCTTGTCACGTCTGCATCATTTCACGGCACCAAGGTGTCTCTCATGGTCAATCAGACCATTGTACCAATACGACGAATCATGTTCGCCTACGACGAACCTCAGTTCCTGCCCGAGGAGGCGCGGCGATGAAGCGGCCAGAGTCACAGGCTCTTAATTTTTTTTTCTTTAGCATGCAACTCTGTTTTATACCGATGAGGACGAAGCCCTGGAACGTGCAGTGGCACCGGCGCAGGGCAGGAGCAGGGACTGTCCAGGCGTCTGAACGGCAGGGATTTT
This sequence comes from Diaporthe citriasiana, assembly GCA_014872975.1. Lineage (NCBI taxonomy): Eukaryota > Fungi > Ascomycota > Sordariomycetes > Diaporthales > Diaporthaceae > Diaporthe > Diaporthe citriasiana. The sequence continues at coordinate 273,173 of JADAZS010000037.1, read as the reverse complement.
TATTTTTGCTTTTTATTCGACAGCATGCAAGGGGAGGAATTCGATTGGCATTGAAATGAGCGAACAGGAGGGAGGCAAAGCAAAAGCGACCAGTAGCTGGACAGGCAGTGTCTTTCTCGAAGAAGAGAAGAGAGGAATGAAAGAAGGAAGAAAAGGGGAAATGGTGAGATTGGATCTCGATCTGCGCGGTTTCGCCCCCGATTAAACCTACGAGCCCATCAATATTGTGGTTGTGGTGTGAGGAAGAGAGGGTGGGCATGAGACCCAAACCAAACCACATCTCATCAAATGATGATCACTTAAAAAGGACAGACTTGAAAAAAGAGTTGCTAGTGCTCAACTATCTAGTGAGCTTGAATTCTTTTTTCTTTTGAGGCTGGGCAGAGCTAGATAGTCTTTCCTAGGTCGTTTGCCTGTGTACACTGGCCAGCAGCGACGTGTGGTCCGGGCCAGGATGGCGAGGGAACTTCACCTTTGAAGGAGGGTGTCTGTCTGCTCTAAATGACAAGCTACGTTCCAGTCTCATACCTTGCTCTACCTTGCTCCTTGTTGAGGTGACTTCGCTGTGATGGACGGAGACGTGAATCATCATTTAACTTATTGATGAAACTTATTCGGCTACATTAGACCCGAGGTTTGTTCCATGCTCACGATAGTAGCCCGACAATCTCCTGGATGGCCCCGGCCACCAGCTCCGGGTTCTCGGGCTTCAGCGCCGCGACATCGACATCACCGTCAGACTCGGAGCCGTCCTCGCTGTCCGAGCCGTAGTCCACCAGCCCCATACCACCACCAGGCTTCTTGATGCCGTTCACTCCTTGGACCGGTGCAGGCGCTGGTGCTGGTGCAGACGTGGTGGTTCCTGCTTCCTCAGGCGGGCCTTCATCATCATCATCATCATCATCCATCATCCCGCCCCCGTTCGACGGCCGCGAAGATCCCCAGAAGCCGCCACCGTCCCGGATGTCGTCGTCGTCGCTGTCCGGGTCGCTACTACTAGTATCCGCGCGACCCGCCGCAGCCACCTCGTCACCGTCGCTGTTGACCTCGCCCTCCTCTGCGTCCTGGTATCCGCCATATCGTCGCACTGGCGGCACCTGCAGCCTGCCCCCGCGGCCCCTGCCCCGCCCTCGCGCAGAAGCAGCAGCGCCGCCGCGGCCACGTTGGGAACCACCTACGCCTCTCGGGTCGGACGGTCGGATGGGGATCTTGGCGTCGCCGACGGCCTGCCGCTTGTGGGACGGCTGGCGCGCGACGTCGTCCTTGGGCCCGGCCTTGCGCTTCGCCGCGGCCGATTGTCTCTTCGTAGGTAAGCGGCGCTCAGTCGAGCCGAGGATGTGGCCTTCGGGGAGTGGTGGTTGTTGTGAGGGTGGTGACGCCGCCTCCACCGCCGAGGAGGAGAAGGGGGACGGGTTGTCCGTGGACGGGTGAGGAGGCAGGACGTAGATGGTGGGATACTCGAGGACGGTGCGCCCAAACAGCGCGGCGCTCAGGTCGTCGGCGGCCGCGACGGGGATGAGCTCCTTGGGCCTGCCCGCGACGGTCAGCGGCCGGAGCAGGTAGAACCTGTTCCGCCTGCGCGCCTCGACCTCCTCGTCTGCCTCCCACGACGTCGCGGTGGCGCCCGCGTCGCTGGACCAGGCGCCCGTGAAGGGGCTCTGGGTCGGGTATTGTGTCCTCGGGGGGGCCCACGCCGTCGAGTCGCTGTCCTGCATCGCGCATCCGCCGCCACCGCCCCGTTGCTCCCTGCCCTCCTTGACCTCGCGGATCAGGACCTTTTTGCGCCGGCCGGCCTGGGCCGGCTCGATGTCCTCGTCGTCTGCAGCGTCGTCCTCTGTCTTCTGGCCTTTCCTGTACCAGGCTATCGAGTTCCCCAGCGCTTTGTACAGCGGCATTGACTCGAGCGCCTTGTGGCGTATCCTCGTGTATTTCTTGAGCACCTCTCGCTCCTCCCCATCATCGCCGTCATAAAGGATCCACTCGACGCACCAGTTGATGCGCCTGGCCTTCCTGTTCCAGCCCGTCGTGTTCTCCCTCTGCCTCGTCATCCCGACCGGCATCTGCACCACCTGTATATTCTCGACAGCGAGGCGCTGGCGGACGTGGCGCATCAGCTGGCTCGCCTTGGCCGGTATGTTCCTCCGGTTGCTCTTCGCCTCCCCCTCTAAATCGCTGTCGCTGTTGTCCTCGCCGTCGGAGCCGAATTGCCTAGGCTCGCCGCTGACGGGGTGGAAGTGTACGTTCTCGCCGAACCACTGCTTGCGGAAGCTGTAGGGGTCGTCGAGCTGGCCCAGCTCCTTCTGGGAGAAGAGCCTGCGCTCGTCGACGATCTCGCGCTGGTTGCGCTCGCGCTCTCGTTCGATGGCCGACAGGAAGTTGTAGTCGTGGTCGATGCCGGCCGGGGTCTTGAGCTTGGACGCGGGCATGTAGGCCGTGGGGTCCCGCTTCCCTGAGCAGTTCGCCCATGACTTGTGCTTCTTGTTGCAGGCCAGGGAGCAGGTGTGCGTGTTGCAGCCCGGGCATGTGTACTTGGGCGTGCTGATGTGGCAGATGCTGCACAGCGTGTTGAGCAGCGGGTCAGCCATCTTGGCCGGCGCGCGGGCTGTGATGCACCTCGGTGCGCTTGGTGAATCGTAGAAACCGCTGCTTGTCAGTCCTGTAGAAATGATGGTAGTGAAATTTATGAAAGAAACAAACCAAAAGAACGCCAAAGAGTATGCCAATGAAGTGATGTAAAAATGTCAAGTTCTGATTTCCAACAGTTTCCGCTGGGGAAGAAGTCAAATAAATTACCAGGGTGCCTATCGATAAGCCGTTGATAACGATAAGCCACCAAGATGTGATGGGACATGGTCTGTCTCCGCCTTTTGCTGCCCATGAGCTTTCATGCGATTACGTGCATCTAGTCTTCATATCACCTCTGTCTGGAATATAAAAGCGCCGAGTCTGGTTCAATCCGGGGGGACAGAGGCTCACAAATGAAGCTCTTGGCAGTATGAAGAATGCGGTGATGTTGAAACTTGTTATGTGAGACTGTCTGCTTCCCACGGACATGCCGTCACACATGTCAAAGCAGCTGGCCACAACTGGCTTGGATGTCCACGCAGTACCAGTAAGTTGAGACTCCCTTGCGAAATGCCGGAACCCATAATTTATGGCCGGAGTACGCACGACTCGGTTTGTATCTGATCAGCCGGAACCAGAAGGATTTCCTTTAACGGCATTGAATGGCGTCGGAGAAGCGTTTTGCGAGTTGCATCTGTTTCTGATGTCTGGCCAAAATGTGTATATGATATCCACCTCTGTTGGCAATTAGATTGCAGTTTGTCTCGTTCGAGTGGTCTTGATTCTGGAGATGAATTAACGGAAATGGGGCTACAGAGGTTCGGAGCGCTCACTGTCCAAAGGGTGATGACATGAACTTGATTTCAGCGTGCGCCTACAACCGCTCAGAAAGTTGAGACTACCTGTCTTGAGGGAAAGTACTATATTATATCTAGGAGATCGTTTGACAGAAAGCTATCTCATAGGAGGTTGTCCCATGAGAGATTGTGTGCCCTATAGGACGTTATCTTAAGGGGATATTTAAAGGAGTTTGCTCAATAGAAGGCCATCCAACAGAAGATGCTCTTTGAGTCTTACAAGAATTGACCCTATGAGATCATCCTATAGCAAGCTACCCAACAGGATACTGCGCCATAGGACGTCACCCCACAAGAAGTTATCTCATAGGGATTGAAGAAATGGAGCCTGTACATGCTAAGATAAAGTTCGAATTGCTGAATTCTTAGGCAGTGAGCACTCCGTACCACCCTACGAGACACTCCAACCACGATTGTTCTGAGAATGTCATTAAATGTGCCTTCGAGGGTGCTTGCCAGGGTCACACCACAGTCCCGAGATTTGGCAGTAGGCATGTCTAGAGATACGCTCCCACCAATTGTTGTACGCATCATGATTCTCTTCTTCCGTGTGACACAGTCCCAAAAATGCAACACAATAAATTACAATCCCGTCAAGGTGCGCCTCTCGCCAACATGGAAATGTTGGCATCCTCGAATCATCGTTCCCTATGTCACACAAGGGGGCGGTAACACAGGATAAGGAAAGCGAAGCTCACTGGAGCAGATGCAAAACATCATTGCAGGTCATGCAGATCGCGTACACACAAACTAAGCATCCGACCAGTAAGACAACAAGACAAATACCCCGGCCTGCAGCACCACAGACGGAGCCGAAACCATAATAACATTCATTGTGCTGAAATGAGCCGTCGGTATCTCAATGTAGATTGAGAAGATTCGGCATGTGCCGCCTACACTTGAGGAGACAAGCCTAGCTTCTTCACCACCAATATGTTAGACTGTACTCGACGAGCTGGCGTCGCACGACTTCTGCGAGGCCGACCCCGCCCATCCTCGTGAACCTATCCACTTGAATAGGAGAACAAGCAAGGGCCATAGGAAATTCTCATTTATAAATATACAACACTTGTCGCAACGCTCACTGAGCAGCATGTCTGAGATTACCACAATTCTCGTGGCGACTTCCAGTCGAGCGCGCACGACATATGCGCGGGCCTGGTGACAGCGTTCTAGGCGCATGCTGCTCAACGTCACATGGCCCCGCCACTCGACAGAGCCAGGCGCCCACACGTGAGGGGAAAAAGCCACACCGAAGCAGATAAAGAGCCGAACTGCATGTTACCGGCTGCCATGGCTCAATACGTTACACAAAGCACGCCGTATTCTCTGGCAGGCTAGTATAGCAGGTGGGGTTTCCGATACGTTGGAAGGCAAACGTCTAGAGACTTCGGTGATCGGATTTCCTTGGTAGCGACACATGTCGTGATAACGCCGTGGGCTTAGATGCTCCTCCATTCGAAATTCTCGAGATGAATGCGCCGAATGTCTAATTGAGCCCGGCAACGCGAGCAAGTCAGGTCACACAAGCAACGTTGCGTCGCGCTGCGTGGTGCTGCGTTTGGGTGTCCGCTCCAGGCGCAGCAACCCCAGATATTGAGACGTGCCAATGGCTGATGCTCGGGAAGAGCTTTGCACAGGGACGAACTCGGTGGCTTGCTGTGATGAGCGCTTGGGTCTGTCCGCCGACTGCTGTAGGTGCAGAGGATGACGACTGGAATTTCCAGACAAGTTGGCAAGCTGACAGCCGAGTTTGTTGAAACGCACTCCCTGTAATACACTCCCTGTCTGGCACGGGCCACTTTGCACGCCGTGCCCACTCAAGCGAAATTAAGCGAGCCGCTAAATCTGCAAGCCAAGCCGCTAAGAAATTTATATATACCTCCTTACCTCCTCCTCAAAGTTGATAAAACGTATCTTCTTAATTCTTGAGGACCAAAACATACTGGGTTGGGACTCAAGTGGTGCTCGGCGGTACCTACCGGTACCGTCCGCCCTCGCCCCAATCGTCCCTTTCGAAATTTAATTGCCAGCCAGGAAGTAAATTCAATTGGGAGCCTTAAACTTTAAAAGTTGAGGAACTTGAGAAAGGTGTAGATCTATTCGCGCTAGACAGGGAGTGCGTTACAGGGAGTGCGTTTCAACAAACTCCTGACGGCCACTGTGCCCCGCTACCTTGGAAGGGGCAACTTTAGCCCCTCGGCTGGCTCTTCGGCCGTGTTCGGCGGGGATTTCCTCTGCCTTTTCTTGTCGCTCGGCTCACTTTAACAAACGAAACTCGCTGCCCGAAGGCCGCATCGACGATCAGCTCAGACAGCCGGACGAGTCGCTCCTTGCAAATTCTGCAATTCTGCAGTCTCGATTTGTTGAGGTGCTGGTTTGCCATCTCCTGCGTCACCCCCCGGCCGCAAGCTCCCAGGGGTAGTTGATGGAGGGTACAGGGGCTTCAAAACCGTGCTTCCTTCAAGGTTGAGACGATTCCCGGGGCATTTGGTTCCTTTTGTATGTATTAGTGTGTCAACAGGTGCGCTGGTTTGCGTTGGTCCCTTTGTTGCCAAGTTGTTGGCGGCGCATGTTGCACAAGCGGCTCTTTGAATAGGGACGCTGAGCTGCTCGGGCCGGTCGCGGGCCAGGGTGTCGCACGAATGGGGGAATTTGTCGCTCAAACCTGGCTTCTACTGGTCGGATCGCATCTGGCTGCTTCAAGGATATGCTGACACGGATGGAAGTAGTATCCAAGGCGGGATGCAGATAGGTAGTGGAACGGGTTGGGGCCCCGGAGGACTAGAACAACCGGGCAGGGGCGTCCATGTCGCTTTGGATTACGAACCCATCAACGACTCTCCTCCACCGGTGGTTTGGGCGTTGTTTTGGGCTGAACAGGGTAGGAATGGAAGAGGTGGTTGGTCCGAGGAGATGCGAGTGCGAAGACTTGTCGTCCACTATATCAAGACATGAGATCGCGACGATGTCAACATCTTGGTTCGAGCTCAATTGGTATTCGGAGATGTGATTGTTGGGAGGTCTTGTTGTCTCTCGTAAAAGAAAGGCCCGGGTCAAGCCCACAGACGACGGTCGAGCATGTGAAAGGCCTACCAGTGCGATCTAGTTCATGCCCCTGTTCCGTCAGCTCGGGTTGAACTGTGGGGCAGCAGGTCGACAGCGCACCCATGTCACAAGTCTAGTGTGCATCGATCAGTGGCGTCGCCCGTTGTTGTGGAACCTGAGGGATGATACAGAGCACAGGCAAGCTGGGCAAAGCCATCAGGACTTCATATGATGTTGAATGACCCGCCTGTGGAGCAGCCCAAAACCATGCGGCTTGTGTCGTCGTGTGGGCAAAAGAAAACCAAAAAGCGGCAGTTGAGCCAACCAGCCAGCCAGCCACCTCGTGCGGTCTCACATGCAAGATGTGATGTGATAGCCAGTTGACAGCCCTGTCATAAGGCAATTTGGGTAGCGTAGATCCTCCGCTTTTGGCCGTCCGATGGAATTGCCCTGTCGGAGACTGTGATGAGCAAGGTGGCAGGGTGGGTAGCCATTGAGCAGTCTCTCGGCTGTAACGTGTGGCGTGATGTGGCGTGGTGTGGGTTGGTGAAGCCGTCATGACAGGACGACGTTAATTGTTTGACATGTGGTTTCCGGCGACCCGGCCCAGTCTGGGCTGGACTGGAAGCTGTCGTGATGTTGTTGATGGCATCGGCTACCTCGGACCCGGGGAGGTGAGCAGCTGCAGCCGTCAGAGTTCAACACGCCCGACAGGGTGACCTCCCGAGGCTGAGCTCAACGACCCTTGAGTGTGGGGTGGCCCCGATTGAGTTTGTCAGAGACTTTGGATGACTTCTTGCCGTTTTGTTGCTCGCTCGGGCGAATGAAGCTCAAGTCTCCCAATCCTGTCAGCCATGAAGGGTCAGGCCAAGGCGAGGAGGAACACTTGCTCCCGCATTTGAGTGACACAGCATGCAGTGACGCCCAGTCTATTGGAAGTTTGCTGCATGGCGGACAGAGACGCTCCAGAAATGAGGTGAAGGAGAGGTTGACGGATTCCCCGGCGTCTAATTGACGGATGTCACGCAATAAATGTGGGCAGGGAAGGGTGACCCAGCGCAGCCAATTCGAATGAGGGTTTGGATCTGGAGAAGCCAATTGCTGCCAAAAGTCTGTCTGTTGCCCGTATCAGAGCTGCAGGTTTTGATGCAGGGCGAATGCCATGCGTGCACAAGGAAGATTGCCAGGAGCGTGATTGGGCGCCCGTCGACGTCTTGAGGAGGAGAAACAGCCTTTGGTGGTGGAGGCGAGCTCGAAGCCATCTTCACATGCTTTGGACAGGCATCAGAACAGGGTTCTCGGGGGCAAGGGGGGCCCTGGACTGGCAGCTTTCTTTTTTCTCAGCACAACAGCAAGCCCCACCAGCCATTTAAAATGATGTATGCTCATGTACCTCTGCAGATGTGCGTAATGTGATAGAGGCTCTGGCAACGTGCAGATGGTTTCGACCGACGAACACTTCTGGTAATAGTGCTGCAGTGGTAGTAGAGGGGCTGATGGACAGCGTAGGTAGGTAGGAAAGTGCGAGGCTAAAGGCCGGTGGGAGAGAAGGTGCTTCCCCCCCCCCTCCGTTCTGTCTGGTTCTGTCCAATTCCAAGCTGCCGACCTTATCCTCCCTTCTCAAGGCGGTGATTTGTGTCCAAGGTTACAAAGCTGGTACATCGTTACATAAGACTTGGGCAGGTACCAGTGAGTACCTCTCCTGCCTCTCTCACATGCCAACTGCTGTGCTTTCCTTATCAGACAGCCAGCAAGGCCCACTCCCCACCCACTGCCCACCTTTTTTCGCATTCTCCCATTGATGTTGCGACCGCGCGCGTGGCGTCAGTCCACTCGATAACCACACACAGCAGCAAATCCTATGGTAGCGCTGGGCAGGAGAAGAGGCGCCCTCCTTCTTTTTTAGCTTCCATTCCACCACCCGCCTCCTTCCCAAGACTTCCCCTTCTCTTCCCCCCCTTCCTGCTTTCAAGTTCGTGTCCGGTCCTAGTCTCACATACCAACGCAACCCCTTTGCTCACTCTCACACACACGCACATTCGCACGCGCTTTGCCATCAATCTTCTCCCCCTCTCTTCTACCTTCGACGTTCACCCTCCGCCTCATCATCAGATCACGAGTCAGAACTTAGAACAAGCTTCACACCACCCGCTGTGTGGCTTCTGAAACGCACACCCACACCCGTACGGCGTTCTCATCAGCTTGTCAGATCTTAATCGACCTGCCATATACGAGTCAGATCTCGTCCCTTGCTACCTCATCCCCCAGTCCAACCCACGCCACTGTCGTCACGTCAGCAAGCCCACATCCCAAAATGTCGGCACCTCAGGTCAATGGTGATGTACCGCGGTCTTCATTCCTGAAGGTAAACACTCTCTTTTTCTTCTCAAACGAGCCATCACCATCTTCCCTTGTACGACCATAGCGGGAATCAGTTCCGCAAGCCGGTTGCGCTGAACCGCTTTGTGCGCGCAACGTGCCTCTTGCCGCCCGTCTCCCCTACTCGGAGCCAACGCTAACCCAACAAAGCACCTGTACGGTTACCACATTGTCCACGATGGCATTGAGACGTTCAAGTCGAACCCTTACGGCGCCAAGTCCATCCAGCTCGGCGACTCTGCCTACCAGACCTTTGCCGCTCCCATCGTGCCCTACTTCAACGGTCCCTACCAATATGTCCAGCCCTACGTCAAGAAGGCAGACGACCTTGGCGACAAGGCCCTGACCAAGGTCGATGAGCGCTTCCCTGTCGTCAAGAAGCCCACCAACGAGCTGTACACCGATGCCAAGGGCATTGTCCTGTTCCCATACCACAAGGGCCTCGAGGGACGTGACCACGTCTGGAGCACCTACTCCAGCGAGTACAAGAAGGCCAATGGTGGAAATGACTCCGGCTTCGCCTTGATCTCCACCGGCAAGGCTGCAATCGCTACTGCCCTCGTCCTCACCGGCGAGACTGTCAGGTTCATTGGTGACTTCCTGAGCACGAAGAAGGAGGAAGCCCATAACGCTGTGGACAACAAGGTCAACAACAATTAGGAGGGGTTTGCGGCCGAACCCACTGCCTCCGATATCGTCTTCATCGACGGAAGTAACGACGCAAAAAGTACACACAATCCCCCTCCTGAGGACTCTCAGGGCTTTGCGCAGCTCTCCGAAACTCATTCGCCGTACTGCCCGTCTGCGTCGGCGAACAAGACCCGTGCGAGGAAGAAGAAGACACCTTCGAGGCTGAAGATGACGTCGAGCTCCGAGGATGATGTTTCCAGACCATCCAGGTCTGGTTGAGTAGGGGCAAAGGCATCAAGATATCCCTGTTTCGTGCGCTCGTCATTACGCTGTTCTGTTCTTTTACATTTCACCCTGTTCTATTACTTACGGCACCACAACTGTCGCTTCACGTCTCTACATCGTCTTTTACTGTATGGGATGGATTTGGTTCCTTTGAGCAAGGCTGAATACAGCCCAGTCCGCATCTTGAAGACTTTGTTCACGAATAGGTTGTTATTGCTGTTGCTGCTGTTGCCGGTGGTGTTGACTGCGATCATAATGGAGAAATGACGTTCTGTCGGTGTTCAGAAGGACAAAATAGCTAATAGATTTCTTAGTTGGTGAAAACGATGTGTTTGGATACGTGATGTCGTCTGGCCTTCTGAACCTCGTGCGCAATTCGTTTTCACCTGCCTCTTGCCCTCCCAGCACCACAGCCTGTGCCGAGCTAACGACCGCCCACGGTCAAGCCATTCTGTCCATGGCATCCACCTCTGCAGTTATTGGCATATCATGATCTAACATTACCCATCCCAATAAAACGAAGGCAATCTCAATTATCTGGAGCGGATAGAGGCCCGTCTATTGTGTCTCTCTTTTTGTTCAGGCGCATATCCCCGTGATGGACGTCATAGCTCGCGCCAGCTAAGGTAGTCTGATGGCTGCGTGAGACTCCGGCAGTGTCTGAGTAAGGATCACTCCGTGAGTTTCAACACCCTCTCCTCCCCTCCTCCCTAAAGCGGGCGGGTTAGAATGCAGCCTTTGCGCTGCTCGAACGGGCCTGGATCGTCCGGCTGTGCGGTGTTTGGTCAAGAGTGCTGTGATGTGCCACGTTGCGGTTCTCGAGCTCGTCCTGTCGCTGGAGGTTGGAGACCGTGTCGAGTGCTCTATTGCATATGTTGCTGTGCTTTGTGTCTGTAGTGGATCGTTTGTGCTTCACATGTGTATGGTCGGCAACCGGCCCTTTAGAGGGCGGTGGATGGGGGGTAGGATGGTGTGGTTTGAGTGGGCAGGTGGGCAGGTCCATAACCACGAAGTGTGGTATGAGTAGGCAGACGATGGCACGCTAGAGTTTTCCTACTTGTGTCCTTCCCCACTCCCCTGTATAGGGCTACTTCGATGGGGATGAGAGAGCGGAGTCATTCTTGAAGATGGGTAGACTTTAGCCGGCTTCATCGATCTCTCCAGGCCGGAAGGGCATACGGACTGGCCCATTCGTAAACAACAGTCTAGTCCACTCATACTTCACCTTATGATTGGCGTGTTTTCTGCGTGTAGCCATAACATTACTTGATTCTGACTGTGTGGTGTGAGTAGAGCAGCAACGTCTGTAACAACCTCCCGAGGTGTCTGATGTGGCTGCGCTTTGTAAAAATGCCAGCTCCATCACCAGAAATATTTTCCCCTCTTGTCCCTGTGTTGCTATTTAGACCATCCAGAAGCTTCAGCCTCCCTGCAATGACACTACCTGGTGAATTTTTCTACGAGGTCTTGCACTCGCTGGCCAGGCAAGATTAAGAACTGCATGAGATCACGTTCAACTCCCCAACGCTGCAGTGGCTCGGGCTTGACGTGGCAGTCGCACGACGTATCTTCCCTTCAAGCCCCTTACCCGAAATCTTGCGATACACAAGGCACATTACGCTTACTTATCGTGACAATCAGCATGCCTTGTTGTGCGGGTCTCGCAATGAGAGATATCACGGGCAGTTCAGCCGGATAGACGTAGTCGACGAGGCGGAAGACCAGCCGGATGTCTCTAGGTTCATTTTCACTGATTTGAAGGTCTAGACACGGGCCCCATGTCCCCACGAGAGAGACAAGGATGATTGCCTGGCATTTTGAAGAGAATTAGATAAGTGTCAGACAGGCCTCGGCATGGAGCGTGCGTAAGGTTGACGACTTACATGCACCTCCTGACCGAGCAAGTCGACCGACACGACTACTTCAGCCCAGGGCCGGAATGAGCTAAGGGAGTACCGTCGCAGGGTTAAGCAACCAAGAGGTCATCCCGCCGGACGGTGTAAAAGAAGGGGCAGGATCAACTCGAAACATGGTTAGACATGAGTGAGGTGATGCCTTGTAACTCGGCTACCTAGCTGCCTCTGATCTCTCCATAGGACCGAAACCCATTGGGCACGAATCATAGCACGAGACAATCACGTCTAGACCAGGACGTGTCGACGCTCTTTGTGAACTCGCGAGTTGGGATGAGTACATGGCGAAATAAACGCACCACCGACAAACGGGTTCGATTCCCATGAGGGAGTTGACACAGCACCACGACGCGAAATCTTGCTGCCTTCCCGAGACAGCTGCCCGAAGCACATTGGTCCACTTGTATGGAAACGCACGTGAGATCATCTAGAGGAAATAATAAGAGAACGCCACAGATGAGAGACTCTCCAGGATTCATTCGCTCCATCGACGCCCCTTCGAACCTCCCGCAGCGCCTTTACGAGGTGACACTGGTCAATTGCAGCCGCTTGGTTTACACATACAGTTTTTTGAAGTCCACGGGAGTACCTCATCCTCTCAAGTCAATGACGGAAAACATATAAGGCAGATGTCGACCTGCGCCAGGCATGTAGTCGACTTCCAGAGGCGGCGACAACAAAGCTGAAGGGACCTCGTAGGGCGATGACGGACTCCGTAAATACTATCGTCGCAAACCCACCAGCCCTGGCGGTCACCGACTACGCCGGAAGAGCACGCCGCTATGAGTCTCGCACGCCAGCATTAAGGATAAAACCTCGTCAGTGCAGTTGAACATTCACCAAAAGCACGTGCCTGGTAGACACCCACATGGCACTCCGACTATCCTCAACGCGCATGCCACAGAGGAACCCGTGGGCGAAAGTGGGACCTTGCCCAAACCCACGCGAAGAATGTGAGCCATCACACACGTGCACAACACCAGCGGGACGGACCGCGGGGGACAGTGGGCATTTTTCGTTGACGTGCTCACTTTTCCACTACCGCGTGGGTACATGCTGTGGTGGCAGGCAGGTGTTCGTCCGATCAAAAGAGAAAAAGTCTTCTTGGTTGATCGAAACGCATCAGGGCCCCATCGTGTCCGCGCACATTCGGAGCGAGTTGCCTCGATCGACAGCCCGCATCCGCCTCTCCCTCTCCGCGCCAGCGCCCCCAGTCAGCAGCATCCGATCGCAGCTGGCAGGTTGCGGTGTGAGGGTAGCTTAGCAAATCCTGACAGGTGGAGGCGAGGACCGTCCCACCCAACCATTGTCGCGTGCCCCTGGGTTCAGGTTTACGACTTCTAGCCTCCACTGAGATGGGGGAGCCAAAATTCAGGGCTGCTGGGTGACTCGCCTGAGCTCCATCCCAGGCAGCCGCGGCAATGGCTTTTCCCCTTCTGGTGGAGTGACGGTGGCTTTGGGGGATGACGCTGGGAGGCACCCCGCGGCGACGGCACTACGCCCGCTGTCATGACCGGACCGCAATCGAATTCAGACATTTATGGGCGTACGGCCCGCTGAAACATTCTCAGACCTCGGGTTGACTCGACGGAATCAAAGGTTCTGCCTAGTATTTCGAACCAGTGGAAGCCTGCCTCGTGTCGCTCTCGGGCCAAAGCCTCGTGACGGGGAATATCGCAGCGGAGCCCCACTGATTTCCCGGGCCTCACCCTTGGCCCGGCCGTGGATCTCGGATTATTGAGAACCTGTTTTTAGCCAGCAAGGACGACATGACGGTAGGTATCAGACGCTTCGAAGCTGTTGATGTGCTGCACACACATCTGAGGGCCTCACCACCTGCCAGCAGGCATGGCTTCTGCGCGAGCCTGGCGAGGTGGCGTTGGAAAGGCCCGTGCCAGCCGGCACCGACTGCCACGTGACTGAACAGACTTCTCTAGCAGCCAACCGCGTCGTCAGCAACCATGTTTTCCCCAAAGAACGCTGCAACCAGTGGTAGGGGCTGCCCCTTTGAGGGACGGAAAGCTAATCGGGAAGTTGCCGGAATACAGGGCAGGGGGTGTGATCGGGGCCAGCAGGGGGCAGGGGACTAATTTCCGCCTGTCGCATAGTCGAGGCAGATTGGGGAAACATGTCCGTTTTTCATTCTCCTCCTGACTGCGTGTTGTGTGATAGAGGGGGCGAGGGGTCTGTGTGTCGGGTTTCCCTTCGTCGTCGGTCGATGAGCTTGGTCCGTTTCGCTATGGCCGTTTTCTTACCAAGCAGAGGGCTAACGACAAACACTAGTATGCCTGCAACGAGGGCCCTCCCTTCTTTGATGATAGTGTCAATAGCGCGAACCCTGCAGGGGCAAGAAACCTGCCCAGGTCTAAGCGGAACCGTAGAATCGGGTTGAGTTCTCTTAGACTATCGTTTGATGTCTGAGATCCTTCGAGAAGCTATGCCGCCCTTTCAAGACACCTGGACACATGGTCCCCCAGTGTGAGTGAGCCCAGCCTGCAGGTTATTGAGAAGGGACGCCTGATCGGTCGGATAAATACTCTCTCGACTGTATTTGTTTGAAACACAGGAAGACGTAAACCTTTCGGCTATGGATACCTTGAAGGTCATGGGGGACTGGGTGAGCACTCCTGCTGGTGATTGCTTACGCCGGGTGCTTGAAGGTGGACATCCACCGTCCCGGACTGTGGATCCTGTGCTGTGTCAAGCCGTGACATGCAAGGCCGTGGCACACGAAGGCACGAGCACCCGCACCCATTCCTTCGTAGGCTCGGCCGTTTGGCCAGGAATGTGAGCCGATGATGGAGAATGACGAGAATTCTCTTCAGTTTTGCTTGACTGAAAAACGTGGTCCATGGGACCACAAGAGACGCCCCTCAGAAGCTTTTACGCTTTCAGCACTGGTTTTGGTGAGAACTGCATTTCCATCCCTTTGCTGCTTGCGTCAGGGGCCAGTGCGCCGAGCTGGCGGTCTTGGTTGACAGACGGGTCGGCGCTCCTCAGTGGTGGAGTAATGCGGGACTGCCCTGTCTGACAGCAGTGGAGCTTCGGCTTTGGCAATTAAGAACTTTCACTCGGCTGTCAACATCTCTATCACTACTTCGGAAGGATCGGTCGGTACAGACTGGACAGCGACTTGCTTTTCCAAGTCGGCATCGCGGACTGCCCGGCGCCCGCACGTAAATGATTACTGCTGTGCCGTCGTATTCCATCTGAATTTTGGCAACCGGCGGAACTGGTAGCGAGCTCACAGTGGGTTCACTGGGTTCATGGCGGATCTGCAATGCATGATGCGTGAGACATCTGTTGAGGAAATTCCGGAGGGGCTTCAGTCCAATCTCCCGAACCCCATCCCGGCCCTCTGGGGGCAACTGATAAGAGCTCACAGCCGTGGCCGCCCTGTATTTTGGATTGGCCGAAACAGGCGTGATATCAGGGCGAGAGAGGGCTGCATTGTACTCGAGCTTCGGTGAACAGGAATTCGCGGCTGCTCGGTGGAAAGTCTGAGCAGTTTTACCTGGCAGTATACATCTATAGCAGGCTTGGTATAGATTGCTGATACGAACTACCGTCACAGTCAAGGTGTGATATGTGACGGTGAAGCTCCTTTTCGAGTCATCGCGGCGACTGCTCTGCAATGCACCGGGGACTCGGGTTGTAATCTTCGAACCTCTCGCTGACTGCCCCTTCGATTGATTTGTTGCAGACAACTCTCCGGCCGAGCGGTCCACAGATCAGGATGCTGCACTGCTGACTGCACAGAGTTTTTGTGACCGGGGCACGCAGGGGGACAGCATTTCCTTGCCTCATCCGATGTCTTAATCTCAGCGAGTTTGAGGCGATGACACCCTCGCGCTCGGACTGGTTTCTTGCAGTTAACCCTTTCACTCCTTTCAGACCATCACATTGATTTGTCAATGCATCGCTATTTTGAGCATTGTCTGCGGTCCGGCTTGCATGCGCGAGGGGTTGTAACGAACCTGATCGACGCGTCTACACCGAGGCCTCCCCACACGATCGACTGGCGAGGTGTTCAAGGCCAGCCGGGCCGCAACGTCGAATGCTCACGAGGATCTGTTTCCAGGCCGTGTTGGTTTGGACTGTTCTGTTAGTATACTGTAGACGGTGTGCGACGAGCCGAGGTCGAAGCCTAGGGCAGAGCGGCACGATTGGCTTGATATTCTGGGGTCTACTTGCAGAAATAGATGATGCAGAATGGAGTTAGATGAGCGCAATTCTTCAGCGACCGCGAAAAGCAAAGCCCCGCCAATCGTCGGGGATGTGTGCACTCGCAGGCAGCCAGGATGCATGAGAAACCGACCGTACCTCAGTACCAGAATCAGTACCACGTAATACTTTCGATTATTTATCCACCACAACCTCAACTTATATCTAAAATACTAACATTCTTAGTATTGGATATTAATTCTCGATATTTGAATGTAATTAGAATTTAGCACATACCATTTTGTTATCGAGTAATCTGGATTTCAAAGTGAAGGGTTTTGGTGGTTTAGGTGGGGATATGGGGTCCCGGTCGGTTTTTCGTGCATTCCGGCTGGCAGGATGGGTCGAATTACGAACACTGCCCGCCACAGAACGGATCACTGCTCCAAAGCAGCCAGAAGCGGAAGCAGATTGCAGCTGTATCATGGCGGGAGGTCAAAGCGCAACGCCCTCGGCAGGCGCAGCAGCGAATGACGCCGCCGTGGGGACAGCGCAGCGATGATAACACGGCCGCTGCTAGATACTGGTTTGGGCAAGTGGATGATCACGGCTCCCGGGCACCCAGGCACCATCTCTGCCCTCCCCAGTGGCAGAGTGGAAGCAGAAGCAGCAGCAGAAGTGCTGATGTGTTGACGTTGCTTGCTGTGCATGAACATCGCCACTGTGAGGAGTCCGTGGAAGCTCGATCGCCCGGTATGAGTTGAGACGAGCGGCTGAGCTTGGGGAGGGCAGGGTATCACTATATCATCATCAGGGCTTCCCTGCCTCGAAACGCGTCACGTTGCCCAAGCCTGCCAAGGCGCTGTAAGCGAGGGCATGTTCGACGACGTAGATTGTGCTTGCCAGCCATGTTGTTGTCCCTGAATTGCCGTGATACCTGTGAGCTCAGACCAGCGGCAGCGTAACGGATGGAGCTTGTGCTTTCAGAGGGGACGGCAAGGAAGAGACCAGACGATGGCTGTGCGACTCAAGGAGTGTCAGCAGATGGGGCGGACGAGCATTGACGAAGGTCGGTTTAAGCCGCATCGCAGTCGTCTATGAGACGAACAGTCAGTCAGCTCTAGACCGCTGGCCCCCATGCCCTCAGTAGTCCAGCTGCCGTACTAGCCAGCCAGCCAGCCAGCCAGCCAGCCACTCAGCCAGAAATCGACCGAGTGTGGTAGACTAACGCAGCGTTGGAGGGCGCCTCGGCCGTTACGGCTTGCCCGTGGCGTGTCAGGATCTACGGAGGATTAGTGCTCGGACATGTTTCGACTGGTTGAGTGTTTCAACGTGATCCAGCTCAGCAACTGTCGCTCATGAATGGTTCCTCTGTAAAATAGTGCGAGGACGCGATGGCGAGCTAGCTGCGGTGGTGATGATAATGGCATCGACGGCGGTGGCAACAAACAGCGGTCACCCGTGATTGACGAACGGCGGAGTTGATGGTGAAGATTACTACTTGTGCACGGCGCGGGTGGCTCTTGCCGTGCCAGTAGAACTAGAGTTAAAATCTGTCGATGAGGATGAAGGCGAAGGTGCTGGAGGCAGTTCGTTCACAACTCAGTCTGGCTGAAAATCGTGCGAAGAACAGTTACGATACGACGATATAAACTTGATTTCTATCCTGTAGCCGATGATGTCCTGCTCTTGCTCTGGCCGAGAGTGGATCACTCACTCAGTGACCTGAAGTTTCGGGTGGGGACTCGCACTTCGCACTTGGTGCTGTTCCGTGCTGCATGCACTGCATCGTGGTGCAGTGGGCAGCGTGGGCACGTACCTGATTGCGCAAAATTGAAGAAGCTACGATTGGGAAAGATTGACATGGAGCCCCTTGCATGGCTGGCACGCCTAGGCCCATTGTGGACTCCATCTCCAGGGCCTGCAGCAACGATCCAGGGGAAAGTGGCAGGGCCCACACTCAGCACCCTGGACTGGGTATCGGCACACAGTGCCAATCACCGTTTCTACCACCGTATGTCTGTCTGTCTGTCTCTGGCCCTCATTTCCCTCCCCCGTTCTTGGACGTCTCACATCGTGCCAAACCTAGCAGCAGCAATCCAAGCTTCGAATAGATATGCCGCAGCAGATGGGCAGGAACACTGACTCGGCACATCCAGATGGTGGCATATGTTCCGAGTTTGTGATTAAAACCAGCACCAGCTCGCATATGCACATGTGCACATACTTGGATCGGAAGCAGCAAGCAAGTTTGGCCCCCCCCCAGCAAGGGCGACATGGCGAATAATGGCACGAGCCCCTCCAGGCCCCTCAAGCGGCCTCGCGGATGCACGCTGCAAGCTCCGTTCTGGCCTGTGTCCTCACCCCATCACACCCTCCGATTCAAGAAAGGTGGCGGAATGTCTGGCTGAGGAGAATGGGAAGTCGGCTAACGCGCAGACTGCAGTCCATAGCCTGCATTCTGCTGCGGTTTTGCAGCCTGCAGTCTGCACCTCATTGACAAAGCGTCAAAGAGGCCACTGTGACTTGCGGACCAGCACCCGGCTGCATAAGTCAGATCATATGGTGATACATTGCAGAAAGCTCACGATTGCCTTCAAGCTCCCGTACCGCCAGGACCGTTCCGCATGACACTGTGGTATTCTTCCTCCGATCGAGAGACCCACTGTTCCAAGACGGATCGCTGTATGACACTGGCTCCGTCCTGCAGGAACAGTTCACAACTTGGTGTAAAAAGGGCTTCCAGCTTTTTTTCTCCTCCCACTCTGCGGCTGGTGCTCTGCGGGTAGGGTGGAGTCTCTGCAGCCTCCGTTTCTGGGGACCCACAGTGCGCAGATTACGGTGCCCTGTGCCCTCGTCCGTATCCGTACTCCTTGCTTCCAACCTTGGTAGGTACCACAGCTTTGCCAACGGTTTCCAGTCCCAGACCAGACTGAGGACGTGGGGCCCCTGTAATTGATTCACGGTCTTGACCGGGGAAAGAAACGGCGCACTGCGGGTGTTGCTGGTTTCTGAGCTTGGAGCTCTCTGTTCTGCCACTCGCCCTCCCACTTTCTTTCTCGCCCCATGTCCACCGTCGCTTCACCTGGTGTGTGTGTGTGTGTGATTCCCTCCTATTTACCACCCTCCCTCCGTTTACCTCACCAATCTGTCCCGTCTCTGCGCCTCTTTGCCCCCTTCTTCTATACCCTCGGCCCCCCTTTTTTGTTTTTGTTGCTCTGCTTCGTCCCCCATCTCCATCCCATCTGCACCTGCTTGCAAGTGTCAGCGGCGAGGACCCATCTGAACAACACGGGCTCTCGCAAATTGGGGGGATCAACGTGGAATCAAAATAAAACTTCTGGAACCTGGCTCTTTTCTTTCTTATTCCAGTGTCTCGGACGGGACCTGGTCTACCCAGCATTGCATCCATTCGATCAGCACTCGGAAATCCTTACGCCTCTCTCCTCACTATAGCCGCTCCTTTTTGACTCGGATACCCAACTCACAGGTCACTTGCCGCCACTTCTTGGACAATCGCCTTCTGCAGACTTTCTCTAATCCTTTGGATAACCGACTGACCTTGTCTCTGTGAATCATCTTTACCCCCACGTCACTGGTCGAAGGCTCACCTTCGACAATTGGGCCATCAGCTGGACGACTGCTCCTAACAGCAAGCTCTCGAAGCTCCCTACCACCCTCCTAATTCCGAAACCGACCTGTGGTCGCACACGCGAACATGGCCCCCTCGCTGACCGCACACACCTCCTTCACCCGTCCTCGGACGAGCGATCGCGATGCCCGCCCTACCACCCGCGACCAGGGCGACAATAATCTGATAATCCCCAGCCGGACATCGTCGCTGCACTCGAGAATCACGCAGCCAATTCCGTCGACTCTCAATGCCAAAAACCAGCAACGGACGCCCAAGACGCTCACACATGCCTACATGGTCTGTGGTGTTGGCCGCGAGCCTTCTCAGTGGGTCAAGGCCCCGGCACCGGCTCAAGGCAAGATCGGACACATGAAGGGTGCTGTCGGGCAGTTTTGGCTGCCAGAGATCCTCGGCAGTAGCCCGAGGTTGGAGCAGGATAATGACATTGCTCGTTCCTTGCATGCTGCCATGAGAGTATGTCACCTTCATCCAGATAGAGTGACGGATGTTGTGCTAATTGTTACCCAGGCCTGTTTCCCCCACGACGTCGAGATCTGCACAGGCCGTAGCCAGCCTCACTGTGTCCACCACGCCTTCGTCCTCCAGCAGGACTCCTCACACACACTGTATGGTATCTGCCTCAGAGTTTGGTCACGAGCCGACGAGAAGCGCGCCGAAACTATCCGCGACTTGAGAAAGAGGACGGAGCCCGACTTCTATGACAACACTGACGAGACATACTGGATTCCGTACTGCCTATCGTTCCTCTCCAGGTACCCACTTTACAACTTGCTGGGTGACTACCTGCGGGGAATGTGGATTCACTGGAACAAGGCTACGAACCTGTTCCATGCCGAGGAGGTTTCGAGGATCCTGAGCTTCCCCGCGCCCCGCCTCAACGACCTTGTCCGGATCGATATGAAGGACTATGCTCTGTGCTATCAATTCCCGTCGTCCCCAACGGGCTTCCAGAATTTTGCCATGTGGCCGCTGTTTGCTTGCCTGTCCATCCCTAACATCGTGGGAGTCGTCGAGGCAGCCATCTCGCCGACTCGCCGCATCATCTTCGTGAGCCACTACCCGGCCATCCTCACTGTTGCCGCCGAGACGATTCGATACTGCGTCCGCGTTTACGAGTGGAGTGGGCTGTACGTGCCAGTAGTGCATGCCCGCCACGCTAAGGAGCTCGTGCAAGAGCCCGGCCCATACATCTTGGGTATTACTGCCGAGTGCCGCTCGCTCTTCACTGCGCCCAACGATGCCCTCGTGGTTGACCTGGACCGCAACTTCGTCCTGACTTCGGACCCGCCAACTGCTCTGACACCCAGCCAGCGCAACAAGTTTGTCACCCGCTTGACCCAGGCTCTGAACGGGGACGTCACCCCATCCGGCGTGCCGCAACACCTTCGCTCCGCATATGGTGGGGGCAAGCTTGTGCCGGCCGGCCAAATCATTGTCATGCGCGGCGAGGTCGAGTCCATCCAGGACCCCGAATGGTGGAACCAGGATTCTATCATGGCTGTCATGGACCACGTTTGTGAGAAGATGGGCCGTAACAGCGGCATCAAGGCCGTCTTCGGTGGTTCCGTCAAGAAGCCATTGATGACCAAGGTGTCTATGAGGCACCTCAACGAGATTGTTCGCGAGAGAAACCAGTACTCTCGTGATGCTCAGGAGGCTTGGCAAGACTTCATCAACCTGAAGGGTCGCATGGACACTGAGCTCGCCAAGGTCACGAAGCGCAACAATTACCTGAACGAGGAATTGGAAAGCTGGAAGCAGCAAGTACGTTTGGCGGAACCGCAATTTTTGAAGATATTGCAAGCAATGCTAACTCATCCCAGTTCCTCAAATTCCAGGCCTTCGCCGAAACCCTTACAAAGGAGACCCAGGATCTTAAGGTCAAGATCGAGGGCCACAAGAGGGAGAACCGACGCCTGGGTAGTCTCATTGACCAGCAGAAGGATGATGCCGCACGCATGTCCGTCCGCCTCACCGGAACGGAGAAGCAGCGTGATGATGCACTTGAGGCTCTTGTCCTCCAGCAGGAGATTGCTGAAGAGCTTGAGCGCGAGCGCAAGAGGAACAAGAAGGAGCTTGCTGCGATGCAGCACACGAATGTGACGATTATGCGCCAGCGCGACGAGGCTCGCCGTGTTGTGCTGCACTTGCGCAGCCTTATCGGCGGACAGAGTCACCACATGGAGCACCTCGTCCAGTCCTTGACCCACCCCGTCGATTTGGAGGAAGAGATCGCAAACGGCTTCGTTGCGGCCACCGAGGAAGACGGCGGCATGTCCTCTGTCGACAAGGAGCGTCTCATCAAGGCTGCTCGCAACAGCAAGCGATTCTCGACCTCGAGCTTCTTCGACGTGGCAGACCGTCACTTGAAGGACAAGACGGATGCCATCTCCCACATCATTCGCAACATTGCGGAGCAGTGCCAGGCTGCCGTGGAGGGTCTGGACCTAGCCCTCGACGCAGAGACTGACACGCCTACGGCCAACCGGCGCCGCAGCAGCAACCTGTCCGGTCGCTACAGCGAGGATGGCCGCTCAACTGCCGCTTCTGATATGGGCGAGGACAGCCACCTCAACCCGTCTGGTCGCACATCGAGCATCCCTCCCACTCCGGATCTGATTCCCAACCGCAGCTCGACAAGCATGTCGATCGCGTCCACGATGACGACTCCCGAGCGATCATCGCAGCAGTACAGCATCGGCCATGAGATCCCGACCAAGATCGTCGAAGACGACGAAGAGGACTACACGGAGCGCAGCGACAATGACATGCCTCAGCAAGAGCCTGTTGTTGGCAAGCACGCCGAGTCCCTCATCCACCGCCCCTCTGGCGCTCGAATAAGTGCATTAGGTGGGCCCCGGTGAATCGCAGTGAAGCAGGGCCCCCCCAGCAAACGGGGAGACCCTGACTTCAAGAAACGGCGATCCATGGAGATGCAAGCAGCCTGCGATTGGGCAGAGCAACAGGCGAGAAGAAAAGAACAGGAAGCGGCGCAAAGGAAAAAGAAGCGTGACGCCGACTTCAAGAAGAGACGGTCCATTGAGTTACTTGCGGGCTACGACCAGAATATCCACAAGCTTTGGAGATAAGCAGCGAGACGCAGCGGAGACATAACCCCATGCACGCACGCATGGCCATCCGTTGACGTCAAACCATTTTTTTGTCTTTTTCGAAAACATCGATCATTATACCACGGGGATGAGCTTCTGGAAAGATTTTGAAGCAGATACGTAATGAGGCGTTTTGGAACTTTCTCTCGAAACGTCTCATCAGATTCCCCACCTGAGCTTTTTATTTCTTTTTAGGATTTCTTCGCAATGTTTCCTTTCTTGTTGGCAACGTTGAGCATTTTGAGCGGATATGCAGGGGGAATGATGAACACCTAGTTCTTCCATGTCCTTCTCGCACTCACTCCGCGTGCCGGAGCTGGTGGAAGTTTAAAGACGGCGGTGACAACTGGCTTGGACGGGACACGTTTTGCTTGCCTGGACCCGGACGTCGGAATTGTGTGTAGGATTTCAGTGCTGGGAGAGAAAAGCTTGGCGCAGATTTCTTGAGTGTGGTGGTGGTGGTGGTGTGCTTGTTTTCTCATTCTTCCTCCCTCACCGCACGTACGTACGGCTCGGTGTGTTCCCTTTCTACTCTCCCTTACCCTTTTATATTGATACCTCCATACAAACCCCCCAACCACTGCACACACAGCTTCACTTTGCGATTCTCTCTCCGTGTCTTTGGCCACATACAGTCGGATGCTACACGAATCACAGAATTTTAATCCAAACTTGACTTGTGCCATCGTGACTCGCGTTTCTATGCCAGTGCTTGAACAGCGGAATCCAGCATTGCAGGATAACTGCAGAAATACTCAGCCATGCCTCGAAAGCGCATGTACACTGGCGTTTCCTTGTGGGAAGAAGAAGAGGTCGGCACTTGGAACGGGAACCGCCGCCCCCAAAGACAGCACTTGGTAGCTCGCACGGTTCTGCTGCTCCGTTTTATCCCCAGAATCTGGATTCTCACTCCGTAACGGGAAGTACCGCAGGAGCGAACCCTATATCACTCTGGGGAGAGCAAGGGCAAGGGGCGCGCCATTTAAAGTTGTGAGGCCCTGTATATATAATTCGCATTAGCCGCCTTGAACGGGTTTAAGGTTGGCTTCGAGCGGCAGTTCCCGCCGACTGAGGAGGGATCAGGTCTGATCTGGAACGATCGCCTGTTGCAATAAGTCTTAGGTTATGAATAGGTATGGGATCGTTGGACATGGGGTTTCGTGATATAATAATTTACAGAGGGAGACGCCGGATCTGGGAGACGGATAGACTACCTACTATACAGACTACTACTGTTCATACGTACATATTGGCATCTACGGCATATACAGCCCGGCAGCCGGGCACAATCCTGCGCGTCGGCGCCGCGATGCCGACGTGATTGGGCAATGGCCTGACAAACCCCTGACACAATCCTTGCTCAGCATTTAGCAATCATGCACTAAGATAGATGGGCCCGCGCCCTCTTTTTTTTTCCTCTCTGGCCCAGTGGCCCTGGGGCCCCTCTCGTCTCCCGAGGTCCCTCCGGAGCAATTCAGCCAGCCAGCCGGATATTTGCCGTCTGCTGCTGACGCGCCGTTTACTAAGGGCCCGGCGGGGCGATTATTCAACGACTGACGTCTGGCGTTCCCAGGGGACACAAGTAGCTGGCGCCGCGGTGATGGAGGCAGCGGAATGTTCTTGGGGATTTTTCATCCATTACTATTCATATAGTCATCCTAGTTTTGCGCTCTTGCGGCTTTGAATCCTGCCTAGGTTCTTATATAAAAAGTGATCGCGGCCTGGCCTCCCCCTCATGAAGCTCTTCGCGATCCTACTCTCTATCACCGTTGGAATCTTGTCTGTAGTACTGTTCAAGGACCACATTCTCGAGACAGCGTCGGCCCTATATAACAACCTCGTCATCTTGACCACCAGCAACAGCAGCAGCAACAGCAGCAGCAACAGCAGCAGCAGCAGCGATACTATGGCGGCGAAAGCGAGCGTCCCACGCGCGATCCGCAAGGCCTTCCTGGCCATCGAGCAGGCGGAGGGTGCTGGCGCGCGCGTCAGGAGATCCATCGGCACGCCGCAGCTCAAGAACTTCTCGCCCTTCCTCATGCTGGACCACTTCTCCGTCAAGCCGGGCGCGGGATTCCCTGACCATCCACACCGCGGCCAGGAGGTATGTCCTTTCTCTATCTCGTCCGATCCTCATCCCTATTCACAGATCAGCCCCCAGGCCCCCCCCCTCTCATCCCATCACCCATGCACCAAGCTGCAGTCTCCCCCCAGAAATAAATAGCTAACAACCCCAAACCAGACAATCACATACATGCTCTCAGGCGCCTTCGACCACGAGGACTTCGCAGGCAACAAGGGCACGATCCACGCGGGTGACCTGCAGTTCATGACGGCGGGCCGGGGCATAGTGCACAGCGAGATGCCGGCGCAGAACACAGACGGCAGCGCCAACACGGGCCTGCAGCTGTGGGTGGACCTCCCCAAGGAGCTCAAGTCGTGCGAGCCGCGCTACCGCGACCTGCGCGGCGACGAGATCCCGTCCGCCGAGTCGGACGACGGCAAGGTCACGGTCAAGGTCATCTCGGGGCAGAGCCACGGCGTCGACTCGGTCAAGGACCTGGCGTACACGCCTGTCTGGCTGCTTGACGTTACCGTGAGGCCGGGCGGGAGGGTCGAGCAGCCTATCCCTGAGGGGTTTAATGCGTTCTTGTATACGCTTGAGGGCACGGCGCTCTTCGGGGCGGAGAAGAAGCCTGTGCCGCAGTATCATAATGTTGTGTTTGAGCTCGAGGGGGATGCGATCGTTGCTGAGAATGAGGAGGGGAGCGAGGGGGATGCGCGGTTCGTCATTGTTGCGGGAAAGGTGCTGGACCAACCTGTTGTGCAGTACGGTCCGTTTGTGGTGACTTCGCTTGATGAGGTGCGAGAGGCGCTGTTCCATTACTCGACGCACTCGGGTGGGTTTGAAAGGGCTGAGGGGTGGGCCAGTGAGATTGGGAAGTCGATGGTGCACTAGGTAGCGGACGCTGATTGGATCATGTACATGCTGACATGCCCGTGTTGGTTGTCTTGGTGTTTGGAGTCTCGAAGGATATACACTCCATTTCTGGGTCGGAGGTATTTGGTGAATTTGTTTTCATATTGGGCATTTCAAGAGAATGATAGATACCAATTGTAGTTTCAGTCTCCCTGAAGATGATGGGATCACTCCAGCCCCCACTTTAAGCGCCGGTTCCCGGGTCGCTCAGGCGGCCTGGCTGTGTTTATGTCGTGTAACCCAAACATGCAAGACGTGCAGGCTTCAACTTGCAGGGTTCTAGTGAGGCCTCAGGCGTCTAATATGGCCTTGTGAGGCTTCCTCTTAAACCCGATGTCTCAGATTGATTTTCGTCAAGGGGGTCTCCTCACGGCCTGGTCGCCCGTGTTGCGCCGAAGAAATTGTGAATCGATACCATGGATCCATTTTCCATCGTCACTGGAGCTGCCGGGCTTTTCTCTACTGGCGTGACTATCTGCAATGGTCTCATTAGTTACTGCCGAAGTTACCGGTCGCGCGAGGATGATCTTTCTTCGCTACAGGGAAATGCTGAGCGACTGAGAGGGTATCTCAAGGTTCTTGAAGGCCAAGACCACGGCGTTGGGCTTCGACCAGAATCGCCTAGTCTCAAGGCGTCGATGGACGAGTGTATAGTCGCTTGCACCAACTGCCTCACTGAGCTGAGCCAACTCAGCGACAAGTACTCGCCAACGCCCATGAAGAACTCAAACCAGAGGTCGCGCAGCAGTCTTATTCGAAGGGCGTCCTATCCCTTCCAGAAGGACAAATTCGAGTTTTTTAGGCGGCAGATTCACGACTTACATTTTGATCTTTCTTGCCAGATCGGACTACTGAACTAGTAAGCGAATCGATACACCGAGGCTACGAGATATGAATGACACGTGGCTGACCTCACACGTTAGCGATTCTGTGAAGAAGCTGCGACAAGAGGCGTTATCGGAGTCGTTGAACCTTTCTTCGATTATCACCACTGAGAGCCAGGAAATAAAGGCCCAGGTAGCCGCACTGGTGCCTGATGTGTCACAGGCGCTTGAGGCTGGTGTCACGAAGGGGCAAGAATCGTTACACGCTCGACTTGACACTCTGGAGTTGATGATAAAATCGACTTCCCAAACAACGCAAATCCAATCCACGCCCACTTGCAGCAATTCGAATTCCCCCGAAAGTATCACTTGTGAAGCCTCCGACGACCGTGGGCGTACTTCGATAGTAAAAGCCACGGAAGATGAGCCGAAACCACCCCCCTACACGCAAAGCATCTCCTGTGCACGAGAAGAATCCTCGTTGAGTAGCAACTCACTGTGGAAACTCAAATGTTATTGCGCAGGATCGATCTCCCCAGCTTACCCAATCACCCACGCAACTTCTTGCTACCTTTCGCTCCGGCACCGACAACGGAGGGCCCTCATCGGCAAAGTCAAGCTGTTCAACTACTTTTTCCAGTTTCAAGTCGCGGTTGAATATTCTCAGTATGCCTTCCTGCGCAGTCTGAGTATACAAAACAATTTCACTGTCCGGGCGACGGTCCCCGAAGGCTCGCCAGCTTTCGAACTTATTGACGACACGACGTTCAATATGGCTCGTTATACATCAACGCAAGCACTGCGACAGGGTTTGCAGTCATGCCTCGCGGGGCTGCAGCGCTTGTTCATGGAGGGGCGTGCCTGGCCTACTGATATCGAGACAACCACGGGGAACAATTTGCTGCACGTATGTGACCATCCCGCCCCGCGAGGCTGGGTTGAGAATTGCGCATGCAGAGGCTGACACCCTGGCAGGTAGCATGCAGCGCAATCTGGTTTCCTCTCGCTGACGAAATGAAGGAGATGTATTCTCAATTCCTTCAGACGTTAGTGAACTTTGGTGTTCCCTTGAAAGACTCCAGTCGTTCAGATACGTATGTCTTGTCAACATGCATTTGGTTCCTCTATACCTCTCCCTGCTGTGTCATAAATGCTAAAGTAATGGCGTAGGACCCCAGTTGCTATGGTCATGAAGACCCTGGTAGATATCCGAAGGTCCAGCTTCACGGGCATCACGGTCGCCACGGGCCTGGCAAAGAGTCTTCTGGATCTTGGCGTGGATCTCCTGGATATCATGCCTTTGCAAACGCTTGGGCCCTCCGTACTGACAGTCCTTGGCAACGACATGTTTGAAGAACAAGGCAGTGAGTAACTTGTATAGTTCAAATTCCACGAGACGCTTGATTGACCTCATGTTAGCGACGGATCAGGACGAGCTACCCCGTGCTCTGCTGGAGAGGAAGGAGTCCAAGGTGCTCGAGATCCTAGGGCGTAGTGACGCCGATGAACATTTCTCGACAAAAGGAAAGATCGGAGAGACCCCTCTGCATGTTGCAACATCCTGGCCGCGCGGCTTGGAGCTGCTCTTGCAACTTGGAGGGCATGCTGTTTCCGCCATCATCGACGCCGACGACGACAACGGCTCGACGGCCCTGGATTATGCTCTCAAGATCAACGAGCCTGATTGTGTTGGAATGCTTCTGGATTCATCTGCGGAGATGGATCTTGAATCAATGCAAAACATCGCGAAGTGGGAACAGGGCAGAGAGAAGTGGGCCGTGATACCTCTATTGACCCATGCACTGGTCCGACGTCGAATGGAGCTATTGCAGTCGGCGAGCGAGAGTGTCAAAAATGCGCCCAATTTCGAGAACTTCAGTGTCAAAGAAGGAGCCCTAATTCAAGAAGACGCGTATGAGCTGGTGCAGGCTCTCCTCGACAGCGGGATTGATGTACCCGACAGATTGCGCAGCGTTCGCCCCGGGTCAGTATACCACAGCGCGCAAATGAATGTCGAGTTGGCCGAGTCCCTGTTCAACTCTGGATTCGACCACACAGCGGTAGAATACTTGGGCTTCACACCCTTGATGACGGTGGACCTCGTCGCCCTGACCCGTCAGCACGAAGCGGCAAACCTGCTTGGCTTTGATCCCGGAGCACTTGATCTCGTCGACTGGTTCCTCTCCCACGGAGAAGACCTGGAGACACCGATACCGACAAACGGGTTCACCCGGGAAATAGGGTGCGAGGAAAAGGCCCAGGGACCCCGCTTGGCCCATCGACTTGCGAGCGAGCTCGGGCGGTGCTTGCGCTGGCCCCTGGCCCTCTCCGGATGCCAGTGCACAGCAGTCCTACCGAAGATACTGACATCGCCGAAGATGGACTCCTGCTCGTGTCTTTGTACACGTGATGGATGCAGTTCAGCTTCAGTATTCACTCGGGAGTTGTGGGGCAGTCTCCGCGGGGCTGATGCGCCTCATGGACAGCCGGCTCTTGGTCAGGGGTCGGTGCGTATGATCATGGACCTCGTGACAAGACAATTATCTGGTCACTCAGGGGCCCAACAATTTGTCTCTGATTTCATTCGCGTCAGCACTTTCGAGCGGCTCGGGATGAGCCACACGTGCTGCAGATTCATTGAGAATGGTGGAAAGTACGAAGATCCTGGTTACGAGGTTGCTTTTGCCATCTTGAAGGGAGGATATAAAATTATTGATATCATGGACCCGGAGGATGTGGTCGAGATTCAAGAAGAAGAGAGGTACTTGGGAGGAATGCTTGAGATGCTCGTGAAGGAATTTGAGGTCAAATACCAGGAATTGGGTTTGCCCTTGTCCGACTTCTTCTTGACGTACTGGTGGGTCCGCATGGATGAGGTTGATGCGGGTAGCAAAGTGTCTAAGGAGGAATTAGAGGCTCTGAGGAGAACTGGTGTTGTTCTTCGTATATGAGGCAACATGGGCTTGCTAGAATTCCCACATGAAAGACTGCTTTTAGGTGATGGAATTTAATTCCTAGATATTTAAAGACCGTTGAAACTTCCGCCGGGATTCTGGTCTCTAGTGTAAATGTATGGGAAATGAAAGACTGCTCAAGTGCCTGAACAGTGTTTTGAGAAGAAAGTTTCCATCTTATGCAGATTCAACCTCCGTCCTTCAAATTCGCCATGGTAAATCTCAGCGGTTGTCTTGACTTAAGTCCTTCTTCCAAGTGACCGCTAGACAGAAAGAGGTGGTTTCGTGCAGAAGATTCCATATATCCCAATCAATATACAAAGGAAGGCCCAGACCACATTGAAGCCAGCAGCTGAACGGAAGATAATCTGCCACATCGATGCCAGAAGGCCGACGTGGAGAAGGGCAATGACACCAACAAAGACCTCAAGATGGGTCCGTCCCTTGATAGAGACATATTATTAGCGAGCCACCACTCGGTATTCATCACGCAGGGGAGAACTCACGACGATGAGTCCACAGAACCAGCAGGCACGATGACCATGAGCGCGGTCAATCATCGTAAGACACCAGAAGACAAAGACGAAGCTGAGTATCCCGAAGAGAACACCGCATACCATGTTCACTACCTTGTTGCCGAGAGTGTTGTATGAGATGGACAGGATGTTCATGACTGTGCGCAGGAGGATGATGGCCCACATGCAGAAGCGGCGCACGATGGTCCGCCAGGTGCCGTTGAAGTACCAGGACCTTGTGTACTCGCCGAAGCTGAGGCAGCTGCGGGATTTCCAAGAGCCCTTCGGACCCTCATCGATATCGGTAACGCCATCCATGCTGGGTGAATACTAGGTGTTGGTGTATTGGGCGAGATGGAGAGCCAGATGGGTTCGATACGAAGATTTGCCTATCCCGAAATGGTCTTGACGGCTGATTTCCTTTTGTTGACTAACGTTTCTTTGACCTTTAAGAAGTGGAAAAGGAGAAGAGAGGTGGAAATTATGAAATCGAGGCGTACCCCTGGGTCAAGACAGTTAGCTGGCATGTCGGTACACGTACGTTGACTATCATTGAGAAACCGGCAGCTGGGCGCCTAGAGGTACTCTCGTCCAGGTATCCCAACCCAGCTCACCTCAAACATCGATGTTAAGATCGTAGGAGATTTAGAAACCATTCCATCTTGTGCCAGCTACTTGTCTGCCGAATATCTGTGTTCCAAGATTGCTGACCCGTGACGGGTTCAGCGAGCAAACATGAGTGATGAGTACACGATCGAATCAAGGACAAGGACAAAGACGGATGCAACAGCTGAAGGTTGCAGTATCACGGGGGTGAGACGGTGAAATATCTTAGCGGCCAAATAATGCACCGCCTTCATCTGTGTGCAACTGGTGATACTGGAGATTGAATCGAGCTGACGAAGCTCACGTTGTCAAACGTTGAGCTGTGTCTCTACCAATGTGCTCACCGTGTGCGCATTAAGCGCAAATTCAAAGCTGCCGTGAACATGCATTCAAGTCTTCAGGTGCTGAATGAGACGGACAAGACGAGTCCAGAGCGGAATGGGTCCATGTGACGCAAGCACATAGCACCCGTGGAGTACAAAACTTGCCGATCCAACAACCTCCTGTCATGCAGTCAGACTGCGAGCACCAGAGATTCCAGTGGCATGGCTTGCCTCCCTATCTCTCGACCTCACGATGGAAAAACGCTTAGGAGTGATAAAAGATCAGAAGGAAGGGAAAATACAAGAAAAGGATAAACTATCTCGGCGCCACTGAAATTATGTTGACTTTGGTTCAAAGAGCAAAAGGTTCGACCAACTGAGGCCTACGTCCTTTTATATGACGTTAGATTTGAGATTATTGTTTTTGGTGTATTAGTTTGTTTGATCGAGCCAGTTCCTTTTTTGCACTCCTTTTTTTTTTTTCCTTTTTTTTCTTTTTTTTTTTGAACGTGTGCCCTCCCTCCCCCAGCTGCCCCTGCTCTTTCTGATTTTCTTTTTGTTTTGAAATCGAGTCTTGCTTCTTGACCACTGCACTACGCTCTATTTTTCTTTTGCTGTGGGCAGCTGGTGCTCGAACCAATTTCGATGCCCTTATCAACCTTAGTTCGGCGACCGGCTCCCATGGCAGTGAATGGTCCGAGGGGTTTGCCAGGGGCGGGGTGGGGGATGGGAAGTGAATTGGGTCTGTACACATTTCAGTAGGTTATCCTCTGAGCCATCTGCATTTGAATACTGCCCATTTCAAACTCAAACATCGCAATCTGTCCAGTCCCAGTCGTCTCATCCAAACACATTGTTGTTCAGAATCTCTAGCTCACTGGGCACGTGGGCAAGCTACCTACATGGACGTCTGCAACCATGATATTTTGAGCACCCTGGGGCAATCATATCTTCCTTCTAGTTACGAACCCGGACCACTCTACGGTCTGAAAAAACGTAAAGCTCTGGCAATCTGTTGGACTCGAACCTGCACGTGAGATCATACAGCGAATGGCTAGAGGAGTGGCCACTGAGCAAGTCATCTCAGCCCTGTCTTCACCGACAAGGAGGATCGTCGTTTTTTGTCTGTACATGCTGTGTACTTTCAGTAATCGAGAAAGAATGTGTCGCTGAATGTCAGCATCTGACTTGCTTGGCCGTTGATATGCATCTGTGGTCAGCTATGGCCTGACTCACGAAATGGCCGATTTATTAAGCTAGACCTAGGCAGATGTTCGGCTGTCCTAACAAGGACTGGACTTTCTGCTGGACAATTTTAGTTCATTAAACCGGCCGAGTCCAGCATGAAACATCGAGAATCGGTCGCTGACCGATAATTGCCCAAGTTTGATGGCCCATATGGATAGTAAACAAATAGCTTTATGATGACTACATTACTTCATCAAGGCCAAAAGCACTCACTGATTTAGTAGAAACGACTGCTGACTTGTGGGGTAGCACCTTTGAATAATGTCCAAGCGTGATTGATTTTGAGGCATCATTCATAAACTCCCCATTCTTGGCCTCGTCCTGCCATCTTCTTCGTCCAACTTCTGCCCCGTGTACATAACTGAGAAAGAAATTACGGAGCCATGATCGTCAGCCTCAGTGTTTTGCTGGGCCTTTTAATGGCGTTGGGAATTGTCAGCGACAGCCTCCAATCGGGGCTTAGACATGGGCAGCGCTACACTCCCGTAGCGGACGTGGAACTCGAAGTACTTGGAAATTCTCGAGTGAACTCACCCTCTTTGACGTGACTAAATACTAACAGCCACTGACAGGATCCTGGAGCCCGAATAAACGTCAAGTGCAGCAAGGATGCAGGTATCCCGCGCAAGGTGCTCAAGCCTTACATCTCCGACTTCTGCACCAATTACGTCTACAACCAGCCAGGAGACGTCAGAAGCAACGAGATGGAATACACCCTCATTGAGCCGTGGGGCCGATGGAAGCTGAAGCTTGCCTGGTCTACAAAGAAGGTGTGGATGGAAAGAAACTGCGAGGCCTATTATGCGGCACTGGCTCGCAAGAAAGCCTGCGGTACATTTAGAAGCAAAAGGGGAAAGGTGATGGTCGCCATGGAGGCGCATGGAGAAGAACATTCTGGCCCGGAAAAATGTAAGTCTAGGCGTGATCCTTTAACGTCTTCATCAGCCTCTTATCTATGTTGCGTATGCCAGAACTACTGCGTTGAGGCATTCGGATACAGGCTCTCGCCTAACATGTCACAGACTCCTGGTACATTACCCCACCGCAAGAGCCAGAGATACAAGATGAAGCTGAAGCCTGGGATGAACAACAGCAGACTGGGGGTGAATGAGATAAAAGTTCGCACGTATTGTTCGCCTCATGTATTCGGGTGAGAGCCTGTTCTCCTTTGTATGCTTGCACGCGTGAGGAATACAAAATGGAAATAACCTATTCGTACTATCCTTTCGGTGACTGTTGCAACGATGGAATTTGATCGAGGGGTTCATGGATCTGAACAACAAATGTAACCTAGGCAAATTTTCAGATAGCCAGGAACGATTTTCAACTGCGACAAAGAGTACTTATTTTGTCTTCATTCCTGGTTCGTAAGTTTTCCATGGTGTTTATGCCTGATTTAGCGTTGCTGCGAAAATTCAGCAACTCCACAAGTATTATCGACAAATTCTTGCATCAAATCATATCTGACAATGTGTGATTTATACCCCGGGAATTGCATGTCCATCTGCTTTCTTCCCTTCGATTGCAGCTTCTTGCTCCTCGGCAAGCACATCGGCCGGGATGCGATCCGGGACATCGTTAGTGAGAACAATCATTGGGCCGAGGGCTGCAGCCATGAGGGCAAACGTAACGCAGCTTGAACAGAAATTATCAGAAACATTGGCCATAGAAAAAAGATAGGGGACATTTGACTTACAATCCAACCAGAGTACTCAGGTTTGCATTCGTGTTGAGCCCATATGACACTGCTTGGCCCACTGCTTCAACGCACCTGAACGCGGCACCGTTGCGAACATTGGCTTGAATCTGTGTTAGACCCTTTATTTTTACAATCTGATCAACTAAAGGAGGACCGGACTCACATTGTGCGTCAGTCGCAAATGAAGAGATCAGCCAGTACATGTATGATTGCGAGAGTGGCCCTGTGGTCTGTACGAAGAAGTACGGCAGAAAAGCCGAGGGATAGAGCGGTTCATCCCAGTCGATAGCGCCAGGGTTGTGTCGGTTAAACCGAACCTGCATAACGATGGACCATATGTAAACGCCCATGTTGAGCAGAACGACTGTGTAAAGACCGAGCTGAGCCCTGCGCCGCTGACTGAGGCCTTTGATGTCAAGAATGAAACCTAGTCCAAAGCAGCCCACGCTTGAAACATCGTATATTAGCACAACTGTTTCTGATACGCCACTAACGGTGAAGAACAGAAGGTCTTTCTATACTTACATGCAAAAGAATGGTGATATCAGTGATGAAAGTGCTCTCGCGCGCACGGTGAAATAGGTCGCCAGGTAGGTAGACCAGGTCCCACTGGAACATGAATCAGTTCAGATACTTTGTGGCCAATTTACTAAGAAAAGATGACTTGCCTGTAAAAGAATGACCAGAATGCCCAAACACAAGATAGGAGGATTAGCTTCGAAGTTGCGGTGATTCTGATCTGCTTTAGTTCTTGCTTGGTGCTGAGAGACTCGGATACAACGATTCTGGTGCCGTCCGACCTGACCACCCGTTCGAGAGGAGATATAAGAAACGCAAAGGGTAATCTGCCAAGATCCGTATCAGTGTTGACTCGATCAAACTACTTGAAACTGGATATTCTGTCCTTACGCCAGACACTCGATGATGACAAAAGCGATGTATGTGTCGGGGGTGACGCCTCCTTCCACACCCTTAATGTGATTCTTCGCTAGGCTTGGGAAGAGTCAACTTGTCAGCACGGCCGTCTTACTGAAAGCACCATGACGCTGGCTTTGGGACGTACTTGATTCCACCGCCAACCAATTGGCCTAGGTTGCGGGATACAATCCAAAGAGCCAAGTACCTGCCTCTCACCCCTGACGGCGCAAGAGAGAGGATGGAACCTGCTTCTGCAACGTACCAAAAGCCGGTCCCAGTGCCGTTGAGGAAGCTGGCAAGAATAAGGAACTAGTACAGCAACAGTCAGAGAGAAAACGCCGAGCGGTGGTAGATCAGAGCTGCCCAAACTTACCCATTGGTTTCCGTATTTACTATTGGTATAGTACGATGCACCACGGATAGGAAATGTCGCGGCACCAATAACCAGAGACCACTTGACACCGAGCTTATTTACCAGTGGCCCACCGAACGCGCAGACGATGGCAAGCATGGTGTAGTTGATCGCGGTACTGTGGCCGGAAGATGTTAGTTAGCACACGTTTCGACTTGTGAAAGACCGCGGGAGGGTACATACGCAGTATTAGACGTCTGCGGCGTCGCTAGACCACCACCACCCAGGCCTGGAGGACGGTCAGTATGAAATGCAAACAGTTCATGAATGTTCGAGATGGCCTACCAGCGATGGCGTCGTCCATTGCCGGCCCACAGAAGGCCTGGACACTCAGGAGCATCATCTGCGTCAGACTGTGCTGCCAGATCCTCTTCCATAGCGGCACGTTCCGCCTGTAGGCGTCCATGTCGACGAACTCTGGATTCGCATCGGCGGTGCTGTCCACAACTTCCAGGGACGGGCCCTTCTCCCGAGTGGCCTCAGTCCCACCGGGAGCGGAGATGGGGTCGACTTTCATGATGCTCTCGGATGATGCTGCAGTGGGAGCTTGGGGTCTACGAAAGTGGCAGGAGCACGAGTCGGACGAAAATGCGTCGTGCTCATACGACTATTTGTAAAGTTTCTCGAGGAGTTGGGCCTAGATACATATAGCCACGCGAACAAGCTTCTCCTCTTGGGGCTGGCCGGGATGATGTTGCTTATCTGTGGGCCTGGGGATCATCGACCATGTGTGTTCCCCAAACTCACAATAGTATGGGGTAATTTCCCCGACTTAGGCCATGATTCGTGATGGTCGGACAGCAATGCGCGCACGCCGGACGCGACGGACCGGGAGGCGACTGGACCACTCTCGAGTCCCTGCACGATAGACGTTCGATCTCAGAAAAGGCAACAGGGGATGTCATGTCTGTTGAAGTCCACATTACTACATTTAATCATTAGCGATCCGGCAATTTTCTGGCGAATTGCAGATAGTTTGCACACGTCGTTGATGTTGATAAGAGGTCGGAGAGCCCCCGTATTTTGCATTCTTGGCGGGGATATCTCCGGTCCGGGCTGACGGTGACTACCCCATGCATGGGGAATTGGAAACGAGGAAGGTCGAAGCGATTGGTTGAGCGGGGCCATTGATCCATGTCGACATTGCTGCTCCACCCCAACACGTGAGTGTGCTCAAACGTCGCGATCTTCTTAGTGGAATTTAAAGTCGCCCAGGAATTCTCACTTGGTGAGCCTTCCACAGCAAGGGATTGGACAGACTTCACACACCATGGCTGACACCCGAGCAAGCACAAAAGTCATCGTCATCGGGGGTGGCGGGACGATCGGATCCTCAACGGCTCTGCACCTACTTCGTTCGGGATACAACCCGTCGAATATTACCGTTCTTGACACCTATCATTTTCCTTCCGCCCAGTCTGCGGGAAATGATCTCAACAAGATTATGGGCATTCGCGTCCGGGACAAGGTCGATGTACGACTGAGCCTGGAAGCGCGTGATATGTGGAGGAATGATGAACTGTTCAAGCCATTCTTCCACAACACAGGAAGGGTATGTTGGTGATTTTATTATTCCAGGGTTCTCTGACACTGACTTCTCTAAATTCACAGTTGGACTGTGAGGTGTCCGAAAAAGGAATTGCTGGCCTGCGGCGGGAGTATCAGGCTCTAGTTGAAGCGGGGGTCGGCAACACGCATGAATGGCTGGATAGTGAAGACAAGATCCTGGCCAAAGTACCACTTTTGCCAAAGGAAAATGTCAAGGTAAGATACATATTATCCGAAAAAGTAGCACAATTACTCATATTTGCATCTCCCTAGGGCTGGAACGCAATCTACAGTCACGACGGAGGCTGGCTTGCTGCGGCAAAAGCAATCAACGCCATCGGAGAGTTTTGTCAAAAACAGGGTGTCAAATTTGGATTTGGCGGGTAAGCAGACGTACTGAATCACTAAGAAGAGATCCAGCTAACTTTTGAAACCTGGTGCAGTGCTGGTTCCTTCAAACGCCCACTGTTTGACAGCGACGGAACAACGTGTATCGGAGTCGAGACAGAGGATGGCACAAAATATTATGCAGACAAGGTCGTCCTCGCTGCAGGAGCCTGGAGCCCAACATTAGTGAATCTGGAGGAACAGTGCTGCTCAAAAGTAAGAGGCTACAACCAGATCTGCTCGTTTTGATCGATGCTGACATGTAGAGAAAGGCCTGGGTATATGCTCACATGCAACTGACGCCACAAGAAGCCGCCGAGTATAAGGGTATCCCTGTAGTCTATCATGGCGACATTGGCTTCTTTTTTGAGCCCAACGAGTACGGCGTCATCAAAGTCTGCGACGAGTTCCCCGGCTTCACCCGGTACAAGCAACATCAGCCCTACGGCGCAGACGCACCCAAGCCAGTATCAGTGCCCCGTTCACACGCAAAGCACCCCACCGATACATACCCCAATGCTTCTGAGATAACCATACGTAAAGCCATATCGACCTATCTGCCACGCTTCACGCAAAAGGAGCTCTTCAACCGGTCTCTTTGCTGGTGCACCGACACCGCAGACTCGTCGTTGCTCATCTGCGAACACCCGAGGTGGAAGAACTTTGTCCTGGCGACGGGGGACAGCGGGTTTGTTTCTGCCTCTCAATTACGGCCTCTTGAAAGTCTATGTGATTTACTAATTGCTCACCAGGCACTCTTTCAAGTTGCTGCCCAACATCGGCAAGCACGTTGTGGAGTTGATCGAGGGGAACCTGGCTCAGGATCTCGCTGATGCATGGCGGTGGAGGCCGGGATCTGGTGACGCGAGAAAATCTACTCGTGCGGCCCGGGCGAAGGATCTGAGTGAGATGCCCGGGTGGAATCACGACAAAGAGGCGAAGCTGTAAAGTAAATATGACCTTCAACTGATGGCGCATTAGACACTGAAAGCTTGGCTTTGTTTCAGTGATAGGCTATTCACTGTTAAAACTCCGAAAGTGAAGTAATTCGGTTTTGATTTACAGGGCCTCTGAATGGAGTCCTGGGACACCGCGCTCGCGCCGCTGGCACGGCTTTGCGGCCGAACGTCCGTCAAATACGGTCAAATACGGCCCGATCCCTAAAATGCTGCAGATTTCCGAGTCCGACGAATCTCAGATATAGTCCGCCACGACACAAAGTCAATCATATACGGCCACTGTGTTTCCCCTTAAGTGGGTGTACCTTTCCCTCATTAGTATTGTGCTCCAGATTTGGGGCCTGTTACACCGTCATCATACTATTTTCTCCTGCGAGCTTACAGATACGAGCAGGGCTCAGGCCTGCGCAGAAGCTATGGATTTCAAAATTGATCCTCCACCAAAACTGCTCAGGGCCCTTTACAAGCCAGTTGCGCAAGGTTTTGAGGGGAAACTCGAGTAGATTCACATTCTCGCCTGTCGATACTCCGAGGTTGATGATGCCGTGATACCATGCCATTCGGCTTTGTGAACCGCTCCTTGGTTCGGAACGGCTAGTGAGAGGCAGTGGAACTACATTCCGAAAATGTCACGCAGAATTCCGGAATGTCTATGCACATCCAAGCAGTATGATTGCCCAGTCAGGCTCCTGTTCAGAACATGTTTTCCAACCACTTTTGCTCAGCGTACCGCAAATCTTGGAACTTGAACATGACGCGAGCTTCGTTCATGATCACTATTGCAGCTATTTTGGCCTGCGCCTGTGCTCAGTCTACAACGACTACCAGCGTCTGGCCATACCAGACCTTTGTGTCTGAGCCTGCATTGAGACCTCCGATCATAAGCATCAAGAAGACTGGGCAAACCGCCGCAGGCCATGTAGTGTTTGCACAGTCAGGCACTGCTGGTGCAGAGAATGCAGGCTTGATTATGACCGAAGATGGTCAACTACTGTGGAACAGCGCTTCACAAATGTCGACCCTGACCCCATTCTACCTGGATGGCTATCCGGTATTGGCATACTGGACTGGTGTGTCACTACACTATCGCGGCGATGACTACGGGGATGTCACGATCGTCGATGACTCCTATCATGTCCTTTACAACGTCACGCTTGGAGATAGCGACCTGCGACTGCATGGCACGTATTCATCCCTCTTGAACTCCCATGAGGTATATATTACTTCTCACGGAAGTTTGTTGGGCCTTTCATATGATGCCATTCCCTTCGACCTATCGCCTGTGGGTGGTCCGGTAGATGGCTGGCTGCGAGACGGTGTCGTCTACGAGATTGATATCAAAACCAACGAGATCCTGTTCAAATGGCGAGCATCTGAACACATACCAATTACTCGCTCATATGATCCGAGAAACAGCATGCGGACTGGATTTGGCAATAGCTCTGACAGTGCCTGGGACTACATTCACCTAAATGCAGTATCACCATTCGAGGGCGGATATATTATCTCAGCACGTCACACGTTTGAAGCGATTTATATCTCTAATGTCACGGGACACGTCATATGGAGACTACAGGTAAGGAACAGATGACATTGATTGTCCCTGCAGTCCTGACTCAACACATTGACATCACGCAGGGAGAAGATGGCGGTGACTTCCAACTCGACACTGAGGGAAGCTTCCGCTGGCAGCACGACGTACGACTGGAAAGATACCAGGGAGGGCTACTGATGCATCTTCTTGATAACAGCAACAATTACACGCCACCCTACAACGCAACTACTGGAAGACTACTCAAGCTTGACACTGGCAACAAGACGGCTACCAGCATGCGAACCTACACGCCCAGCGATGAGAGGGTGCAGGCGTCCTCCGGTGGCTCCTATCAGCCAGTGGGAAATGAAACCGTCTTCATGTACTTTGGCAGCCAGCCGGTCATGAAAGAATTCAGCAACGAAGGCACCCAGGTGCTGTCATTCCGCTTCGGCCCAGCCGATGCGCCAGCCAACCCAGGGGTTGGCTCGTATCGGGCATTCAAATCCGACTGGAAGGGATACCCAAGTACCTCACCAGCCATCAGCGCCTGTCGGACTTCCAACGGGACTATAAATGTGTACATGAGTTGGAACGGCGCCACTGAAACCACCGCTTGGAACGTGTACGGAGGTCTATCATACAATTCTCTCACCCTGAGTGCAGGAAACTTACCGAAAGCCGGCTTTGAGACGAGCACTAATCTAGCAGCGACTCAGTATGTGCAGGCTGAAGCTATTGGTGGATGCCGCGATCCGGATGAGACTCGGCGATCTGCCGTTGTCACCGTTGAGAGTGCTTGCTAAAGACATCTGACAAGCAGTGTCAGCGACGACCAAAGTCATGTCAAAACTGGCCGACACAAGTTGATAAGTGATCTTTTCTGAAGAAAGATATGACAAATGTTGAGAGTTGGGTACTTCCACTGCCGCTTGCCGACCAAGACAACCTGGTACAGAATGGCCCCATCAGTAGTATTTGTCTTGGAGGCTCTCCCAAATGCTTTTCGGTCAATAGTGCACATCGTCACTCCTTTACCAAAAATATCAGTTCAACTCTTCAACAGTAAAGGCAGAAATTAATGCTCAAATATAACATGTACCTTTAACAATTACTATGTAAGCCATTTCTACATTAGTATACTCAGAAACACTCAGGTCTGGACCACGAAAGTATTTGCCCCTAACACAAGAATTTCCGGTTGATTCGACATGAGATATGGATACTCAAATCTTGGCATTTATGGCTTGACAGCTACTTAGTATGACAGTCTGACATGCTCCCTGAAGAGGAACCTTCCCCGCTGGGGGGCTTTTCCATGAGACAGCCGCAGCATTGTCGCTCGCGCTTGTATTTATCTCAAGGCAAATTGCCATATGCTTGTTTGCTGGTGTTACACCGCTTGTCTTGTTTGACCCTGCGTGCCATCTGCACATGCCCGCTGTCACTCATGTGGCGGCGGCCTAAGGAGACCAGGACCTCAATCCAAGACAGGCAAATCCCTCCCATGACACTCCAGACTAGCTCCTCTCTCAGCTGGGAAGTGGATTCAGCTGGGACTAGGTGGTTGCAATGCGCCACTGGCAGAGAGAAATGCTCGTGACAACGGTTTGGCAGTGGCCAAAAGCATGCAGCCAAGATCAGTCTAATTGATGACATACATTCAGAGCCAAGCCGTATGTGGGTAGCTGGCACGAGTTTCTGGTCCACCTCTCAGCTCCTACTGCCCTCCAAACATCACTTTTACCCCTGGAAGAACCAATGGTGGGCGTCTGTGTCAAAGCCCTTGCTTGGAGTTTTTCCCTCAGATTGATGACGAAGTCCTTCCTAGGTAACATAGTACGTTGAGAGTTTTAGGCTAAACGGATTAAATGCTTTCCAGCTTCACGATCTTGGCCTAGAGTGGAAAGGCCAGTGCCTGGGTATGTCGTTCAGTAGGATGAAAAATCATAACCTTGTTTTGTGGTTAGCCTGCATGTGCGGACTAGACCCCAGATCCACAGGCAAAACGTCAACAGAATCCCAGTGGTGAACACCATGAGCTCTCCACTTTGATTGCAAACGAAAAGTCTGAAAACATCGTGACTCAAGTATCGATTTCTTTTCTCTTCCACCACAATCGCACCGTTCTGGGGCATGGCAGAGCAAGCCATTTCGACAGGGCCTCTCCAGCTGTGAATTCTGCCTCTAGTAGTAAGCAGCACGCACAAGCTTTTTGACAAACGAAGGCTGTAAGAAAACAAAATCTTCAATTCACCCGTTCCTAACGCTTGTGTAAACAACTGCAGATCTCCCGCGCAACCTTGTATCTGCCGAGCTCAGGGCGGGCATCTCGTACTCTTCTTTCCAGGGAGATAGCCTCAACACGTGCAGTCTTTTCAAAAAATACCATTGGGACTTCCAAAACTTGTCGAATGAGTTCAGACGCTACAGCTCTCGCCACAATTTCGCAGGAAGCGGAGGGAACGCCCTGTGTCTAAGACACTGGTCGTGATCATACGCACCTCAGACGGCGAGCTTGAATACCATACGACATTCTGCAGCTGTTTTCCCGGACAGCAAATACCATTGTTTGTCTTGATCTCCAGCGCGAATGCTTCTGAGGTCTCACTGAGGTCGAAATGGCTCTTAAGGTTGCAGTCATCGGAGGCGGGCCATCAGGCCTTGTAACTTTGAAGTACCTCTTAGAAGCGCACATGCACAAGTTCTTCCCGGGCGCGAAAATCGAGGTCGACTTGTTTGAGAGGGAGGGGGATGTCGGCGGTGTCTTCACCTATGGAGTGTATGAGGACGCGGAGGTGAGCTTATCCCCAGCCTGCTCCCTTCCATTCTTCAGGGCTAACGTAGCTCTGAAGCTTGTCTCTTCGAAATATCTCACAGCGTTCTCCGACTTTCGCGTCCCTCAAATGGAAAAGGACTTCCTGACACCCAAGAAATATGTCGACTACCTGAAAGCCTACGCAACGAAGTTCGCTCTCTGGGACCACATCCACCTTTCGACTGAGGTCACATCCATTTCACCAGATCCAAAAGATGCGTCTCAACACATCCTCACCACACGTGGACCTCAAGGTCAGGCCCCCATAGAGCGCCGGTACCACGCCATCGCGATATGCAGTGGCCTGAACCAGACTCCCTTCAAGCCAGCCATTCCAGGGCTCAACACCCCATTGCCATCCGTCAACGCGAAAGGAGGTCACCTTACCTCAGACCAGAAGCCAGGCGACCCCAACCACCCCGGAATCAAGCTCCTCCACTCCGCAGACTTCAAAGCCCGCACCCAATTCGGCACAGACAAGACCATACTAATCCTCGGCGTCGGCGAGACAGCAATGGACATAGCCCATCTAGCCATCACATCCCCAACAAAGCGCGTCATCCTCAGCCACCGCGACGGCTTCATCTCCTCGCCAAAGATCGTGCCGGACCCCTACCGCGCAGGCGGGCGCAGCGGCGGGCCCGACCCGGCCAACCCGAACAAGCCGCTCGACTGCGCGACGGCGTCGCTCTTCGACACGGCGTACGTGCCGCCCCTGGTGCAGCGTGGCCCTTGGCTGTGGGCCGTCTACGACGCCTTCGTGACCAACATGGCGTGGATGATCTCCGGGACGCGCGCGGGCTTCGACCAGTGGGTCGGAGGGGTGAGCGCGCAGAGGCTGCACACTGATTCGTTGTTGATCTGTAAGAGCGACAGGGCGCTGCCTTATCTCTCCGAGCAGTACCGGAGCAAGTCGTGGCTGAACCGGTGGCGGACCTGGCTTATCAATGTGGAGCTGAGGCCTACTGGTGGGAGGAAGATTGATCTTGCGCCGTGGCCGACTCATTTTGATGAGGAGGGTGTGGTTCACTTTGAGGAGAATGAGAGGCCCGAGTCGAAGGTCATGAGCAGGGAGAAGGGCATACGGCCTGATATCGTCATTTTTGCGACTGGATATAAGCAGTCGTTCCCTTTCGTTCCCCAAGGGGACGTCTATCCGTCGCTGGATGACGCCGTGACCAGGGGCATTTTTCGAAATGTAGAAGACGGCATCGCATATATTGGATTCATCCGCCCGGCTTTCGGTAAGCGATCTTTCTTAGAACCAGTCTCTCCCCACATCACCAGGCGCTAACCTCCTCTTCTTACACCAGGTGCTATCCCTCCCGTTGCAGAGCTCCAAGCCCAGACATGGGTGTATCACCTCGTTAACAGCCTCAAGTTCCGCCCATACTTCTCGCCCAGCTTCAAGGCACCCAGCCGCTCCGTCAACGCCGTGGAGGGATACGAGATAGACTACAAACTAAAGAGCCGCGACAAAGACCACGATTTCGCCGCCACGAAGCGCGGCGTCGACCAGGAGAGCTACGTCTACCAGCTAGCGCTCGACATGGGGTCCGCACCCACCTGGACACACGTGCTGAGGGACTTTGGGCGCGAGGTCTTCTTCACATGGGCCATGGGACCGAATTTCCCGTCCAAGTTCCGCCTTGTGGGGCCGTGGGCCAACGACGAGACTGCGCGGGAGGCAGCTGGGTTGATGAGGGAGGATGGTGAGTTGGGGAAGCTGGTGAGAAGGACCGGTGGAGGGGTCTTCTTCTTCACCTATACTGTCATTCCATTGGTGATATTTGCACCGATAAGCATCCTGATCAATACTCTGTTCTGGGGTTTGCGAGTGGTTCGGGTTTGCAGTTGATCATGGTTCCCAGAACCGTGGCAAGTTCGTCGCACCCTTGAGATGGAAGGGCTGCTTCCTCCAAGGCAGGGGACAACTGGGAGCAGGCATGCGACCGATATCAGCATAGGAAATATTGGAGCCTTTGAAACATTGAGGCTCAGCTTCAGATGCTCTGCCCCTGCAGATGTAGTCAATGACTTGGTGACGTGGCCCGAAGACCAGCATGCTGTCATATTCTTGACCGCTGTTCCAGGTGCTCATTCGCTAGAGCTTCATCTCCAGAGCTCCCAAACCAGTTTCGGCTGACATTCCATGTCAAGGAAACCACTCTTTAGCAGGTAAAAGATGATCAAGTTACAGTGTGAACGGACTTTTGGTCAAAATACCGAAACCCGTTCGGCTATGCAAAATACTGTTCGTCCTGCTCTAAGTGGTCGAATGCAATCTTGTTTTTCATGTGCGTCCTGTAATAAATGAGATGTCACTGGAGGGCTAGTGGGTGCCGTCACATTTGCTCTCTGCCGAAGCCGGCACCGAGGAGCTGCTGCGGCGAGCCTGACGACGCACCACCCCCCCTCAGCGCAGCGTTTCACTGCAGCCGCCGTCATGTGGGAATTAGGTGCATCTCTGGGATTCGGCAACTCCATTGCTCCGGTGGCCTGCGTCCTTACACAATCTTTTTGCATCCTCGAGCTCGACATCCAACCCCAGAGCGCCACGGAGAGGGGGGACGGCTTATGCACAAAGGTACTGATTTC
This sequence comes from Diaporthe citriasiana, assembly GCA_014872975.1. Taxonomy (NCBI): domain Eukaryota; kingdom Fungi; phylum Ascomycota; class Sordariomycetes; order Diaporthales; family Diaporthaceae; genus Diaporthe; species Diaporthe citriasiana. The sequence continues at coordinate 228,244 of JADAZS010000037.1, read as the reverse complement.
TTATATATAATCTCCTTGGCTGCTACTCATTGCTGACAAGTGGACATACCCAGCAGAGAAAGAGCGCTGCATGCCGAGAAACGACGTGTGGGCTAAGCTTCTCCAAGACGCATGATTTGCAGGGCAGGGGCATTCTAAGTTGGAGACTCGCTGAACACTAGACTGCAGTGTCATCATCCCATTGTCCACAACTCTACTCGCCCAGTTCCATTCCCAACCCACCTGACTGTCCATCAGTATTTCAACATGGACAGAATACCTACTCACGCATCAGGCGCAACACTATGGGCGTTGACAGCCGTACGTATTTCCCCCCTCACTGTCTGCTGTCGAGTCAACCTACCTAGGCTGACATTGCTCTACGGCGCCCTCCAGCTGCTGATATTCAACGTTCTGCGATGCATCTACAACGTTTTCTTGCATCCTCTCCGGAAATTCCCCGGCCCCCTAGCGAGCCGTGCCTCCGGCCTTCCAAATGTGCTGTCAATGCTGCGGGGCAAATGGACCACCAAACTCCTTCCCGTGGTGGAGAAATACGGCCCCGTCGTCCGCATCAGGCCCGGCGAGCTCTTGTTTACTGACCCGGATGCCTGGAAGGACATATACTCGCACCACAACGGGGCGCTGGTCAAGGGGGAGGAGTTCGACAAGTTCAACGTCTTCTATTTGACCCCGGGCGTCACACCCTCCCTGCTCTCGGAGAGCCGCGACAATCATACTCTCATCCGGCGGCAGTTTAATTATGGCTTCAGTGACAAGATCCTGCGAGATCAGGAGTCGATCGTGAAGGGTTATGTTGACCTGCTGATGCAACGGCTTCGAGAACGATGCAGTTTTGGTGCTCAGGCCAGAGGCGAGAAGGAGACCCCATCAGCCTCCAAAACCGCATTCGACCTGCGCCGTTGGTACAATTACGCGACATTTGACATCATCGGAGACATGGCATTCGGCGAGCCCTTTGGCAGCCTCGAGGCTGGCAGCGAGAACCAAATAGTCAGTAACATCGAGAGAGGGCTAGCAACCCAGCCGATCGGGACAGCCTTCAAGCTGATGGGCCTGGGACCGATGATCTCATGGCTTGCTGGGCCCAAGTCAAAATTCCGCAGGGAGAGCGCCAAGAGGACTGCCGAGAAACTAAGGAGGAGGATGGGCCTCAACGTCGAGCGGCCGGACCTTATCGGGAGCCTGCTGCGCAAGCAGGAGGACTGGAACATCCCCTTCGAGCGCCTGCGGGCCAACGCGGGGCTTCTTGTCATTGCTGGATCCGAGACGACGGCGACGCTCCTCTGTGGTGTCACATACTTGCTTCTCAGGAACCCTGAGTGCTTGCGCAGGGTCACGGAAGAAGTCCGCTCTGCCTTTGACTCGGAGCACGACATCACATTCTCTTCGGTTCAGAATCTCCCCTACAGTATGTTACTTCCAACCTAATCCCTGCGCGCAGCGCCATCGCCGACACCCAGCGACCTTACCCGCCCACCCCTCGAACACAAGCGTCGTGACTCATACATTATCGCCTAACTGACACATTACTCCCACAGTGCTCGCCTGCCTCCGCGAGGCCCTCCGCCGCTACCCGCCAGTAGCAGGCCCGCTGCCCCGGGTCGTGCCCAAGGGTGGCGCCAACATCGCCGGCCACTTCGTGCCTGAGGGCACCGTCGTTGGCGTGGCGCAGTGGCCGATGAATCACAGCACGCGCAACTTCAGCGATCCGTTCAGCTTCAGGCCAGAGCGGTTCCTCACTCCGGAGAAGTTCCCCGGGGACAAGTTGGAAGCGGTGCAGCCCTTTAGTGTTGGGCCGAGGGACTGTATTGGGAAGAAGTGAGTCCAACAACCTATGCCCCCCTCCCGACCTTCACTGGAAATGCCTTGGTATATGTTTGTGAGAAGTGGGTGCTGATTTTCTGAGCAGTTTGGCGTATGCGGAGATGAGGACGATACTTGCTCGCCTGCTGTTCAACTTTGATATTGAACTGGTGGATCCTGAAGTCGATTGGCTGGATCAGAAGGTTTTCTTTTTGTGGACAAAGCTCCCGCTCAATGTGTACTTGACACCGGTGAGATGATACTTCTCCCAAACCTGGGACCGATCGCTTGATTCAGCCACGACTCTCACATCATGGGAGGACATTGAGTCAGGTAAAGGTAGTTTGAGCTCGGCTATTGGGAATGCGAGATCTGTGGTATAGTAGATTTTTGCAGAATAAACACTTGATTGAGCCGATTTTGCTTCTGTGTATCGCTATGGAGTCGATGTCATCAAGGTGGCACGAATAAAGCTCTGGCTCGGGGCCAGTCCAAGAATCCGAAACAAAGTCTCTGGTGGCGGGTCACGCCATTATCTAGAGATAACAAAATCATGGTCTGAGAGGAGAGTGAGGATGTAATTGTGAAAGTTTTTGGCTAATATCCTCAGGTGTGGTGCAAACCTAAGTGAGGATGACGACGTATATCGCTGCGCAAGCTTTAGATACTTACTGAACACCTCTTGAGGTCATTGCCCAGTTTCGTGTTTGATTTAAACTTAGTTTCAAATTCGGAGAGACGCTATTCCATACTCGTTACTCGCCGTGCTTCGCTTCCTCCCTCCTACCCTCCGCGGCGTTACCATCGCTAGGATCTGTACTGCCCACCGTCCGGATTGCCCCGACCACACCAAGATCACTCGAGGCAGAAGGGCTGGAAGCATCGTTGTGTTTCCGAGGTGCTGTGACAGCATCGTGCCGGTCTTCCTCATTGCTGCTTTTGATGTTGTCCAATTTGTCGTCCAGCACTCTGAGCGGGACTTTGTCCCCGGATACAGTAACTTTTTCGCTGAGTTCGGCCTGGTCGTGTCTACCGACGGAACCAATAGTTTGGATGACTGGCTCGCTATCACTGCTCATTTTGGAAGGTGCGAGTGTTCCCTGAATCTGTTGAGTTCTCAATAGGTTTGTCCTGCATGTTTGAACTGATGACTTGACTCACCCGCGTGTGTCTTTTCTGGCTCTATACTCAACCACGGAAATTGGATGTAAAGTAAAACATGCTTGGCAAGCTTTCCATACGTTCTTGGTAAAACATGTGCCTCGAAGTGATCCACCTGATTACATCAAATTATGGATTTCAATGTGTGGGCATCAAAGCAATAATTTAGTCATGATGACGTTCCGATGTGGTGTTGGTTGGATGCTGATACATCCTCGAGATTTTGATGCATGCATTGATGTGGACCAAAAACTTGTTTGTACTCGACACAGTCCACTTTGCACTTCTTGTTTGTTGATTTGTTTACTTTTTCAAATCTGGGAATGAGACTGCGCAAAGCGAACCATACCAAGAAGCGAAGTGATGTTTGGTGCGCTGCACAGAGATGTCGCATTGCTCACCGCCACTGTCCTAGACGGTTTGCGATCCATGGTAAGGCTGAAAAGATGGGCATGACGCATAAAGTGGCAAAACAAGAACCGCATGGTGGAGTATGCTCAGACTAGCACTACAAATGATTTCTGTATTAAATTGCATCTCATTACAAACGAGAGTCCATCTCTGTGCTTTCTCCGGTCCAAACAAACGGAATTATATCTAAATCAGCATGCCGAGGGCGGCGATGACGGGCCCAGCAATCCCGAAGGTCACACCAAAAGCGCTCGCTGCGCTGGTATCGGAAGAGGTAGCACTCGCTGATGCACCAGTGCCAGTTGCAGTCGAGCCACTCGAGGATGTGGTAGTCGACGCAACACCAGACTTGGTCACGGCGAACGTCTGAGACTGGCTGATGATGCCCCTGTTGGTGCCGACGTTGCCGATGAAGTTGATCTGGTAGTTATCGCCGACGGGCGTGACGAAGTTGGAGAAGCTGTACTTGTTCTCTGTGGTGTTGACGGAGTCTGTGATGACGGACTGAGCGATCGTGGAGTTGTTGGGCGACACGAGGACGATTTCGAAAGAGACGGGATCGGTGTCCACCGAAGTCCAAGAGATGGTGTTGCTCCCGCTGAAGTCGAGCTTGGCGCCTTGCTGGGGCTCTGTGATTGTGATGGCTGAAATGAACTCTCACGTTAGTCGGACAGCTCCGTTCAGTCTCTGCCTCGTTATAAGTCTATTTTACTTGCCTGATGCAGCTGCCAACAGGCCAGAGAGAGTGATCAGAGATTTGGAAAACATCCTGGGCTTTCGAACGGCGCTACCGAAGCCACACAGCAATGAGAAAAGCGAGCGAAGCAAATTGACAGTATGCAAAACGGAGGCAGAATAGAGAACATCATGTCGCCAGTGTTTTCCGAAAGCGAAATGGCCCAGTATTTAATGTCCTGACGACCAACGAGGAAACATGCCAGCTGGTCAGCACTAGGTGACCTGTGCTGAGGTATGTCCTGCCACGGCGGTCAGTCACCAACATGTGCCTTTGTTTTCCAACACATGTCCAACAGGATGCAAAGATGAGCTGCACAGCCTCTCAGGTCTCAAGTACAGCCCTCTCAGAACCAACTAAATTCATGAATTGTGCACGCTAATGTCGCTGTCGACTGTCAGAAGTCGGATTGCTCAGCATTTGGACGTTGACCAACTCAGCTGGAGCGGCCGCCCTAAGCCGCCTGCCCCACCGGAGGCACGCCAATGCCACGCCACAAACCTTGTCAGCTTATTATTTCCTACCCATGGGAGAGTGGCTCAGATTCTTGAAAGGGTGATTCTCCTCACCCGTTCGGGCTTTTGACCTTATTCAAGTGTACACAGATGGCCATCATCATTCACCAGGACCTTGTGTCTTTGTGCTGTAATCAAAGATCTCGTTCAATTTTGCACCTGATCAATGTGAGCCTGTTCCAGGAAGGAACTCCGGTATGGACAGCCTTCAGAATTCAAATCACGCTTGCTAACTTAGGTAGCACCAATAGAATTCATAACAAGACAGACCTCGCCAGGATTGCACATAGACTGGCTGTTGTTCAGTGGAGAGCCTGAGCCAAAGGTCTTGCCTGGTTATTGCACACTTGATTGGGAGGTAGAAGTCTTGGTATAGCCCAATCTCACCTCATCCACCATGATTTGTTGATTCTGTTCTAAGTTCCTCGCCTGCATTGCTTTATTCTCATAGCATATCCCAGGCTGCTTCTCAATTTTGTCAAAGATGCTCCTTATGTCGTCACCGGGGTGCTCAGTGGATACAGGCAAGCTTGCTCTAGGTGCCCGAACGTTCTAGAATGGCGAGGAGACCTCCAGGCTCTGCACGGTGACAAATTTCATCGGATGTTCGTCCGAAGCCCGTCCGGTGGACGTCCCCAAAGTGCTGTTTGTTAGACACTGGAAGCTTCTCGACATGTTAGTGCCTCTTGAAAGACCTGAATCCGAAATTCGTCCCGTAGTTCGTCCGGTGTCCAAATTGCCTGTGACTCAACCAAGTAATTCAAAGCCCCCGGATCCCTATCACACAACTGGCACGGCCGTCTGATAGTTCGTCGGATATACACAACAACGTGCTCCAATTGGACACATCTCTAAGAATACTATAGAATCTCAACAAAGAGACTCCCCCTTATTGGCGAAATTACTACCGACAGCGTAGACTTGGGACGAGCATCGTCTGCGGTCGTCGAATCTTCCCTACGCACGGTCCAGGTGCTCTAGAGTACTTAAACCCGTCCTCCCCCTTCCCATTTCCACCAATCTTTCCCTCGAACCATTCTCAAATCTGCAGATCTCTCAGATATAAATTACCTCTCTCCTCTCCTCACATCGACTCAGACCAAGCTCAAGAGCTTCCATACCCAGCAGTTTCAAAAAGCTCCCCACTGAGGCCCACGGTCCGCTCCAACTCTACAGCAGCCATCTCCTCCGGATCAGAGGATCCACTTTGAGCCCTGAGAGCGCCGTCCGCCTGACTAAGTATGGACGCCTCTGCCTATGGTACATAGTATGGGCCCGGAACCACCACGATGAAAATCTCCGTCTCACCAAGGAGCGCTTCCGGCTGCTGTCGATCAAGATGGACTGGAAGGACGGCCCTAACACCCCTAAGAAGCCCAGAGGGGCTACCAAGCGCTCTTCCGCCAAGATTGGCACCAGCCAGAGGGCTGGAAAATGCAACGCGGAGTCGACACTCACACTGCCAGATGCAAGGTCCTTCACCCCAAGGTTGCTCTTCAGGGGACTCAACTCTGGTTAAGGAGGACGAGACATCAGGTTGAACGGATGACATGGGGTTACACCGCACGGATTCCTCCAACGCAAAGCCCATCTCGTCGAGCCACTCCCGTCTGCAATATTCCACATTATGAATCACAAGGAGCCTTCCCAGCCGGCCCTTGTCCAAGCGAACTTTTCCCCGGAGCTCTTCACTCCGGAGATGACGAGGGAATTTCACAGCTCAGTTGCTGTGACCAACTAACATGTGGAATACTCCTAATCTCTTCGACATGATCTGCGACCACCTTGTCCACAACCTGGATGCCGTGTTGGCGACCAGCACGGATTTCTTGCAGACGCTCCGGGCCAATGATTTCACTCACCTCAACTTGCAATGGTACAGAGGTACCAGTCAAATGCCGGAGTCAAGATGCAGAGGCATCTACATAGCACATCTCCAAATCTTCGCCTTTCATCCACACAAGTTTGACCTCTTCATCTGCGACCTGACCGACACAGTCAAACAGTGGAGCCGTCGTCACCATCTTCGCGCGTTTCCAGTCAACCTCACTTTCCCACGAGCCGTCCTAGTGCGACGACTGCAGATGCCGAGAGAAGAAGTGAAAAGTGGTGTCTGCTCGGAATAGGACCAGATGCGATCAGAGGATCGCGCCCGGCAATTTTCCCGCAACCACACCTCTGCTCAGCATCAATTTGTGAGTTACAACTCAGAACATGTCATATTACACCAGCTAAGAATACTAACAGACTGGAAACATAGACGAGCGAACACTCCACGCATCTACATCAAGCAAGGTCGGATACCTCAACCTCGACGACATCGACATAGTCAGCTTCGAGCGACTATTCATGGTCATCTCCTCGGGCCCAGAGGGGCCCACCTCAACATTGGGCCATCATTCAGGGACGCTGTCCGACCTCCTAGACAGCCTCCCGCCCAGAGGGGCGGACCGCCTCATGATGAAGCAGATAGAGGGCTGGATCAGAAAGCTCGTCGAAGAGGGCACGCCTCCCGCCCAGAGGGGCGGACCGCCTCATGATGAGGCAGATAGAGGGCTGGGTCAGAAAGCTCGTCGAAGAGGGCACGCCTCCCGCCCAGAGGGGCGGACCGCCTCATGATGAGGCAGATAGAGGGCTGGGTCAAAAAGCTCGTCGAAGAGGGCACGCCTCCGGAGGACTTCGGCTGCTGGCCGGAGTACCTGCTCTACTGCAAGCAGGGGTAAGTCCACTAGCCTTTTCACGATCTGAGGGCCCCCCTCTACTTTACACGAGCAGTACTCTAACCTCGTTGCAGGGCCAAGCTGAAGATCCGGCTGGCGGTGGTCAAAGACAGAGTGGCGGTCGGCTTCCGCAGAGTCGACTACCCAAAGAAGATCTTGGTACGGTCGGCTTCCGCAGAGTTGACTACCCGAAGAAGATCTTGGTAGACCACTCTGACTACTTCCGAGGGCTCTACCGGAACGGAGCCATGGGCGAGTTCGAGGTCGGATACGTCGACTTCGAGATGATGGCGGACTATATGAAGGACATGGGGAGCTGGTCGACCAAATACCAGCAGGAGGTGATCGCCCACCCGAACGCTGGGTTCCTGGCCCAGCACAAGGAGAGGGTCATCGATGTGCCGGTCCACACGGCTTCCATGCTCGGAGATACGGGGACAGAGGTCCCACAGAGGATCGAGTGGATGGCCCGTCTACAGGCCGACATCCAGCAGCACGGTTTGAAGGAAGACGGTGCTCTGGTACATCCTCATGATCGCGATGGGGGATCAAGCTACACCCACAGGTACTGGTGGTATGGGATTGGAGGCTCCGCCCGAGGGGAGGGCTGGCCCACAGCTTCCCACTACCAACCAAGTAGGAGCTGACCCTTTCTCTGGGCAGCCCTTCCCGACAAACCTCAACCCACCGCCTGTGGCTGTCCTTGATTGATTCAGCCTCCCCTCCAGCCTCCCCTCCAGCCTCAGAGGAGGCTCAAGTGCTACACTCACTCCTTGCCAGCCACAACCAAGCTGGACGTTCTCCCGAAGATCCTCAGGTCAGCCCTTTCTCAGCAACCTCAACCCACCTTCTGCTGCTGTCCCTAGCAGCCTCAGCCTCAGAGGAGGCTATACCCGCTCCTTTCCGGTACGAACCAGGCTGCACCCCTTTCTCAGGTCAGCCCTTCCCGACCAACCTTAACCCACCGCCTGTGGCTGTCCCTGGTCGATTCAGCCTCCCCTCCAGCCTCAGAGGAGGCTATCTCTTTCGTCTATCCAGCCCAAACTCAACGACGGCCAAGCCAACAGCGGCAGTCTCAAGTTCAAGAAGTACATCGAAGTACTACCAGATGTCAGCGAGCACTTCCTGAACCGCTGCTTCAATTCTGTGGACTCTCAGGTGTTCCGAGATAGTGGCAGAGATGCGAATGCATCCAATCGTTCACGTCAGACTTATGTGACGTATCTCAAGGCCCTCAGGAAGCTGGCGAGGAAGATCTGCCTCGACCCGAGCTTCGTCCGGATCTGCGAATTCCCTCATCGACATCGACACAACTAAAGCGACGGACGTCTGCCACTTCAATCATGGGAGGCAAGGTCTGGAGCGATGGAGAGGAGGAGGTGTTCTGGTCCGCTGTGGCTAGACTCGTTCCGCCAGGCTTACACAAAGAGAGCAAGGTCGTAAAAAAGGGCCGCGGTGATCTTCGAAGTCGTGGGCGCCACTCGACCCTGTCATGAAGAGACTGATGGCCGAAAAGAATCCGGGAAAGCCGGGGTCTGGCAGCAGTGTCCGTCTGCCTCCCAAGATCTTCTGGGAAAACACTTGACGACCCCCGCCTCTGCTGGCGGACCAACTGTCCCCCTGCCAGCAGGCATTCCGGGCGCAGAGGCGCCAGTCCTCGCAGTGTTGCGCTGGGTAGAGTTGCCGAATCTGGCAGCAGTCAAGCTGCGCCGTCAGAGACGCAGTCCACGTCTTCGGGAACAACATTCAACACTCGCAACCACCGCCACCGGAGGTGATCCAATTGTCCCCCTGCCAGCCGGCACTCCGGGCGCAGAGGCGCCCACTACCAGCGGCGGTGCCAGAGGCACCACCTCCAGTAATGATCAAAGCTGTACCAGAGACAGCGTTCTGGTCTACACCCAGCGATCCTTTCGACCTGCAAGACAAATGTTTAGGGACGCCGCTGCATGTGTGTTCTCACACGGCTGAAACATCTTCCGATGACGCTGTGTTCATCTCTCACAGCCATTACGACCACCTGTCGCTGCATGGCACCCTATTCATCGGTGTCATTGGGTTGTCGACCACCACCACCGCGGCTGGCACTCCGGGCACAGAGGTGCCCTGCAGATACGCCATCTTGACGACTATCTGGGGCGTTTCCTGGTGCGGCCACCAGACCTTGCAGGGGGGATAGGCCTCGCACAAATGCTGGGCCAAACCAATATCGTTGCTTTGGTCGCAGGGTCAGCGACAGAAGGCCACAAGCGGCGGCGCTCACGTGCAATCAGCGCCCAGAGGGGCGCTCTTCATCGGGGTGATTGGCGCAGTCGTATTCACGGCTGGATTGGAGAGTCCGAACTCTGCCGGTGTCTCCCTGAATCTTCTCAAGAAGAAGATCATGGGCGAGCCCACTTCTCCCAATACAAGTGGCATCCCGGATCCTCCAAGAGACAGAGTTCGACAAAATCGAAAAGGTTTACTTGCTGATCCAGAGCCGAATGAGGACCCAAGTCAATTCTTCTTGCGGCCTCCACATTCACGTCGGCATCGGACACCTCTCGGTGGAGTCGACCAAGAAGCTGGTCACGCTGGTGATGATCCTGGAAGAGAAAGGCCTCTTCGAGATAATCTGCGTGCCGCAGCAAGGAGCTCGCGGCGCTGGGCGGAAGAGTGGACACCTTGAGTTCCATCACCAACGACTTCTTCCGCATCCTGCACAGCCCTGGGCCCAGCATGAGTGAGGCTGGCTCTGCCAATCTGTGCCCTAGAGAGGGCAAAGTCATCATCCACTATGAGCAGAGGCTCATACTCATTACCCCTGTCTCCGGTCTTTCAAAGTTCATCAGGGAGGGGGCCGGATTCTCGGCCTGTGGAATGTCTGTGCCGGGATCCTCTATGTGCGAGAAGGCGAAGCAGGACCAGCTGGCCAAAGAGCAGGAGACCTTGAGTAAAAGCCAACTCAGACTCGACAGGTCCAAGGCCTCATGTCCCAACAAGATGCTCTGAATGGAAACATTGCCAATTTGCGCAACAAGGCCACTGGAGAGAAGGAAGATACCACGATGACCGACCGTGGCCAGAGGGCCACGTCTTTTGTGAACCTCATTCTCTACAACGATCGCCAGGGATGATTACACAGTCTTGCTAGTCGCTTATCGCATCACGACAATCGGAATCGCCTCGCAGGAGTCGCCTCGTCTACAAGATGACGAACTCTGATCAGGACCACGTTCCAACGGCAACAGAGATCTATGAGGCTGTTCGTCGGATCTGCGACTCAAAGCCCGGCCGAGGAGTGAAGAAGCTCATTCCAATTCTCAGAGACAAGTAGTCGGGGGATATCTCGTCGATGAGTTCCTGGAGGTTATGCATACACGCAAGAACAGCGGTATGAGTAGTGGCCCCAAGGCATGCTCTATGACCATAAGATAGCAAAGCCTCAAGATGGTGTTTTATGTCCCCTCCTCTCGCCATGGGCCCAATGTCATCTGGAAACCCGTGACAAACACACTTCTGGGTCCCCTAATCGCGCCGTGCTAGGCTGTCTCTCTTACAGCCCATCAATAGGCCCCTCCCTGACGGCGGCGGCGAGGAGCAAGCTTTCAGGCCCGCTTGGAGAAAGCCCGCGAGGCTCACCATTCGGCATGCGCGCTTTCCACCATTTCCCCGAACGCGAGGAGCTAGTCCTCATCATGCGCGAACATGTAATTCCGCATCAGAGGATGCAAGATCAAGGCAGAATGGGGTGGCATGATTGGGAGAAGAGGTTATCGCTCGCGTGTGCGTCTTTTAGTCTAGCATTCAGCAAGGCGTTTCGGACCGGGCATGGCAGATTACTCTACCATATGACAACACCCTGGAAAAACTTGATAGGCTCATGGGTGAATCCCAGTAATACTTGTATGGGTTCAATGTGTTCCTCGAAATCAAGAATAAGTTTTGCAATAGAAGCGAGTTTCCCTCCCTTACATCCGTCTGTTGCTCTAGTCGCTTAGACTGGTTGATGTTTTGTATTATCGTGCTTCTCTAGCCAAGCGATGTCTCTCCGTTATCCTTTGACTACAGTCGATACAAGTAGGCTTACCGTATTGACTTAGGTCTCAACTTCCTCCTTCGTGTAGTTTCTTGAGGATGTTTCACCTCTGGACAAGGTTTCTACAATGCTCGTCCCGCACATCCAGTTTGTATTTTCTGAGAAAAGTGTTTCCATTACAATCAAGTTTAAAATACGGCGGTCTTTCTCGCTTACTCAAAAAGGTCTCGTCACGGCAGAGACTGAAGTTGCCTCCTTCCCGGTCCTACCGCAGGGTTGGGGTCTCTGGTGTCAAGACAGAAAGAGCTGGGTAGGCCGACGTACGAAGCTGGGTAGGCCGACGCTGGCTGTCATCGATTATGATTCTAATCTCACCTGCTTAATTTGATTGCCTCTGCAATTCCATCACTTGCTTCCTTTTCTTGTCGTAGACTTCATCGGCTCACAGTTTGTCTCAAAAACACACGAATGGCCGAGTCCGGGAGCAAATAGGCCATTCTAGCCTCTATTCTCGAGCGTGCCCGCGAATTTGGAGGCTTGCTAGAATGCGACTATGACCTCAACCTGCCCTTGCTGATCAACGCGCCTGAATCACCTCTGGCGTGCCGCGAAACCCCAGACGAGTTCGAAGCCATCAATACGAGCTTCTCGCCCCAGATCCACGCCTTCTTCGCGGCGCTCCACGAGTTTGAGAGCAGGAGCACATCCACCGATGGCGACGAGTTCATCCGCGCCGGGGGGCTTTAGCCATCGATCCGAGTCATCAACCAGTCTTTTGACATTTTCACATCCTGCCTGCACCGCATTTTCCACTCGCGCCGCCTCTTCCTCTTGAGCGGCGATGGTGACGACATCAACGACAACGACGCAGCCGCGGCATCGCTGCCACAGCTGTCGCGCGTCACCGTGCTCCGCATTGGACCCGAGCCAGACTAAGCCAGCGACATTGCCCACGAGAACGCCCGCCCAGTGAGCCCGGCACTACCCCTGCAGCCTTCGGAGGAGAGGCGAAGCACGTTCGGAGGCGCTGACGAGGCACCGTTCAACATGGACCGCGCGACCTACAGGTGGGGTGTCAGATACGCGCCTGGCAGCGATGGCGGCAAGGGGGTTGTGACTTGGCAAGTTGGCTCCTGGAGGCCACAAGAGAACGTCATCCGGGCGTTTGAGACATTGTACCGCGAGAATGGAGGAGTAGACACTGTTTGGGAACTCCTCGAGTTTTTGGATCGGAGGAACGACTTGCACCCGACAGATTATCATTTATGGACCCGCTGAGAAGACGCTAGCTACGATGGGAAACGGTATGCACGGTGAGCTCTTCACATATGAGAAATGTGTTGATATCTACAGACCATGCATTGTTTTTCAAATTCTTTGTTTCATTATCCCTTCTGCTTCTACTTCAGACCCCCTTCTCGTTAATACATCAGCTCGACACAGCAACACAACCGTAGTATTTCAGCCACATCTCAGTCGGGTTCCACGTCTTGAACTGCGCCTCGGTGATGTTGGTCGCGCTGGCGATCCCGGCACAGGTCTCATTGACGCCGACAGTGACAGTGGTGCACGCATTGGTGATGCACAGCTCCGCCCCCGACGGCGGGAAGTCCGTGCAGTACGCGTTGAGGTTGTTATCCGCCAGCAGCCATGCCGTGCCGACACCCTGGGCCTTGGAGATGGTGTATCAGTCGTCAGCGGCCTGGAAAGTGTACGTGGACCCGTCACACGCGCTGGCTGTCGGCGTCGGCGTCGCGGTGAAGTATTCCAGAGTGGTGGTCGCCACGGGCCTCCCCGTGACGTGGCAGCTGACCGTCATGCTCTCGTACATGGACTCGCTCGCAATGACGGGTCCATCGAAGTAGCGCGAGCCGGCCCGCAGGCAACGCCGCTCCGCGATACACACATCGCACTCGTCCGGCTTCTGGTCGGCATCCGTGACGTTGCTTATGTAGTTGAAAGGGCTGACCCCGGGGTCGAAAAACGCCGTGAGGAGTGCCGCAACGGGGCCGCAGAACCGCCCGCCGTCGTCCTTCAGGCAGGCCGTCTCGAACGAGAACTGCAGCGAGCCCGGGATGTAGGCTGCGGCGGCCTCGACCTCGAGGTCGGGTCATGCACCAAGGGAGACGTGTCGTACGAGTGACACCTGCTCGCCCAGGCCCTGCTCAAGGTTAACATTGAGTCCAGCTTCAATGTTCGGCTTCACGCTTATAGTCACCAAGCTGTCGCTGCCGCTCGACCTGAGCCAGAGCTACCTTACCTTCTATAACAAGGGCGATGTCACGGGTGTGCTGATGCTCGAAGCCGTCGCCAAGGTTTTCTATAATAAGGGAGATGTCATCCTCAGCCTCCCCTTCCCAGGAGCATCGTTCAAGATCTCCGGCATCGCCACCATCGACCCCCAGCTGACGGTCGAGGGGAGCATCGACGCGTCCCTGTCCCTGGCTGGCACCATCGAGACGCAGCCCGAGATTGCAAGCTGGGAAGTCCTCCAGGCTGTACCCGACAACGGCGATGACGCGTACAAGCCCAAGGAGATCGGCGACGGAGCGGACCTGAAGAGGAATGGCGACATGAACGGCATCAAGAAGCCCGAGTTCTACGCCGGCGTCCAGGGCTCGGGAGACGTCACTGCGAGGCTGTCGGCAGCCGCCGAGTTCGGCGTTCGCTTCGATCCCAAGTGGAAGGTCGATCCCAAGTGGAAGGTCGACCCAGCCGCAGCCGCCGTGGTTGGTGAGGCCAACGTTGTGATCAAGATGGCGAGGGTCAAGGCACCGCAGATCTTCAAATGGCCGGGTGCCGAGTACGATATCACGCCAGAGTACAACAAGCCCATTTTTGACGGCGGCACCTGTCCAGACCTGGGGCCGATTCCCTCCAAAAGGGATCTTGACGCCCTCGGCCTGGTGGCTTTGATGCCTTAGACGCTGTCGAACTCACCTTTAGCTCTTTATTTTTGTCTCCTTCTTCGGATCTGGCTCTTCGTGGCCGCGGCCTGGAGAAGAGAGCAGCGGTCTGGGGTCCTGCCCTCAGTGTCCCCGTCGGTAGTTATTTCTGTCCTAGCTCGGTCGACGAGGACGAGAACTCCGGCACGCCATGTTCGCAGATCAAGCCGGCCTGGGATGATGATGAGTTCACGACCAGCGGCGACGGTGATGATCACGTGAATATGCGTAAGCGGGACCTTCACGACCTGGAGATCGCAGAGCTGTTCAACGAGGCCGACCTAGGGCTGCATTATGAACTCCTTGAGGAGCACAACATTGACACCAAGGATTCCAAATTGTGCGGTATCGACATCTCAATCAGGTACCCAAGCGGAGGTGACTCGAAGGTGGCAAACAACTACGTCTACGGCTTCCATCAGCCAGATGTCTGCGAAGACTACAAGTTCGGCGCGCCGCTCGACGGTCGAGTCGTGACGCAACCGCCTACCCAGTACGACTCGGAGCACGTCCTCGACTTCCAGCTGCCGGGCCAGCTCTTCGCCCACCTGAACCTGCAGCTCGGGCCCTTCGACCACCCGGACCCCGCGAGCAGCCACAAGCTGACCTGCTGCGAGTTCGTAGACGAGCACTGGGACATCGCGGGGGTCGCCATCGCGGGGCTGGACACGTCACAGGGCGTGGGCGCGGCGCTGACGCCCGCCGACCACGTCGCGCAGCAGTTCCCGGCGCACCTGTGGAAGACGGACGAGTACGTGCTGCTCGAGCACGACATCAACACCCCGGCCAAGGGCAAGGCGTGGGGCGGGACCATGCGGCGGGGCAAGGAGGTGCAGATCATCGACACGTCGAGGTGGCTGACGCAGAAGCTGCTGACACGGACTGGCGGGCGCGGGCGAGATGATCAAGTCTATGCGGTACCTGATCGGGAGCCGCATTTACCTCAACGACGTGCACACCCGCGACATCCTACGGGCGCAGAAGGACCGCGTCGGCAACGTGCTGGACCTCATCGACAGGCAGGTCCTCCCCAACAACCCGCGGCGGGCCGCGCCCTACAGGCCCTGGCAGCCGCTGGGCCTCAAGGCGGAGTGGGATACCTTCATGAAGGGGAAGATGACCCTTGTGCAGACCAAGTCTATGAAGGTGATCAACGAGTTGCTGCCGAGGCTGCAGGAGCAGTGGGCCAGCGATGCGCAGCGGCAGGCTGCTACTCCTGGCCTCAATGATGATGCGAATACGCAGGCCGACAAGCAGGCGCTGCAGGACTTGATTGATAAGATTGATGTCATGGGTAGTGCCATTAGGGCACTGCCGTCATGGACATGGGCATTCCAAGAGAAGCCTTGTAGCGTTGATGTAACTTTTTGTACCGGTCTCGGGCTAGCATATCGGGCACCATCTTTTATGTACATTTCTCTGCATATGTAATGCTTAACTCGGACACAAAAGGTTAGAACTGACGTCTTTACAATTTATCTGTTGCCACATGTGCAGGTTACATGGCAGTCGAGGCTAATCTATTGTTTGCCTGAAGTTACCTCACAGTTGGCAGGCTATCTTGATTGCTCCGCAGATGAAAATGGAAAAGAAAAAAAAAAACCAAAAAAAAAAATTGCATAGTACCGGTACTAAGCGTGAAGAAAAGAAATCAACTTCACCAGTGAGGCGTTTGAAATTTTGCATCCATGGGTCCCTGCTCCTGCTGCGACAGCTATAGTAGTGTGCTGATAGGAAAATAATATTATTAAGGGGCTAACTAAGCAAGTTTACTGACTAGAACACCAGCTAGGCTACCTATAATACTAGATAGCTTCTTCTTAACACATATACCCACTATAAATATACCTTTAATTAAATAAGCTATTAGAAATTCTCTATTTAATTTCCTAATTTAATTTATAAAGTTATTAAATACTTTATAATATAGTAGCTATAAATTTAATTTAATTCTCCTAGTTTTTATACTAAAAATTAATCCCCTAATAATACTATATATAATTATCTTTCTTATATATAATAATTAAAATAATATTATAACCTAGCTTAGTTAGCTAGAAGCCCTAAATATCTAGTTATATTCTAAATAATTATTACTAAATAGCTAAGCTATTTTCCTAGATACTAAATTACTACTAGCCTCTTAATAGGCTAGTTTTTAATAAACTATATAATTTTAATTTAAAAGGCTATAAATCTTTATCTTTAAAATAATAGCTCTAAATAATTATATAAATTCTTTTTCTTTATTTACTAAAAAGTAGCTTTAAAAAGTATAATATATTTAAAAGTATTATAATTTAAAATATAATGTATAAAAAGTATACTTAAAATAGCTTTAAAGTATAAAGGGTATATCATAAGATTAAGCTTATTATACTTATATATAAATAGTACTCCTAAGTAGCCCTTAGCTGCTTAAAGGACTTTTCTTTAATTAACTTGATTCTACTAAGCTGTATGCTTGATTCTGTGATAACTTGTAAATCTGGCCACCGCCAAGAGCGTGTCTAGAGAGGCTGAGGGTTTCGCTAAGGGTGTCACTGGCGGAGGTAACGAGGCCACTGTCACTCCTAAGGACATGGACGAGCTCACAAAATTTCTCAGTGACGACGAGCCCCGCGTCATCACCCTCTCCAAGGAGTATGACTATGTAAAACGGCCGGACGCGGCCCTGCTACAAGCGGCGCCACTCTCCTTTATGCCGTCAATAACGTGTGGAAGGATGTTAAAGGCCACGCTATCGAGGGTGGTGAGAAGACAGCCCGTGGCATCTTCAAAGGTAACGTCTTCATCAAGGTCAAACAGCTCCTCTCCGATTATCAGGGTAAGCTCTTTTCCTCCCCGGACGTCACCGCCAATGCCCAATGTGAGAGCGCCTCAGGCCGCGCCTGCGAGGTTAATGCCCTAGAAGAGACTACCGACGACTTTGATTACAGCGACACCTCCTTCTTTAATGACTTCAAAGGCCCGTCTATTGCCAGCGCAGAGCCCTCCGATAAGATTAAATCCAGCGTGCCTAGCAAAGCTGGTGCCGGTAAGCTTAGCTCTACTTCGTCCAGCAGCTCGGCGAAGGCAGTTTCAGATGAGGCCGCACAGCCTGCTCAGCCCACTGAGACCACTACTGCCACCTCGGTTGTTTCCGCTACCACTTTCGAGCCCAATCCCACTGCGGAAAGCTCTGGATCCGGGACTGGGACCGAATCCGTAGCTTTATATGGCCAATGCGGTGGTCAGGCCTGGGGCTACTCTGGGGCCACTTCATACTCCTTAGGCAAGCGTGAGTTAATCAACAAAAGGTACTCCCAATGCGTCTAAGCTGGCCCAATCACTTATTGAGAGTCATTTAATCATATTATTCACCTAGCGTCATCAGCGCTTCTGCAATACCATCTCACATATTGCTGTATGTAAGTCGGGCACACCACATTCAGTCCACCCGCCCCATTCAGCCCGCTATACACCTGCAACTGTAACTAACTCACCCCCTCGCATATATCACATTTTCTTTTTCAGAGAATTTCCTCTTTCCTCCAAACATTATACACATTATTATTAGCTATTAATGAAGAGAAATACTAAAAATAATACATATTTATTTTTTAAACATTATTGTAAATAATATTAATACTTAAGAAAATGTTTATATAAAAGTATTTTAAAAATTTTTAATACTAATTTACATTTAATAAGTATCTTTTATATTATATAAGAAAATATCTACTTAAATTCTATATATAGTATATAGACTATATTATATGATTTAAAAAGGTGAGTTTTTAGGGCTAGGGTGGGGAAATTGGCTGGCCGAGATGGGGGGGTGGGCGAAATGGTGGCCCGGGGTGGTAGCCTCAAGGTTTGCTGTGCTGATGAGTGGAATAGCGCTCGCATCCACCACACGTAGATTGTCAACGCCGTAAACCTTCAGATCCGTGTCTACAACCCCGGCCTTCTCCCTCGGCAGCATAGCACGTGTGCCTCCCAAGTGCCACATCGACATGGCGTTTCCTCAGGCGTAGGCCTTGGCGGCCTCCAAGTCCGTGAAGTCCGCGGCTGGGTCACGGTGCGTCAACGGCTTTGCCAGCAAGTTGTTGAGCGGCGAAAGACGGGCGATATCCTTGGTTTGTAATATGTGATGAGCAATAATCTTAATATCGATGGGTGACATACTAGTAGGTACCTAGTTGGGTTCGATGGAAGGTTGGGCGGCAGGATCCTTGGAGCGGATATGAACACTGCCGCGAGACAAGGGCTGCGACAGCAGAGAACCGATGGTGATGGACTTCCCCGGCAGGGCAGCAGGTGTCCTCTCAAAGTTTGCATCGATTGGGATTGTGATCTGCGCCAGCGCCGAGACGTATGCTCCTGATGGTTCCTTTTGGTCGAGCAAGGTCGACTCTACGACATCGTAGAAAGCTCTGGCGCGGATTCCCTCTGGTCTGCTGCCGGAAACATGACGATTCTGGTCGAGCAGTGTCTTGAGTGCCCTCTGGCCCTCACCGGCGGCGTGAGCGTGCACTGGTAGATAGGCGTAGCTGTAGACTCCGCACGACGACAGCGGACCGGTTTTTGTCGCTCCATGCTCCTGCATTGCCTGTTGCAGGGCCTCTGGTTCTTGCCTGATCAGAGAGTCGAGCGTTGCAACGTCGTCTGCAGCCTTGAAGCCCGTGTAAACAATAGCGTGGTCATGCAGGTTCTCCCCAACTCCCGGAAGATGCTCGACGACCTCTATGCTGTGCCCCTTGAGCAACTCTTCATTACCGATGCCTGAGAGCTCCAGTAGCTTGGGAGACTGGAAGACACCAGCTGCAATGATGACTTCGTTTCTTGCTAGCACTGTTTTTGATTCGCCGCCATGAGTGAATCGGACTCCTGTAGCTTTTGTAGAGCCACCGTCTTTCTTGGTGAGGACCTTCTCTACGTGAGCATTGGTCAGAACTTGAAGTTGAAGGTTGTCTCGCCCTTTGACAGGATTGTAGTAGGCGGTTGTGGAATAGCTTCTCTCCTTCTTCACGGCATCAATGGTGGCGAGGCAGCTAAAAGACCCGACTGACGCATTAAGAAACGGGTCTTCTGGCATGCAGTGACCATTACTTCTGAAGCTGGCTGCCCAAGCCTCACGGACGGGGTGTGATGCATCACCAGAGAAACTGGTTTGGATTGGCCCCTTCGCTGAGTCGTTCCTCCCAGGCCAGCAGTGCCGCCTCCAACGACCACAAAGTCATATTCGGATTCCATATCTGAAAGTTATCTATGCCAGGAAGAATTGCTGAACTGAAAAGCACTTGAAATCGGAGGCTGGGCGGGAGACGAAATTGCGTACTGCTGCTCTTCTCTGGAACTTCACATCACGCAACAAATACAATCGCTTTGTCGAGTGGCTTCAGAGTTGATTGAGTCCTCGAGGGAACCCATTTCCTGCGATCCACCGTCTTCATAGGATATGAATGCAACTAATCCATTTTTGCACCTAATTATTTCGGCCGTTGGTTGACTGCGCCGTAGGACTACCTAGACGAATGATGTATCATGGCGAGATGCAGCCAAGGCTTGTAAGCTAGTATTTGTCATTGAAGATCAACCTGTTGGTGATAAGCAATCGTCTCCCTGCAGCCAAAATATGTATCAGGGGCCTGTAATGTTCAGAGCGGCCCCGAAAGGATCATTGCTCGAGTTCGTGTTGGGGATATATTCCATCAGCGTCGCAATGCGATGTGACTGCTCATACCCAAACATCTCAGTCATAAATGCAAAGGTCAAGTCCAATCCAGCCGTGACCTGAACCAATTGACGTCAGTTGAAAGAGCCGTTGTATAAAATTTGTCTTCGCTTGTACTTACCCCAGCTGCAGTCCAAATGTTACCATCCACAACCCATCGAGCCTGGCGGATCCAGTCTACGTTGGGTCCCCATGCAGTAACAGTAGACCAAGCCGACTTGTTCGTAGTCGCCCGCCTGCCATCCAGCACTCCCGACTTGGCGGCAAGGCCGGCGCCGGTGCAAACTGTGATGAGGTATTCGAGACTTGGGTACCGGTCGGCGATGAAGTCCGTGATATTCTTCACGTCCGGCGCCCGGACGCCAGCACCGCCTGGTACCAAAAGCACGTCCAGATCTGGGGCGGTGGCAAAGGTATGTGTCGGAAGGATCATCGGCCAGAAACTCGAGTTCTTTGAGTTCATAGCTGCGGAGGCAGGCTCGGATGTAACTGGGTCCAAGTTCTCGGCGATGAGGTATAGGTTCATCTGGCGCTGGAACGCTAGTAGCTGCAATGCATCCAGGGGACCGAAAATGTCTTGGCCGTCAAAAGCGCGGAAGAGCACAACGCCCCAGTTCTTGAGTCGTGGTGCGGCCACTACTAGACCCGAAAGTCAGTCCCCTTCTCGCTACGTTGAATTTTATTTCAACATACCGTCTCTGTCCTCCAGAGCTGAGGTGGAGATGGCCAAGTCGGCCAAAGCCAACAGGCTCGTTATGCCGGCCAGGAACAAATTTCGAGGACGCATTTTTGAGTTGAAAAGATACGTCGGCTAGGAACGCTTCAGAAAAGGAGGTGAATACCTAAAATTGATATTCTACAACTTTCAAATGTTGACCCGCATGAAAGAGCACACGTCCAAGTGCTTGCCAAAGCCGTATCCTTCCATTACGGCGCAGCAACGATCTTTAAGTCTTCGGGCCACACAGTCGAGCGGATAACCCCTTTTGCGATACAGACTCGTAAAATGTAAGGATATCAAATTCGAAGGAAAATTATAAGTACTGCCAACCTCCTCCTCCGGAATCCTTCGGGCGCTAACACTGCCGACGATTGGATGCTTACAGGCTTGGCTAGATGAACTGCCTCCACCCCCAAGTGCTTCTGTCGCGCAGATTCTGAGCAAGTTTCCTGCGAGGATCCCGGCGAGCAACATCTTCCAAATACCCGCATTTGTCGCGGAACCGGCCTTTCCGACTTCTCTGGCGCCGGCCTCTGCGCTGCCCACCTGGGCAAATTCACCAAATGGCCTAGACCACAACGGTGTCATCCGTGCGACCTCCGTATCCTGTTTGTGGCATCCCAACCTGATGTGACCAGAGCACACTGAGAATGCTATCTATCAGGAGCCACAAATTTGGCTATCTTGTGGTGTCAGGTATCCTTTTCAGTATCCTCAAATGTTTACTTGTACCCTGACCCCTAAGGGATCGTACAAAGGAGTGAGTGATGCCCCCAGCTTAGTGTCACAGGAGTTAGTTGGGACCCAGGAAGCAATTAAAGACCTTATTGGTCCTACTAGTACACCTTCCCAACCTTGGAAGTGTTCATAGATGTGCAACATGCCTATGATACGCTCATGGATCAGACTCTTGAAGATAGAATGTCAAAGATTGACCACGCCCCAAAACCCTCGTTGCACCAAATGGTGGAAGGACGAGAATCCCAAAGCCTGATTTCACAACTCGTCAAGCGTCGAATTGGGGGAAGAACTGGCATACATGTACTTACTGACCCCAGAGGAGATGCTATCTTTACACACCCGACGCCGAGCTCCTCTTGTGTCGCAGCAGCTGCTGTAAACTAATACAACGCTAATGAAATCATAGTCTTCCTTAGTTAGACGTCCTCCAAATCTACCAATGGGGCCTTCTCTTCTTGTCTAGAAGTATCGGTGGAGGTAAGACTTGCTTTCGAGTCCCGCTCAGGGCTTTCTGTTCCTGGACCCTTGAATCCACGGGCGACAACGTTGAAAATACTCTGTACACTGTGCTTTCTGGAAACATCTGTTGGATGCTCAGCCTCCGTCAGCGGCAATGACGCACAGCTAGAGCTGCTGGAAGAATATCCGGCGGATAGGTCCATTGCGTCCTTGCTGATTGTATGTGTAGAGGGGCTGGATAGGTCCACAAAGTACTTGTGCTCGATCTTCTTGATTCCATCAAGGACCTTTCTAGATGTCTTGTCGTCAAAGCAGTCCACGATGATGGGCTCTTGGCTAAAAAGATCCTTGGCAAGCTCGCGATCGTTCAGGAGGGTTTCAGCCAGTTTCTTCCAGTCGGTTCGGCGGATGAGTTCTGTAACATCACCGGCACCCGAAAGTACCTCTTGTAGTTCTGATCCGGCAAAGCAGAGCCTGTTCTCGGCATGTGCGATTTTGAGTGTCATTTCTTCCAATGGGAAGACAATTCCACCTTGGTAACCCTCTCTCCGGCCATTGCTTACGGAATCTGCCCCGGAACTGTCGCTCTCACGCGCCTGTGCCAAGTTGTCGGAGCTCGTGTATTTCATGGCCGCCCTGTATCGTTTGACTGTCTGGCCCTGTTGATGGCCCAAGACGTCGCGCTGTATGGTGAATCTGCATAGTCTTGTAGAAGCATTCCAGTTAAAAGCTGCTGAAATTCGGCCAGGTCCGCCAAAAGGAACGAGCGACACAGGGGGTCCTTGTAAACCTTGCACCAGTGTTCAAATGTTCTATGAGTTGGTCGTGTAGACAGTCAAGGCTTTTGACAATATTGGGTTCTGCAGCAAAGTTTTGTCGTTGAAGTGCTGCGGAGTGCATCTCAATGACATGCTACGTCTCTTTGCGCAGGAGAGGGGTGAGACGCTCAGCACTGAGTGAGCTGAAGTTTCATGCATGTAATACGAACCTGTGCAACTTCTCGGGCGCCCCGGTTGTGTTGTTCGTCTTCCATTGTGAGAAGCAGAAGGTATGGACAAAGTATAGCAGTTTTTCAAAAGGACGATATTGAATGCTTTGATATGTGTTTCGGGGTGAAGTTTCCTTGGGTCCGGTGAGTGACTGATACCCAGGTAGGAAGATGTCTCTAGAAATTAAGTGGAAAGGTTTTCAAAGTAAGGTGGGCAGACTGAAAAGGCACAGCACAGGTTGGTCGCTTGACATGACGTTTTCCCATGCGGTTACCTGGCTGCGGCACAGTCTGCAAGCTTGGTGTGTCCGCTACGCAGGATCTCCGCAAGATGGTTTTCAACACGGGCAAGACGGCAAGACAGCAATAGATTTTAAAAAAAAACAATACTACTATGTACCCAAAGCGCTGCTGTCTGGGTCTATTTACATAGCTTATCATCTCAGCCCAACTGGCCTCCCAAGCCACCTTGAGGCCAAGTTGTAGCTTCGCCACCTCTCTCTCTTCTTTTAATTAGGCAACCATAGACGTAAATCAACAATGCCTCGCGATCATTTTGTGTCTTCGTACCGTAAACATGATGGCCGTCTCAACTGCCTAGATTGGAAAGACAAGAAAGGTCAAAAAAATCTATGTCCTTTTGTATCATTTTGTGCTCATTGGTATCTGTATCTGAAAAAGCTCCAAACCGTAGCTATAACTGAAAAACTCTATCATCTCGTCTATATTTGCACGAGCGCACATGTCTATAATCTAGTGCTATCCCGATCGTCATGTCCTTCGCCACTTGTCTCCTGACATTATAACAAGGAAACTTTGGTAGTCTCAGAGTCTCCCATCAACCACCGTCCACGAAGGTGAGCCACCTCCCGTCCAGTATTTTCCAACGTCCCGACTTGCCACAAAGGGAACATCCTCACGTGCCGCCAGTTGAATTATCAGTAGTCATTCCGCTTAAGCCGACAGGCAGCTTTAGACTGCAACATCTGGCTTGCCGAACTCCTTGATGTACTCATCGGAGTAGGGGTAGTCGATGTATCCAGGCTCGCGCTTGTCACCCTTGGCTTGGTGGATGTAGAAAGTGTTGCGGTCGTAGTCGGTGAACGGAAGACCCTTCTTCACCCTGTAAACCAGGTCCGGAGTAGAGATGAAGCGGCGGCCAAAGACGATAATCAACTGGTCGGCGTAGTCCTTGTACTTCTTCTCAACCGCCTCGATGGCGAGCTCCGTGCTGTAGCTACCAGCGATGAGAATCGGCTTGTCGCGGCCCCAAGCTTGCAGAGCGAAGTCGAGAGACTCGTTTGTGGGGTCCACGTCGATGACTCCGTGGACTCTCGGCTCGACCAGGTGCAGGTATGCCAGGTCGAACTCGGTCAGGCGGTCGATAAGGTAGCTGAACTGGGGGATCGGGTCCTTCATGCGCATCCCCTGGAAGGAAGACCAGGGAGACAGGCGGATGCCGACCTTGTCCTTGCCGACAGCGGCGACCACGGCCTTGGTGACCTCGATGGCGAAGCGCGCACGCTTCTCGATGCTGCCGCCCCAGGCGTCGGTGCGCTTGTTCGACGTGTCCTGGGTGAACTGGTCGATGAGGTATCCGTGGGCGCCGTGGATCTCGACACCGTCGAACCCGCCCTTCTCGATGGAGAGCTTGGCCGCCCTCGCGTAGTCGGCGATGGTGGCTTGGATCTCCTCCTCAGTCAGGGCCCGGGGCGCATGCACGCCCTCCTTCATGGGCACGTCACTGGCACTGACGAGATCCTTGCTGAAGTCGAATGTTGGGTCAATTGGTGGGTTTCCAGAGGCCGAGCTGCCTGCAGCGGCACGGCCCAGGTGCCAGAGCTGCGCGTAGATCTTTGATCCCTTGGCGTGGATCGCGTCTGTGACCTTCTTCCATCCTGCCTGCTGGGCGTCGTTGTAGAGACCCGGGACGTTGGCGTAACCCCGGGCTTGAGGGGAGACATATGACGCCTCAGAGATGATCAGAGTGCCGGGAACGACACTCCTTTGTGCGTACATTTGAGCCGCGATATCTTCTGGAACCAGATCGTTGTTGGCTCTGAACCGAGTCAAAGGAGCCATGGCAATTCGGTGCTCCAAGGTCGTCGAGCCGACCTTGATCGGTGTGAAGAGCTTGGTGTTCTCGGCCATATTGAAGACGGTGTACTGATCGTGAGAATGCTAAAGAATAAACGTTGTTGGGTATCAAATGTAGGGTTTGCAGCAGACTAGTTCACAGAGATCTATTGTTTGGCATATACAGGGTAAAATCATGAATAGAGTGCGTTAGCAGCCGACTTTTATATGTCGGTTGCCATGATTTCTAATTTTGTCTCCACTGCTGTTCGATGGTTCTCTGAGGGTGATTCTGTTTCTCCCTGATTAAAAATGCAGACGAGCCGCAGACAGGCCATGGTACGATCGTCCAGGAGAATCTGGGTCATTAATGTGGGTACTTACTACTTGGGCTGTCCCTGTCTTTGTAGCACCTCGACATTCCGAGCTACGCCGAGTCAGAGCCTCAACAACGTGACATGACGTTGTGTCTCTTGCTCTGCCGGCCAAGCTACTTTGAATTACACGATGGAATTAAGCTTACCGACGATGCATTCATCGCTTGAGTCTGAATTGATTACTGATTGCGTTCAAGGCTCATAGATCTTTGGACGGAAGTTACCATGCGGTACCTTGCAGAAGGGATCATGAGGCTACTACTGCACATACATGCATCGAGTGACGAAGAAAACTTAGTACAGCGCTGTATAATACGTAACCAGGTAGCTTGGAACATGAGTTCCATACCCAAAAAATTTCAGACACCCGGGTGGGTCCTTGTGTACCTTCGTGGCCGCAGCTGAATAATCCTAGCGGGACGCAGGGGAAATAATACGCCCGCCCCAAACGACCGGGTCACACTCTAGAATGTTCGTAAGCTCACTCTTCGTCTGCACTAGAAGCCTACCCTGCCCCACCAGCTTGTTTGAGCTCTACACTAACGGGCAAGCTTCACAATCAGAATGCTCCGAAATACAAGGAAATATATCACGGATGCCCCAGTTGCTTGCGTACGATCCTCAAACAACCGCCAATGAATGCCCTTGTTTGCGCAATCAACCTTTGTAAATTTGATCCTGGAGTCCAGTAAAGGCCATCCTAAGGCTAGTCTCCTCTCAAAGACGGCTTACACAGCGTCCCCGGAAATTGATAGGCCATCCTGCATTGTCGACATGGGGACAGAAGAAGATGTCTCTGGGATTGTTTCTGAACATGAACTGTTGGGGTCCCACTACTTACACTATGCGTCTACAATGCCATTTTGTATTCTACAGGGCTGACAGGCCACACGTTATGTTCCACCCCTGTCGACCATGGCGGCGAGCCTGTGCATGTCATCAAGGGTAGTTGTGGCTACGCCAACGCATTTTCATCCTTTCAGAGACGAAATCCTGATCCGGTACGGGCAAGAGCATCGAGTGGGGTGGTCGGCAGCACATCCTAAAATCGGCCATGACACGTCGATTTCCCGCAACTTTATCTGCCCATCTTCCGAGCACCTTGCAGCTCATCACGGAGCATGTTTACATTAGCCGGAAGTCTCCGTGGCAACCTTGGAAGCCCCTGTCAACATCCCTGCTCCCCGACTGCCATGACATCAGTTTCTATGCGACAGAAGGGTTTCCCAACTGAGGGTTTCCTATCGAAGCTTGCTCCGTAGGTGACCGTTCCATAGGGTATTAATCCCACAAGGGGGCGGGAAGTGAGGAATGCCCAGGTGGTCCACTATGTAGATGCTGTGGCGGCGTAGCGTACACCTCCGCTGAGCGAGCAAAGCTCGTTCCTATGTGACGAGCACACGCTCTGTCCTACAACCCGCACTGGTCGAAGCCGTCGTGGCTACACCATCAGCTTGCCCGCATCAATGCTTTTCAAACGCCCCCTCCTCACAGAGAATTTTGATCGTTACACAACTGGCTTGCGTGGCCTGTGATAGTGGCCCGGCAGAAATTGCGCCTGACTCGAATCGGCGTTTCTTTGAGGTCAAATACGCCCCAGTCGCCTGCGTCATTACTAAGGCTCTGGTCGGATCTTACCGTACGCATGCCTTGATATGTGAAAGTGAGTTGTTCTCCCACCATGCTTATGGAAAGAGCGAATTTGTAGTATGCGATCGAAAGTCCGACGAGTTTTGGAAAGATCTAGAGCCATCGGCTTCTAAAGTGGGCGGGAACTGCAACACTTTTGCTGGCTCGCACCTTACGCTTGGAAGTCATGATACAGCTCCGTATCCTGCTGGCAGCGTACAATGCTTCATTCAAAAGTCAATTTGATCTCCCTGTCTATATGCACTTGGTCGAGGTGGTACGAGGTGGATTGCCTAGGTCTGCCATTAAGGAGAAAGAAAAGGAGTCCCGTTGCCGATGTTGGCCAGCGATTTGAGAGGCCTGCATCTCCCCAGTAGATCATTTGAAACATTTTGTTTTGAAAGCTAAAGTCAATAATTAGAAAGCAGAAACTTGATGGGATGTGCCCGTATTTCAGACTAGGACCAGGACATGGTGAAATGAACAATGACACTGGGCATGAGCTTAGAATTTGGAAGAGGCAAAGAAACACCTTGAGCTTCGGGACACCCGTCGAAAGCTACAACCCACACACGCCATCTGCCCACCTGTGCCTTTTGTAAGTGATCCCCCTATCCTAATCGTCGATGATGAAACACTAGGACATTCGGCCAGCTACACTTTGGACGTTCAACGCACGTTTCCCTAGGAATCTTGAGTGTGCGTATCTGCCCTATGGAAGTCATCCTTCTCACAACTTCCCCCTACATCTGGGACTCTTAAAGTCTTGGTAGCGCCCTCCCTTGGATTGGCTGATTTCTCATCTCCAAAGGACTCTCCGACTACGTCTTCAGTCCAAGCATTGCCTTTCCGTCCCCCAAGTCCAACAACAAACCTTACAAAAAAATTCTTTTCAACTAACTCATTCAAGTCTGAGTCCTCAATCGGACGTCAACTGGTCCTTGCCAACTTTCTTACCATACCCTACTAGTTGGGAAGCTTTGCATCATTCATCTTTCAACGATTCAGCTCGCCTCACTTCGTTCGCTTGTACCAGTGCGACTGCAAGTTGCGGTTGGAACGTACCTTCTGCCCCTTACTTCTACCTGCAATTGGCATTATCCACATACGCCAGACCTCCTGCGCTTCGACGAAATCATCCCCGTTCCCAAGCAAGCACGCCGTCACCATCGAAGACTGACCCTTAACAACCCCGTCATAGAATTCAGGCGACCTTCAACGATTCATCTACGGAGTCCGTCAGATTTGTGCATCGCTTTCATTGCCCAACAGACGTAGCATCAGGAATTCCGAAAGACTTCCAACATTTTTGACTCCCATACTTTTCGTTGAACTTGATCTCTGATCTCAAACCCATGGGCTGCGTTTCGCTACTTTTTCCTTTCTCAACCCGACGACCGGCGCTTGCTTAGTTGCTGCGTTGGAGTTCTGCTACTCTTTACAAAACACGAAGCCGCTCCAGGCCTCAATCACACTTTCCAACACCACCGGATTCTTTTCAGACTGATTTTTGTAAGTTTTAATTTGTCTTGCTCCTCACTATCATATCTAAACTGTCTCCAATACCATCTTCTTCTACCCGCCATTTTTGAAAGTTTGGTCTCATCCTGCTCCTGCATCATCGAAGCTACATTTCAAGTTGAGCGTCACTCACCTCCGTGAGTATCGCATTCGTCATGCAACAGTCACCATGAAGCCCGAACTAGACATCGAGATGCCACCTTCAGTGGCCACCACTACGAGCGATGGGAAGACAGATGCAATCATGGGGGAGCTCGAAACTCCACGCAAATCTCCATTCCTTTGGCAGAACTGCGAAAACGAGGATCAACGCGACCGAGTCGACATCAAGCAGCAGGCCGTTTTCGATGCCTTGAGACTGGGAGATACTATTGCGGACAAATTGAGGAAGTGGCAGGAGAACCAAGCGGCTGAAACCCCAGAACTCGCGAACTGGGTCAAGACATTCGGTTTGTCGCATCAAAGTTACCCTGGCTCCTCTATTTACTAACAACACTTTTAGAACAAGTCAAAAAAGAGTATAGGACTCGCCATGGTCCCATTGTTGGATTTCTCGGGGTTCTTGGAGCTGGAAAGACATCTCTGATCAATGCTCTACTCGGCCAGGAAGAGCTGCTTGCATCCAGCAGCGACAGAGCTGCCACTGCTGTCATGTGTGAAGTTGCT
This sequence comes from Diaporthe citriasiana, assembly GCA_014872975.1. Classification (NCBI taxonomy): domain Eukaryota; kingdom Fungi; phylum Ascomycota; class Sordariomycetes; order Diaporthales; family Diaporthaceae; genus Diaporthe; species Diaporthe citriasiana. The sequence goes on along the minus strand of JADAZS010000037.1, from coordinate 199,035 downwards.
TACAACCATGAGTCCTCAGGCTATCGAGCAGAAATCACTTATCGAACTCGACAGAGCCTGATTGATGAGCTGGATAAGTTGTTTGACAACTTAAAATGGAAGGCGGAGAATGAGACCCGCATGGAGACACTAGAAGGAATGCAAGACGACAATGGCTCGAACGGTCCCGAAATAGAGACCCTCAACGATATAATCGTCGGGATACAGGAGGAGATCCGCCCTACGGTTGACATGGTCAAGGAGATCTGGGGAGTTGACCAGGATGATCTGAGGAACCTGTCTACACAAGAGGTCCTCGAAACCAAGTCTTACGGTGTCGAATTTCTAGGAACGACTAGACACATCTCAAAGACAGAAAAAGAGGATTTTGCGGAGGAGCTCAGTTCTTACTTGAAGTCAAGCTCCGAGGATGGTACTGGATCAGAGTTGCCTCTTTGCCCTTTGATTGAAAAGGTCAACGTCTACATCAAATCGCCCATCCTCAAATACGGGCTCCGTCTTAGGGACTTGCCTGGACTGTGCGATATCAGCGAGAGACGTTCAAGTATTGCACGGAAGAACTCCAAAGATCTTGACATCACCGTGATAGTTGCACAGGCGCTTCGGGCAAGCGAAGAGTCAACAGCTATCAACCTCATCAAAGGGCAACAGAAGATTCAAATGCAGATGGATGGTAAATTCAACCGAGGTTCATTCTGCGTCGTACTATCGAAAACCGACGACATCAAATCCGAGTCTTACTTGAAGCAATTGAAGGCAGCAAAAACCAACAACCATGTTCAAAGCAAACTTTGTCGACACAAAGAGCTCGATGCTGCCTTGGGCCGGGTCAGCTCAAGGAAGCTCAAGTCTCAAACGCAGACACCGGGAAAACCCTCGCTTGTTTCAGGGGACAATGCTGAACTTGAAGAGACTCAGCGCGAGGCTGCCGCCATCGAAGATTGGTTGGAACATACTGCGGTCTTCATGCGTACCCGAGACATTACTGAACGCTTTCAGGACAAGTTTCGAAATCGCCATCGAGATACTGCTTCGACCGAAAACACTGAGGTCAATGGGGCCCTTGAGGTTTTTGGTATTAGCAACAAAGCCTACTGGATGAGCAAGCGACCCAACGGAGTCAAGGCACTAGGCTTCCCCGATGAAAAACATTCCGGCATCCCGCGTCTGAGGCAGTGGCTATTCGAGACAACTCTTACTTCTCGAGAGGACCATCTTGATGCAATTCTATGCAAGCTTTGGGGCTTGCTCATCGATATTCAAGACTTGGCTGGTTTGGAATCAGAATGTTCCCAAAAGGCCAGTGAGGCGGATGCCGAAGAGCTCCAAAAGATACACGATTGCTTTGTCCAGGTCAGTAAAATGTCTTTCATTTTTCTTCGAGTCACAAGACTTGATGCTAAGTCTCAGATGAGCACAGGAACTCACCGGTCTCCTAAAACAATCGGGTATGGATCTCAGCCAGATCGAGCCATTGAGGGAGAAAGAGTTGGCAATAATCGAGTCCCGAAGACAATGTGGCTACATCGTTGAGCGCTGGGGCTACAAATATCCCGAGAACAAGAACGAGCCCCAAAGACTTCATTTCCATGTCCAGACTTGCATTCTTCGGGAAGAAGGAGAGTCCTATACAATCAAGCAAACCTCCAACCCTCATACGTACCACTGGATTAACAGTCTGTAAGTACATCCCAGTCTTTTCGTGTTCTACACTTTTGAAATACTGAACATTTATGAAGAACTAAGCCGTACTACGACACTATACTTGGAAGTTGGAATCAGACTTTCCAGAGAGTTGTCCCTGCTTATGAGCACAAGATCATGGAGTTGGCCGAGCCCGCATGGCAGAAATACGGAACAATGCTTGCTCGCCGTTTGATTCAGTGGCCCGGTGCAAAGTTGGAGCATGATAGTCGGATTCAAGATGCAATCGAGATTGGCAAGAGCTTCATGAGAGTCTGTGTTCGGCGCACTCTTAAGGCTCTAATGACACAAGCAACAGATGTTCACCCTGTGTTCCGGCAAGAGGTCAAAAAAGGGATGATTCCTGCCTTCGAGATGGCTCGAGAAATCAAGGGTAAGGACTATATCACTTAATGCGCTCGATCGGGCTCTAACAGTTTCACAGGACCTGGCGCTAAGGCGAAGCGTGACAGATTCTTGCGTGCCTTCATCAATCAGTATTCTGCAAACATGTTCCGTGGGGCCTCGAAGAAAATGCAAGCTGTACTTTTAAAGTACCTACGCCAAACCGTCAGAGTTCTGGAAGAAATTGCAAGCCCCAGCATGTTGTCGGCAAAGAAGCGGGTCCAGCCTCTTTTTGGTCTTCGCAAGGCTGTTGGAAGCTCTGCATCTGAGAAAGCCACACGGCAATTCCTGAAGGAGAACTGCCATGTTGTGGCATCGTGGAAGGTTTGTTGGCAGAATCCCTCAAGCCAGAGGGATGATCATGTTATGAGAGGGGATATGAATATCCCTGAGCCCCTTGGGCTCTTCAACGCCGAGAATGACGCTCAGGCGCCTGTCACCGGTGCGAAAATTTGAGAAATCTCCAGACATAGCGGTCAGAGTGATGGTCCTACTCTGAAAACTGGAGGAGTGAATACTGCGATGGTTTTCTTGGGTTGTGAGTTTAAGCAATGGGATGCGCAGTGGTATTGGTCCAATCGGAGACGGGATGGACTGTTGGGTTCGCGAAGCTGATCACTTAGCTAGAACTGATGACACGTGAAAATTGAAATGCGATGCTTTTTTGACCAGCTCGGTGTGCGGTTGGTAGGTGTGAGCTGGCCATGACATGAGTGTCCCATGGGATTTTGGGAGCTATTATATGTTGTGCGTTGCGACATACGAAGTGAAGCATAGGAAAGCTGCCGCTTTCAACGCTCCGTCCCTCTTCACATAGCCCCACCAACGGAAAAGACGGCCCCTTTTGAACAAATTAATTGTGATGTGGAACTCTACTATGTGTTGTAAAACTTGTTTCCATGCTTCAGGCTGTTGCAAACGGGTATGATAGGTTGCAAAGTCTCCCTAAAACTTCTGGATGAACTCCGTCTCGTCCTTCCATAGCTTAATCCTGAATGAGATGGCAGAATTGGCATTGAAGGCATGCGGCATGCCGGGACAGACTTTGGATTGTACCTTGACGCTGTGTGGTGATAGCCTCCCCGCGAAGCTTGTGTCTTCGTCGAGGAAGAGGTCTAGCTCCCCGATACCCAAAAAAGGTTGGAGGGAGGCCGTGTAGATTATCAGCACGGCCAGGAGCTGCCGTGAATGGGATAGTTACTACGTAATAAGTCGGTGCGACCCCATTCGGCCCAAATTTCCCACCAAAATCTACTAAAATCGTAATTTTTATCTCTACTATAAAACATAGTATAATGACTAAAGAGATATTATTAAATAGCTTACTTTTTTCTTATTAATCTAAAAATTAATCTAAAAATTCTATAAAATTAAAATATTATAAAAAGAGTTTTTAAACTTAAAAAGAGTTATTTTTTCTTTTTTTCTTAGAAGAAAGAGAATATATCTTATTATAACTTATTTAAATTAAATATACAAATTAAAATAGGACTACTTTTTATAACTTTAATATTTAAAGAAATTAAAAATAATATTATCTTAAATATTACTAGTATTTTTTATTTTCTTTTAACTTAATAAAATCTTTTACTAATATTTAAGTATTAATATATTTTAAAGTTAATTTTTATAATAATAAGAAAAAAAAAGCTATTTAATAGTTTTTTTTGTTTATTATACTATATTTTATAGTAAAGATAAAAATTGCGATTTTGGTGGATTTTGGTGGGAAATTTGGGCCGAATGGGGGGGGGGGTGGTGGGCCGAATAGGGTCGCACCAACTTATTAGTAGCGATTTCACGAAAAAGTGAGGAAGAGAAAACAAAGCCTTACCCGAGCCTCCCTCGATTTTGTTAATCTTTTCACCCAAGTAGGCCTTCCATGTAATGCTGTTATTACTTGGGGACCATACCAACAAGGGAAATATAGGATTCTGAACATCTATCTGGGTCTGGTTATCCAATATGGGATATCTCAGGACCTGTGCTGCAATGGGCGGGGTCAGGCCTGTATCTTGGCATTACTGCTGCACGGCTAGCGGGATGAAGTGTGTGATGTTAAGCTTGCTGCCGTTAACTAATGTGATTGTGCTTACCAGTGTGGCCATCCCTGTGGGGAAGGGTAGCGTATCAGATGCTAACTATGCGAATTTCTTGGTTGAGTCTCTGATAACGCGCACGTCTGTCTCTAGAGGCTTTGGCGGTGGCATCTGGCCGCCCAGCAGGCGCTAGTAGTCGGGGTCGACAAATAGTGGATCAGTCATTACATGAAGAGTTAACAGCAGCACATTGTACCCGGTGCTGGGCCACATTTTATCTGCAGGTCAATACATCTTATTCTACATCTTGGAAGGATCAATCCCAAATTTTACCCTCCAGCTGTTTGGTTGGCTAAGACAATTGCACGGCTTGGGTTAGAATCCTCAGGATCTATAAATTTTGCGGCCAAACAAATTCGGATATATCTCTTCCCACAATGGCAAGGGCTATATGCATTAACCGGGGAAACTTTTGGGACCCTTGCGAGCTGTTATTGCCCCCCCCCCCGGCACAGCATTTGAGCAGGTCCACTGCCCAGTGGGCAGAGAAAGTGCATCACACCGAATTCCGGGGAATTTGCTAACGAACCTGCAGTTGATGATTTGTACACTGCCGGATTATGTCAAATCAGGACGTAGATGCAGTTGGTAGGACGCTATTGATATGTTGGTGTTGATGAATATGCGGTCATCAACCAACAGAGATGTATGTAGCCAGTCTTGCGTACCTAGGTACCATACCGTGCTTTGGTGGGGCGTCAAAACGGTCACTATAACCTTAAATTTGCTATCAGGATACCCCTTATTTAAAATCATCTCACAGAGTACTCTATTATAAAGATACTTCTCTTTCTAAGCAATCAACTAGCTATTTAAGGTACTTATTTAATAAACGGTTATTTAGTAAAAAGAGTATCACAAAGCAAAAAGGGTTATTTAGCCAAATAATAGTTATAAGGTACCTACTTTTACTAGCCACCCCTATATATTCTAAGGTATCTCCCTACCCTAGGGTAGCTTCTTCCTTCCTTTCTTTAATATCTTTAACCTTAACTCCCTCCCTACCTACCTTTAACCAGCCAGATAGATTAGCTAGATTAATTAGATTTAACAGTTATTCTTTATCTATAGTATACTAGAAGGCTAAAAGTTAAAAGAAAGTATTATTAGAAGATAAAATAAGAGATTCTATTTTAGCCAGCCTTTATCCCAAAGTAGGAGACCAACTACTAGTAATTAGGAGGTAATTTACTTAAAAGGAAGAAACCTCCCAGCTAAAACCATATTTTACCCTAAATCTATTTATCCTCTATAACTAATTTTAGCCTTTAAAAGCTATTTTAATTTGCTAAGAATTTATATAGGCTTAGTAACTTCTGGCAAATTAAAGATCTAAGTAAAAAGATATTTAGGATGACTATCTTGGGCCAGAAGAGAGGGTTTTTAAGTAGCGAAATAAGAGTTTTAGTATGCGAGGGCTATAGTAACCGTTTTTACGGCTTACCAAAGCACGGTATGGTAAGTTGGGCGGTCCTGATTGTGCCCGTGAGAGATCGGATGACGTAAAGTTTTTGAAATAAACAATGTTCGAAGAGATCACCAGCTTCTCTATTCATTAAAATGCGAGCTTGGCCAGTATGTGAATTATCACCAGGGTCTCCAATGTGTTACTGTATTCACATACAAAGAATAGCATAACACAGCGTTTCTACGTCGACATCTTATTTCTTTCTACGTCCGAGCTTCCAGGCCTTTCTCGACTTCTAAATCCTGGTCAATACGATGAGTTAAATAATAGAATCCCACTTTGTTATATCCCACTGTTTCTGTTATGCGAACAAGGATAGCAGATGCAGGCCTATTCACTCTGTTTACTGAATACGATTCGTTCCTGGAGACCTGCAGTAATAATTCCTTAGATCACGTCTTTTTCATACTTTTCTTCATTTGTGGATTGTTAAAAGCTTTCTCAAACTTTGGCCCTTTCAGAAATCTGGGGCGAGTGTCCTTACACGCTAGATTTCAAACTTATAGCGGCCGGCCGAGAACAATTCATATACGACAATCTCTGAATCAAGGGGTAACACTCACTGGCCGTACTCAACTGTCTGTTGTCATGTAGATCTACAGCTTCCGTCTGAGACAACAAAGTGCCATTTACCATTGATGGACTGATGAATAACCAGAGAACTTCTTGTTACGACTTAATCTGCCCAGGTGGTCACATGCACTAATTCTGCGCTCTGTATCCAGTCCCGCCTTTCTACACACGTGACTGATCCGCGCATTCCAGGATTGACCATGAAGTTGTAGGGTTCTCTTTACTCACACAACACACCATGTTATCGTCGATTATTTTAAAGCAGTTTCACAGCTAGACCAACTGATTGCCAAGACCCACGGAGCTAGGCTAGAAGAAGCCTCAGCTGAAGGCAGCCACCATTCGGCTAATCGACGGAAAGTGAACGATTGGCTGAAGGGCAGAAGGCCGCTAGACTCGGGATTTCAGGGGCGAATTTCTAGACTGCATTCAAAGAGATTAAATTTCCAGCTGTCCGTTTTTGTCCACTTTTCTTTCAAAGGCATCCGTCACTCGTTTATATCTTCGTCGCCTTAGCCAATCCCAACTACAATTCACACTCTGGAGGCTCATCTACTAGTTTACCCAGGCTGAAACTGAACGAATATAACGAGCCCAGCATGTATTCTCGCTCATTTGTTCTGGCCTCCGCTCTCGTGGCGGGTACGGTTGCGCAGTCAACCTCCGTCACCAGCCTGTTCCTCTACGGCTACGAGGGCGAGAACATTGTCGCCTCAGTCATATCTGCCGCAGCTGAGGAGACGACATATTTCGTCAACTGCGCACCTGGCACAGATGGCAGCGACGTAAGTAGACAACTATGACACTTATGTGTGTTCTGGACCTAACGCTGAAGCTTGCAGTGCGGATTCGGACCTGGTGTCACTTTCGTCAATGGCCCGTCGACCGCTGCCCTGCACGTCACTGAGGATAATGCTTTGTGAGTGTGCCCAAAGCACAGCTTCTTGCCCAACTGCCCAATTGATGTGGAACACAATGGCTAACAATCGTAGTACGATGGACACCGAGTGCAAGATCACGTCCGAGATAGCAGATTGCGTTCAGACGGTTGCTGGACCCGAGGCCAACGACCCCGGTGTTATGACCGGTGTCGTCAGCGACCTCACGGACAGCTTGTTACCGGTGACGATCACAGCTGGCCTGGAGAAAATCCTGGCGGGTGACGGTGCCACGGCTACTGGCTCGTCTGCCACATCTGGCACGGCTGAGCCGACCGGGTCTGCAACGTCTGGCCCCTCCGAGACAGGCGCTTCTGCCTCGATGACTGGCAAGGCTACGTCTGCGACTGGCACTTCAAGTTCCGCGTCCTCCACTTCTGCTTCCAACTCCACGGCGACCAATGGTGCTGTGGCTGGGGCAAGCCAGAATCTCGTCCTTGCTGGGCTCTCTGGAATACTTGGACTGATGATGGCACTGTAGATAATAATCGAAAACCCTGTGGCATTCGGAATAAAAACAATGGCCACGAAGCTGAGTATGTCGTTGAAGACCGTGTAACTTGTTGGTGATGTGAAAAAGGCGGCGGTTGCTCGGGCCTGTTCCCGACTCATCTACATGAACTATCTTGGGAATGACACTGCACGTGTGTTCAAAGCGTGTTACAAATAACGAGCATTACTTGACTTTGGACTTGAACATGACAGCAGTCAACTTCCCCCAAGCAATTGCGGTGCAAACACGTTGCTGTTGGCACTGATGCTTGTCAGAAGCCAAGTCGGGAAGACCCCACCAGTTTAATCAGTGAGCGTATCGAGCCACGATATGATCTGCAGTCTTTATCCTCGAGCCGCTTCTGAAACCGTCAGGCATTCATCGGCCCGTCGAGCAGTGACGAGGAGAGACAGATGGCGGGGTGAGGTGATGAGCTGGGGGTCCGTGGGCAAAGCTGAATGCGGTGGGATGAGTGAGCTCAATGCACGAGCGGTAATAAGGTGCTGCTGCTAAGGTGCTTGGCTTGCTTCGCTTGCTTCGGTACATGGTTGCCAGGGTACACGACTACATGGATAGATACCGGGCTACGTGGGCGCGGGCACGGACACGAAAGTAGCTAGTGCCAAGTTGACAGCCAATCCCAGACCAGCCCCTCTGATTTGTTGTGCAAGGCAGGACCAACCATCCTTCAAACACTGGCTGCCGTGCGCTGGTCTGCGCCGGTCCTGCGCTGGCGGGCGCTGCACGGCATCCAGGCTCTTGTGCACTCATTCGCGTTCACAGTCTTCCCACCCCCTCTTCCTCACTACCGATCACCACCACTCCACCACACACCACCACCACCACCACTCCGCCGTCCAAAATCAGCTCTTGTCACACGGCGACCGGTCTCTCCGCCATGCGACCGTAGGGAGAACTGTATCTTCTCCCCTCTCCACCCATCACGCTCGAACCATTATCATCGCCAGGACGTGAAGCTTCGATTGCTCCTCTCTGCTGTCGCGGCGGTCGCACTCGTTTCCTGCCAGCATAGCATACTCGTGGACCTCCCCTCCGCCTCAACCAGACCCACGCGATCATTCCCAATAGAGTGCTGTGCGACACACCCAACATGTCTGCCTCAGACGCGGCTGTCGCACAGCCCGTCGTTACGGTCGAGAACGATGCCCCGCCAGACGGGCCTGTTGTGAATGCATCACAGCAGAGTCTTGCGAGCCTCCCATCGACCGAGGGACCTGCGTCGCCCGCCGATCCTGCCCACTCCTTCAAGCCCGAATTGAACGAAGATCGAGCTTCTGCCTCCGTCATACCCTCGTCCTTGACCCCTCCTCCCTCCTCCCAGGTGCCAACCAACGGCGCCGGCAGCAGGGCACCCCAGAGCTCCCAAAGGCAGCGAATGCTGTCGCCTCCAGTCACCGGTCTGAACACAGCTCGTCACGAAGCCACACCTTCTGGGCTCTTTACTGCACCGAGGCCGGAAGCAGTCGTCGCCGCGTCGCCGGATACGCTTCGGGCCATGCTTCAGTCATGCATCGCAGAACACACGCGGCTGAAGACAGAGGCGGCCCACCATAAGCTCCAGTACCAGCTCCTCAGCGTGCGAGCCGACGAAGATGCGCACCGGGCCGCCGTTGAGCAGGAGCTGACGCTGCGCCAGCTCGAAGCTTTGCGCAGGCAGAAAGCCGAAGCCCCAGCTCCACCAGCCAGGAAAATCCCCAGCTCTGGCCCCGAGATCTCGCAGGCCATGTACGAAGAGCTAAGGGATTTGAGTACAAAAGCTATCAAGGATAACGAGAAGATCCGCAAGGACTACGAGGAGGCCTGCAAGCGGCTCAAGGCCGCCAAGAAGCTCATTGTGCGCCAGGAAGAGGACATGGACAGTTTACGCGAGGAGAATGAGCTGCTCCGGAATCGCCTGCAAGACAAACGAGAACTCTGGAATCAGCTGGCAAGCCCAGGGGGCATGTTCCATACTCCAAAGACTGCACAAGCGTCCCCTGCCCAATATAGGACCACCCCACGACAGACGCCCAAACATCGAGACAACCGTGAAGGAAATTTCGCCGTCCTTCTCCAAGCTGCCACGCAGGAAAACAGTAGTGCCCCTTCGACCCCAGCTACTCCGAACCGATCAGGTGGGCGGCATCCATTGAAGCATTCCCGGGGCGTCCACTCTCTGTCGTCTCTTCCAACAACGCCCAATCCACCCAGACCCCGCGGCTCTGATCTGCTCCCTGCAGCCGACCTTGTACCTCAGACTGAGCCGCCACGCCGCTTCGCCAACCGCAGTTTCATCCCAGAAACGCCCGAACGAGGGCTCAGCTTCGCCCGTAACGAACGTCCCGAGCGGGCTAACCAAAGCCGAGAGAGCACAATATCGGCCGACGACAATCAGGAGCTTGCTCGAGCCGCCCTCCAATCGGTGGCGCAACAGGTTGCGTCCTTTGCTTCTCGCGGCTCGCCTCCACCACGGCGGCCACTTCCGTCGGCGTCGCAGCGCAGCCAGCACACCGAGGCAGACAGCCAGGTATACGAGAGCCAAGCCAGCCAGGAGGCGTCGGCAATGTTGAGGAGGGACCCCCGGGAGAGCTTCGAGGTCGCGAGCTCCCACAACTCGAGAGACGTGACGCCGACGCCTATCGCGTCGGAGAAGAGCCAAAGAATGCAGTCCACCCTGAGAGGCCCGATTAACAAGTCCGGGCTGTCAAGTAGTGGGAAGCGCAAGTTTGACGCTGCCAGCGTCGCAGACGAGGCTAGACGCGCTGAGCCCACAAGCCCCACCAAGAGGCTGAGGCTGGCTGGTGGATTGCGCGAGGGATCCTCCCTCATCGGACTTGGGATTCGAGATTGATTGCCATGATACCCCCGATTGTTCGCAACATCTGTTGTTTGTCTTCTCCGGCCCTGGTAAGTCGGTTTCCAGCGTATGGGTGTTGTTGCTTCTTTGCACAAAAGTCCTGCCTCACGGCTGAGACCAGAATGACATGGGTTATGGGTGAGACGAGTCGCTTCATACATACTTGTTATGTATCATATTACTTCGACCAGGCTGCATTGGCTGTTATCCTTTACGGGGCCACATTTCGATCTGCTGCCTTCCGACTTTTGTTTCTTGCTGTCCGCTTGAAGACGCCTAAAATGATGTCTCAGCTGGACCACTTGTTGGGTTAGCACCTTTTCGCTTTGGCAGCGTGTGCGTTCTGGTGACCGGGAGTTTATTTGAGACTGTGAAAGTCCACAACTTCATGGGGTTGGCGTTATATCAGATTCATTGGTAGTCGAATAACATAAAATCAAAGAAAAGTTGAAATGGACTACGGCTTTGCCGTCTTTCAGGTATCGTGTTGCTGGTGCACAGGCCACGGGAGTTCAGGTATTTGGGTGCAGCTTTACTGGTATTGCGAGTCGTGTTCCAGTGTGGGCTGTTTTGGGCTATTCAGGTTCGATAATAGTGCGTATACGCCCTCAAAATATCCCAGAAAGTGTGTAAGACTGCGAGATCATACAGCTCCTATGAAGTAGCCCCTTTACAGCCCCTCAACCTGAAGAAGAAACCTGGCGGCTCTGGGGCAAGATGGCGTATAAACTTGAATATGGAGGCACGGGATCGTTGGTGGAATGTGGTGGAATCATGCAATTTGTTGGTGACTGCTCTTGAGATATATTGATTAGCTTCTCTGGCTTCTCTGAAAACACCCAGCAGGTCGCTACAGCAAAACACTTTCAGTACAGCCCTGGCAACAATACTGTAGTGATCATTGACTAACTACTATCAGAGAGGGTTGTTAAGTCTGCCACAAAATTTGGCAAGCTTGAGAAAATACATCAACACGCAATTTTCAGCGATTCTCGGCCCGTATCACCTATCTCCTCTAGCGACCTGAATAACTATCTCGTGTAGGAGCCATCCAATGCATATGCGGTGATTACCAGTTCTCTTCGATCAATTTTATTATGTCATCAGCGATATGAGCTTCTTCTACTTCGTCATCTGTGTCCCAGTAGTAATCTTCAGCGTAAGAGTTTTCACATTCGTCCTCCCAGTCTGTATGGGAGTAGTCTGGGTCGAAGCAGTCTTGGTCGGAGAAGTCTGGTTCGGAACAGCCTGGGTCATCATGACCAACTTCGAGAATTAGCATCCACGAGGTTCATGTGAGCGTGGTCAACTTACTAGATAGATCGTTGAAATTGGACAGCAAATCATCGATGACCCCTGCAGTGGAATTGATGATGTGCGGTTCAGCGAGCCATGTAGGCGATACGAGTCCTGTGGCCCTCTTGAATGCAGGCATGATGATGTTTTCATACCAAGTTTCATTCTGTTCAAGGGCACTCCACTTCCAATTTCCCACAATTTCAACTTCGGTAACCTCCCACAAACAGACGTAATGGTCGGTATAGTATTGATCACCCTTTCCGTAGGGGTCCGGAATGTCGTAGCTCTCCATCTCAGCCCGAACACCGAGGATGGGTAGTCCATTTCTTATCCGTTTATTCGGATCAATCACCGTCAGGGTCTGAGGGCCCCGCTTATTGACTCTCATCCGAACAAGATCTTCTATTGCGGTGGAGGAGGTGGTGAAAGATATATAGGGCCCTGGTATCCATTTCCTATGGTCGAGGTGATCGGCCAAAGAGCCTCGTCGCTTTTGGAATGTATCGAGGTGCATATCTGGCGCTCTGGATTTCATGCCTTGGCCGTCTATGGGCTTGCTTCCCGAGTACTGATCCCAAATCCTCAACAGAGGTCGCTGGTAGCTCTGGCGATTCAGTGCTCGCCACGCATGTCGCTCCTCTTCACATTGAAACACATCCCTAAACTCGGGATACAGACGGCTACGAACAGCCTGTTCATCCAGGATGCGATTGTGATCCATTTTGACAACAAGTATTCAACCTTCGCGGTGTTGCAAACAATCTGAAATTCAACTTAGGGCAAGAGACGTGGGCAGACGATGCTGACCTGTGGAAATATGCTCTGTCCTCGACGGGGTCAACGTGCTTTTCACAGTTGGAGAGTCGTGCAACCAAGATTATCTAAGGGCGCAGGGTTCAAGGTCTATCCAAAAGCTGATTTCACGTGTTCCTATGGAATCACATGCGAAAGTGTACAAGATTTTCTTCATGTCCATTCTCGATCTTTGTTTACCAAGCGGTTTGGAGGCAAAGGTCCAGTTGGAAGGCCTAAGCGTACCAACTACTAGGTTATTACCCTGCAGTCACTATAGGAGGTAAAAGAAGGGGGCTCTTTTATTTACCAGGGGGAGACCCTCTGGACCCCCCTTACGAATCTGCTTAGGTAAATCTCCTTATACCCCCCCTCCGGGGGGGAGGAGTCGTTCTGGTGGGGGAAGCTTCTAAGTGGTTGAAAATCCTTAATAGCTATGTACCCTGTAATGTTGGTACACGGGCCACTTTCCTGCAAAGAAACCCCTTCTGCTAACAATTTGTTAGTAAAAGCAGGATTTATGGGTGAAAATCAGTATCGTACTACCCGTAAAGAGTGGAGCAGTCCTTCAGTTATGGTATATAGACAACGAGGCGAGCCATCTTTAGTGCCGTACTTAAAAGCACTCGGTGAATCACGGTCATGTTTGCCGAACTTTGATCATAATGGTTGTCATCATTTATGGCTGAAGGTGGAATTTCCTACTTAGTGACAATGAGGATATGTCAGACTCCATGGCCCTTTTGGGTCCATTTGATTTCCACGACAGCTTCATCAACTCGGTAGCGATTGAGGACGACGAGGGTCCGGATCGGAATAGCCGGGCTGGACTGCCTTCCGCATGCCCCGGGCCTGTGTTTTTCCCGATGGCCTTCCCCACAGCAATGCAGCGATCACATTGGGCCACTCGGGAGCTCTAAGCTTCCCCGGAAGAGAGCTTGTCCCCCACCTCGCCCTCCCGACGCCGGGTGTTGTTCCCGACGTCGACACTGCCGAGCTCGTTCCGGATATTGTCGTTCCATGGCACCGTCTCATTCTGTTCGTCATCTTTTCTTTTGTTTACTTTTCTGTGTACTGCTTCAATTATACCCCAAGTAATTCCAGGCTGTCAATTGACGTTTTGTGCAGCTGCTCTGCAATTCCAAGGCCTCATCCCGTCGCCCAATTCGACCCGCGCTTCGTGGCCCCCCACCGTTCCGGTCTCATACCTCAACCTTGAGTCCGCTCCGTACAAGATGGCTTCGCTCCCCAAGGGCATCTCGGCCGTCCTTTCCAAGGCCCCTACCGACGTCGTGATCCTCTCCTCGCTCCGCACACCCATCTGCCGATCATACAAGGGCCAATTGAAAGATGCATACCCAGAAGAGCTGCTGTCGGTGGTGCTGAGGGCGACCCTCGACGCCAACCCGAAGCTCGACCCCTCCAAGATCGACGACGTCGCCGTGGGCGTGGTGCTGTCCGAGCTGGGCGGGTCCAAGGCCGCGAGGATGGCCATGAACCACGTCGGCTACCCGTCGACGACGTCGCTGTACACGGTCAACCGGGCCTGCAGCTCCAGCCTGCAGAGCATAGCCGCGGTGGCGGGCCAGATCCGCACGGGGGCCATCGACGTGGGCATCGGCGCGGGCATGGAGAGCATGACGCGCAACTACGCCAGCCGCGCCATCCCCGTCGACGCCTGGCCCGCCCTCAAGGACTCGCCCGTCAAGGACGCCCGCGACTGCGTCATGCCCATGGGCCTGACCTCCGAGAACGTCGCAGAGCGCTACGGCGTCGCCCGCGCCGACCAGGACGCCTTCGCCGCCGAGAGCCACCTGCGAGCGGCGAGGGCGCGCGCCGAGGGGTACTTCGCGGACGAGATCGCGCCCGTCACCACGCGCTTCCAGGAGGTCGACAAGCAGGGCAAGAAGGTGGGCGACGAGAAGGCCATCACCGTCACCGAGGACGACGGCATCCGCGCCAACGTGTCGGCCGAGGCCCTGGCCAAGCTCAAGCCCGCCTTCAAGCCCGACGGCGCCAGCACCGCCGGCAACTCGAGCCAGGTCAGCGACGGCGCCGCCGCGACCCTGCTGATGCGCCGCAGCACGGCGACGGAGCTGGGCCTCGGCTCCCAGATCATCGGCAAGTTCGTGTCGGCCGTCTCGGTGGGCTGCGCCCCCGACGAGATGGGCATCGGCCCCGCGATTGCTATCCCAAAGCTGCTGGGCCAGGTCGGCCTGGAGAACAGGGACGTGCACCGCTGGGAGATCAACGAGGCCTTCGCCAGCCAGGCGCTCTACTGCATCCGGAAGCTGGGCCTCGAGGGCGACATGGCCAAGATCAACCCCGACGGTGGTGCCATTGCGCTGGGCCACCCTCTTGGTGCCACCGGCGCCAGGATGACGAGCACGCTGATGCACGGGCTGAAGAGGAGTGACGGTGAGGTTGGTGTCGTCAGCATGTGTGTGGGCACTGGCATGGGCATGGCTGGGCTGTTTGTGAGGGAGTGAGTGACATCTATAGGAGTGCTGATTTACAGGAACAATTTATAAAAAGTTTCAGATGTACATCATAGGCGATTACTTTACGGCCTCTCTTCAGCTATTATTTGTCCCAGTACTTCGAGGACAACTTGGCCTCACAGCTGACAGGCCAATTACTCCTTACAGCCACCAGAGACGCATTTCTCGATGGGTGCCATCAACATGGAATTGAAGGTATGCTGCACCGAATCGGCCGTCAGCCCACAAGACCGTCGTAGGCCGCATCCGAGCAAGCCGTCTCAGCTTCGACCCGGGCCTAGAAGTGGGATACGAAAGGGCGCTTTGCTTGTGGGGTTCTAGCAGCTAGTCATGCTGAAGAGGGTGACATGGTGGTTGACGGGAGATCTCCAATTGCTCGACGGGATGCGTGGTGACGTCAAATGAGAACCACTCGTCTTTGCTACTGCAGACCATCGCAGGGACTCACCGTCACACTCTTTTGGATATGGAGTGTGTGGTGCTTACACCGCCCCGGCCGTTTGTGATCATGACAGGAGGACTGCTCACTCAATGAACGAGGAGGCTCACGATGTCCCTGGCAGCTCTCACCAAAACCACATCATGACGCGGAAACCCAGCTCCGCCTGGCGCAGATCGTCCGCCGATCAACTGCAAAACCCCTGGGAGACGACAGACATCGACGCCCTCGTCTCCGTGTCCCACCACCACAAGCTCTACGTCTCGACGTCCGGCCCCGTACGCAGCCCAGGCTCGCCGGTGGTGCTCTTCTTCTCCGGGGGAGGCACGCCGTGCGCAGCCTACATCCGCTTCCGCCGCCTCCTCTCGTCCCACGCCCGCGTCCTGTTCCACGACCGCGCGGGTTACGGATACTCGGAGCTGGGCAGGGGGGACATCAGCTGCAGCAAGGGCAACGAGGTCGTGCTCACCGCCCAGCAGGCCGCGAGGGAGCTGCACGAGCTCCTCCAGGTCCTCCGCGTCGGCCCGCCTTACCTGCTGGTCGGGCACTCGTACGGCTGCATCTGCGCGCGCGCGTTCCTGGCCCTCGTGAGCAGGGAGCAGCAGAGGAGCGGGGAGCCGCTCGCGTCGGCGGTCGCGGGCATGGTGCTGGTGGAGGCGGCGACGGAGCTCATGTATGACCTGTTCGAGCCGTCTATCCCGCCGCCTGTATTTTTTGACGTGACGAGGGGTGTCGACTACGGGGCCGTCACGCGCACGCGCGAGCGTTCCGGGCTGACAGAGCATGAGTGGGAGCATGTCGCCGCTATGATTAGGAGGACAGCACCTGCCACGGACTACGAGGACTGCAGGGTCTCGGCCCGCAGGCTGCTCAGGGAGCAGCAGTTTGCCAACCAGGCGTTGGGGGATATCCCGCTTGCTGTTGTGCGTGCCGATTTCTCGAAGGAGTTCAGGTCAATGTTTGAGGCCGGGGAGGAGATGGGGAACGGCACGGAAGAGGACAGTCTGGAGTGTAGAGCGTTCCTGGGGAAGCTTAGGCTACATGACGACGAGCTCAGGGCGAGTCAGCTTCGTCTGTCCAGTGTGAACAGGTATATCACTGCGTTGGATCACGGGCACAGTGTCCTCATTACGGGGCCCGAGGTGGGCATGGATGCGGTACTATGGGTTTTGGAGCGCTGGTCGGACATGCAGCCTTAACCTAATAGATAATGTCGAAATGCGTATGTATCTATAAGCCGTGCTCCTCTAACCCCTTCTCATAGATATGCTGGCCCTCCTCAGTCTTGGAAGTGCTGAAAGGAGACAATTGACGGAGTTGGCGTCCCCAGACCATCAAGACAATCAGGAAACAGAAAGCGAACAAGGTGAAGAACGCCTGTTGGCCATAGACCCAGCCAATCCCCACTGCCGCAATCCAAGGCTGGATGTAAAAGTTGATAGACAAGCCCATGAACAACCGCATCGAGTTAAGTAGCAACGTCGCCTCGACCGTGTTGGTACGGAAACACTCGCAGATATAGTTAACAGTGGTAGGGATGCTAACAAGGGAGCCAATCGTCACGAAAAGTTGAGCGACGGCCATCACGACCCAGTGAAGACGGAACTGCATTGCCGCGCCTACCAAGCCCAAGCCCAGGGGCATCAAAACGAAATTTGTGGGCCACAGGGCGTGGAGCCGATACTCGGGCTTCCAGACCCCGTCGTTGCGAGCCGCAAGCCATAGGGGAATGCGGTCACTGAAGAAGTGGCCGTAGACGAGACCTATCATGAAGCCAGCCCAGTGGACAAATGTGAAGGCAGCATTCTCTGTGACGGTAAAGCCGTAGATGCCGCCGGCCTTGAGCGGCATCTGAAGCCAGACTGGCGTCAGGGCGTTGAGGGCAACGTAAAAGCCGAAGGCTATGGTATCGAAGCCGGCGATGATGAGAATGACTGGCGCGAACATTATCTTGAATGGCTGGATAAACACTTTGCCCTGCAAAGAAGGTCAATAAAAGCCTGTCAGTCGTAATGATTATGCCAATGCCATAACTTACCATGTCGCCCCAAAACACACCGGTACCGACTTCAGACCCGAAAAAGAACGTCTCATAGCGATCCTTCAGCCAGGAGTCAGGCTTGGCGCGATTGACAGCGCCGGGTGTGCGGTCATAAGTCGTCTCTTCGAGGAACAGAAACACAACAATGATGGTAAAGGCGCACAGCGCCACGGACCACCAGTACTCGACGGGCCAGTAGCTTCCACCAGCCACGAAGCCGGAGACGGTCGGGCCAAAGGAGGCACCGAAGTTCAACGCCAGGTGGAGGAACGTGAAGGCCCTGCCCCTCTGGTGGAGGAAGTACATGTCGACCAGGTACCGCGGGCCGAGGACGCTGACGACGATGCCGAAAAAGCCAGAGAAGTAACGGGAAACCAGGTAGGGTACATAGTCGTCGGGGCCCGTCATCAGCGGCGCCCAGATCTGGCAGCCCAGCTGCCCGAAGAGGGACCAGAAGATGACCGAGGTGCGCCCGAACTTGTGGCTGAGGGGCCACCAGATGAACCCGCCCGTCGCCAAACCTGCTGAAGCGGCCGAGTTGAAGTATGTGATTTGTACGGTGCTCTTGTGGTAGAGGGCTGCCTGTTGTATGAGGTTGAGCTGGCCGCAGAAGGGCGCGGCGAAGCCGACGAAGAGGCTCAGGAAGAGAATTGCCAGATTCACTGATTTCCTGGAGAAAGACCAGTTCTGTGGTTTTATGATCAGCCTTCTGAATTGAAGAGAGTCTAAATCTTGTTTCCACTTTCTTACCAACGGGTCTTCTGCGTCGTCGCTTGGACGGGGAATTAGGACGACTCCATTATCCGTGACCTTGACAGCCTCTGTCTTTGTCAAGATTTCGAAGGACTTGCTCGGCCCCAAAATGTGGTCATCCTCATGAGAAGCCATTTTTTGTACGAATGATTGAATTAGGGCGCGTTTACGCAGAACTGGAACCCGCAGTATAGAACGCTGTGAAAGAAAGCGAGAGTGGAGGAAGAGAAGCAGGTGAACTAAGTTACCATAGACCACGCACAATGTCACATCGGGGATGCTACAAGATCTATGTCCTCTCCGCACACTTCAATCAAGATGAGCTGCAATACTAGTCGGCACTTCGAATCTGTAATATACAGAATAAGCCAAGATTGTTGCCGGGCGAAGGAGGTATCAGGATTCACCCGGAAGGCTAGAATGCTTCATCGCGCTGAGACAAGGCTGAGATTGACGGACTGCACTGCAGTACTTGCGCAGGCAGTACCATGGGCGACATTGCAGGATGATGATTCATGCCGATCTTCGAGATCCTGTGAAGCAGTTGCAACACCAATATCAACTAGAGCTGTCTGGAGGAGTCGATTTCGGGAACATGGAGTCGTGACTGTCTCCTAGCCCATGCTTGTCGCTCGTCAAGGCAACCCTGTGCAAATCATCCTTCTTATATCCGCCATCCCTATCAAAGCAGAGTGATTGGCTTTATGGATCTACTACCAAGAGAGCGAAAGGTTAAACAATACCGAGAAATCGGGTTGCAAACCTTGTTCAGCCGAGCTAACGCAGTAGCCTACCCGGGGTAAACTCGCCCATCGATGCCAATTCTCTGGTGCGGGATTCGACACAAGGAACAGGGCTTGGCGACCCTTGACGGCTTCCCGCCTTATGGGCGATTATAAGTTACAGAAACCCTGATAGATCAATGGAAGCAGATCTTTTGGAACCGCACTGATTTATGAGCTTTATATCCACCAATCGCATCTAATGCAGCGCCTAGAATTCCACCTGCAGACACTCTTAACGAACGATCCTTTTTTAAAGTTTCGTGCTGTAGAGAATGCATGCGATTGCCGTTCGTCCGAAGACAAAAGAACCACTCTTATCTTCCAATGACGTGGCGTGCCTTCAGGGCACGAAAGAGACATCATGCGCTCCCTCCACTCTTGGGTATCAGTTGCTGTGCTGGTAGATCACATTCCCATAGACAATCTCAATACGACACCGAGTTTGGGAGCATCAATAGTTGATGAACTTCACGTGGTGGTTCGCTAACTCTTTGCTTCCGCCTGGACCCGACATGGTATAATGCTAAGCTACTTCTCGGCAGAGCTTAAATCTCCAATGCCGATGCTTCACTAGTTTGACATCGGGAGACGGTTAGCGACTCGGTACGCCGAAATCTGAGCCATTGGACGGGAAAATCAAGCTCCTTAAAACTGGGTTATGGGAACTAGCAGCTGCAGTGGTCTAGATATCATTGGTCTGCAAATCGGCCCCAACCTAATGCAGAGTTGAAACCACTTGCTTTGTGATACCAAAATTGCTCAAATGGCCCCTACAGTGAGTTCTGGCTCTAGCTTGTTTTTGTTCTACTCGAAAAGGGGAAACCAAGATGCCAAGCTCGAGTCTAGCCTTGTGCTCAAGTGGGCTGTTTCGACCATCCGATGATTCGGCTGACATCGCAGCCTTGAGATGACCAGGGTCTTGATATGACGGGCATGTACCCAGGTATAGATGCAGGTTCATGGATCATGCCGACAGATCTGGGCTGACGCGTCGGGGAGCAGGGTGACACTGAAAGAAAACTGTCAAGATTCTGGAACATGTGTTGAATATTGGATGCCAGCTGTCTCGTGGCCACTGACACGCGAGCTTTGCATGTGTTCCTCTGAGTTCCCACATTCCGTCTCGAAAACCAGGCTAAATGTTGATACAAATGATCGAGATGAGACTTGAGCAGTTGACTTACCAAATGCGGAAAATTATTCGAACTCGTTTGCTGGGTTCAAAAGAAGCCGCTCTCATGGGCTCACCATTTGTATGGTATTGTAAAACTGCCGCAACATGGGAACGCATCAATCCGGTCCCTTGAACGCAAACCATCGCAAGGACCAACGGTTGCTCAAACTCTGCCCCATGATCCAGGATCTAGAAGACGGATGTTCAATTACTGTGGTTACGGAGCACGCATGTGAGGATTTACTGGTATATACATACTCCGCCCCACCTCGACCACATAATTGCAGTCGCCCTTGTGCCAGGCTTTTGCCGCTTCTCCAGTCCATGTCTGACGCTCGGTCGTTAGATATCCTCCGTGCCTTTGATATCAGCTGGGCTGATCACTGCACAACAACATGTCAGCCGCGGGAACTGCCTGTCCTCCGGACATCCCGGAAGATGTCTACAACAGACAACTGTTCGGCGTGATTCCGACGACGCTCATTCTTATCCTGTCTCTGTTGACATACGGCCTCCGTATTGTTGCCCGAGTCAAGACAAGCCAAAGGGTTGGGTGGGATGACTACTTGATGGGCATTGGGTTGCTCCTTTCGCTGGAACCAGCGATCTGCCAATATCTACGTGAGTTTGTCCTTGGTTGAAACATGCCACGCTCAAGCTAACTCTCAAATGCTACAGTTGTTGCCAATGGTCTCGGGCATCATCTGTGCAATCTTCCGAAGGCTCAAGCGGCTCGCTTTGCTAGAGTATGTCTGTCTGTCAACCCCATTGACATAGACCACTGCCGCTGACCCACGATCAGATCAGCTTCGCCCTCCAGAGAGCCAACCAGCCTGTGCTTTGCTGTGTCAAAATTTCCATCCTGATGTTCTATCTAAGAGGTAACATGCCCCAGCGCAGTCCTCAATAGGTGTACCTGAGCCTCGACTGACCAGTGGTGCAACAGTGTTTTCAACCAAGGCATACGGAAACTTCCGGATCTGGGTATATGTGGGCATAGCATATACACTGATATGGGGCATAACAACCTGGGCTATTAATCTCACAACCTGTGCACCTATTGCATTCTTCTACGATCGAACGATCAAAGGCGGCTCTTGTCGAGACCAAGTCGTCTCGGGCACGACAGCTGCTGTCCTCTCACTAGTTGGCGACATCTACGTCTTGGTGTTACCGCTTCCCGCACTGTGGCAGCTGAGAATCAACATGCGTAAGAAGGTGGCCGTCGTCGGGATTTTCCTTCTCGGAAGCTTGTTAGTAGCCCCTAGCTTGTTTTGCCATTAGCCCTAGTACCGAACGACTTCCCGCTAATATTGACCCGCAGTGGTTGCGTCGCCTCCGTCATTCGCATTACAGAGATCCTCAAGTTCAGCCCCTTGGACGGAAGTTACACCCAAGTGTACGCGGCGACCTGGACCACCCTCGAGCAAGGCGTCGCCATTGTCAGCGGCAACCTACCCCTGCTTGGGCCCCTATTCCGTAGCTTCTTTGCCAGCAAGGGGAACACTACCGCCAACTCGTACGGCATGTCAAGAGGCATGACCTCTCGAATCGGTACTAGGGTCAGTCGCCTTGGCTTCCGGAACGATGGTCCTGTCAACATCACCAAGATCAGCGCTTCCTCGCCTAGGCTCTTCACTTTTGAGAGGCTCGATGATGACGAGGCGAGTGTCTACGGGGCTGGGGTGGATGACAAGTCAATTATTGTGATGAAACAGGTCGAAGTCAGTGTCTCGTGAGGGCTTGTCTTGCGCTCCAGGCTCACAGATCAAGCGTGCAGGTGCCACATTACGAGCTGCTTCATCCTCTTCCAGTTCTTGACACCTCGGGTTACTAAAGCAATTGGATACAGCCGTAATAAACTTATCCATTTCTCACAGTAATTGATCATACTAAATGATTCCAATTGCAGTCCCAATTATATATGATAATTCCTGCTGCCTACAGGGACACGGTCATCACAAGGACAGCAGCATCCGCAAAACTGCCCGGTAGACCTCTCCAGCAGCCGAGGTATTCACTGTGATGAATATCTGTTCCCGGTTTGGCACTCGTGAAATAGAATTGCGTATCCACATTCATTGCCACAGTTTTTTGAAATTTCAAGATTCCATCAAATATGGGCAGTCAAAGTAGCACCCGCATCAATGACCAGACCAGTGCCGTTGATATAGCTCGCCGAAGGGCTGCATAGAAACACGATGTAATCGGCGACCTCCTCGACGGTGGCCATACGAAGGAGGGGCGAGATAGTCTCAACGATCTTTCCCAGTTGTGGCACGCGCTGGAGACTGGCCTGCATCATAGGTGTGTCGACCCAGGAGGGGCAGACCGTGTTCACACGGATGTGGCTCTTGAAACAGTCGATTGCTTGTTGATCTTGCTGTCAGCTGCTAAAAAAAGTCTTCCAAAAAGAACGAGGGCCACCAGCTTTCAGAAGGTTCGGCACTCACCTGCAGATTTCGTGATGCCCACAACTGCGTGCTTGGATGTTACGTACGGTAACATCCCTGGTGCTGTAACATATGAGCTGACAGAGCCCAGCAGTACGATTGAGCCCCTTCCTAGACTACGCGTGCCATGCCGGCTGGTGTAGTTCAGTGGCTCCTGCTTCTGCATGGCTCTAGTGACGGCGTGTGTGAATAGCACCGCTCCCTTCACGTTTGTGTCCACCGTTGTGGAGAAGCTTTCGAGATTGAGATTGGGAGTGGTAACGCCTGAAATATTTCCCATCTGCAGCCGCCCATTGGCGGTGTTATTCAGGCGTCCTCCAGACGTTTGATAGGGAAGGGATAACTCACCCCGGCACTGTTGACAGCGAAATCGATGCGTCCAAACTTTTGTACTGTCGCATCTACCAAGTTCTGCACGCTGTTCTTGTCGGCTATGTCCACCTCGTAAGAAACAGCCTGGAAGTCTGCATGTCTCGCAAACTGATTGCTTTCCTCGGCGGCGTTTTTGGCACCCGTCTCGTTGATGTCACCAAAAACGACCCCTCTGACTCCAGCTTCCGCAAAAGCAAGAGCGGTCTCTTTGCCAATTCCTCCAGCAGACTAGTAGTACTCCAGTGTCAGACATGGCCAGGGAATAGAGCTCCCGGGAACAGCTTACTCCAGTCACAAGGGCGATGCCGCCGTTGAGCAATATCTTCGATTCCATAATCCGTGTGAGGTTATCGGTGAGGGGCTGCGCGATTCTGGTGATCGCAAAGATAGAAAACGAGGGATCTCAGCCTGTAGATTGGACGTGAGAAAACGGCCGATGGTGAGTGACAGCCAAGGCTCGTTTGAGTGTTGGGTACTTGTGTTGACCCGGTTGGCTGCAACCAGGGAATCAGTCACCCAAATGACGTTGCCATATTCCCACAGGGGGTACCTAAGGCAGCATGTCAGTACTCCAAT
This sequence comes from Diaporthe citriasiana, assembly GCA_014872975.1. Taxonomy (NCBI): domain Eukaryota; kingdom Fungi; phylum Ascomycota; class Sordariomycetes; order Diaporthales; family Diaporthaceae; genus Diaporthe; species Diaporthe citriasiana. The sequence goes on along the minus strand of JADAZS010000037.1, from coordinate 175,334 downwards.
AGATGCAAAAGAACCGTGTTGCCATTTCATAATGAATGCTTGTAAGTCGTCCAGACCTAGTAGGACACAAACTCCTAGGCGCCGTTAAGCGTTCGTGGCATTCCCTGTCAGAAACTGTGCAGACAACAAGGTGACCCCAACTTTGGTTCGACTGTCTATCGTAGTCTACCCCGACGCATTTGTCAACAACACCGGCATCATCATCATCGCCACCATCTCAACACCGAATACGCCTTTGACGACGATAAGTACTGCGTCCTCAACAATGCATGACGAATTGTGGAAATTTTGTGCACTCAAACCACTGCCCATGGCGCCGAGTGTTTCTGGACCTAGTCTGCTCTAGCAGGTCGAAGGAGATAATTTGGGATTGTGAGCCTAAGAACTGGTAACGTTATGGTGCATACTCGGCGTGAAGAGGCGTGAAAGTCATGACCGGCGTTCTCAGCAAAGTCGATGATAGCCCCGGTGCCCTACATGATACGATCCAGTGACAATAGCCAGTCGGGTAGCTCCCCAAGTCAAAGGGATCACTGTGAGGCATCCCCAGGCTCCTGCTACTTGTGATTCGGTTCCTTCGCGTGGACGCTGCTGAGCCGCACACTTGCAGGTCGTCGCCCTGGACTAGTGCCACTGAGCATGGAACACACATACACTGCAATTCACGGCTTGTAGCGGATCTTCCCAAATAAGACCAGCGATGTCTTCACCGTTTTGTGCACCGCACGATAACGGGCCAAGGATCGTCGCAAGATGAGCTGCGGCACAGCCTCGGGCCCTAAGCGTTACTCTTGACGCCTTTGAAATCTCTGGTTGATCATGCACTAAGCCGAGTCTTCTGTCGTTTTGCGGAATAGTCCATTATCGCGTTCTCACCAACTATCACAGTATGCAAGAAATTATCTGAGCAGGGATAGCAATAACTGGGTCTATGCCAGAACATATGGCCAGAACTTCTTGAATACTCCATAACCAGTCCTGATGTGAATTATCTGAGTTGTATCGTACTCGATGTTGCTGATAAGGACAGTCAAGACGAATAGCACAGTAATCTCTCGGAGCTAAAGATGCAGGGGCAAATAAGAGGCATTTCTTTCCACTGCCACCAATTCCGAGGCGCAAATAAGTTCTATATAGAACCCTAAGGTCACCTAACTACAAATAGGCTCTACGACGTAGGTATCATTATAGGTTTCAGTGGAATTTCTTGACAAGTGACTAGGCTTTAAGCTTTCGATCTTCGTCGTGCCAGTATTTCGGAGATCACCTCTTGCCGTTTATAGCCCGCCTGGACGAGGCGAAGACCTGCTGTGATGGCTTCGAATACCAACGTCAACCAGGAAGGCTATGAACGTCGAATAGATTTCGTACACAAGATCTTGAAGAACCACGGATTAGCAGTGAGCCCCTCAAGACACGATTTATGCGGTGATAGTGCGAAAATATCTTTGGTGACTAACGACATAATTATAGCCTGCCTCGGTAGAGACGCTTGCATATGATGTGCGCTGTCCGTTCCACTTCAACAATTTCATCTACAAGGCGAATCTTAGCATTCCAGCAACCCGAGAATTATCTAAGCTCTCGGGCGAGCAACCAGGAACATTTCAACTACCGGAAGACGGAACTTCCATGCTTGTACTCCGTCTCAGCAACCCCCGTGCCGATGGACTGAACAATGCCAATCGAATCGAGAACGAGGTTGCTTCTCAGTGCCTGGTCCGCCAGTCATTGGATAAGGACTGCCGCCCCCTCGTGCCCGCTGTCTACGCGTGCGGTCCATCCCGCTTCGAGGAGCAGCCGGACGAGACGGGGTTCGGCTGGAGCATCCTCGAGTTCAAGCAAGGCCTTGAATTGGACACTTCATTCCCGACCTTCTCATTGGAGGAGAAACGCTCGGTCATCGAGCAGATTGCGGATTCATTCGTGTTAATCCAGAAAACACAGCTCCCCGATTCTTTCACTCAGTTCGGGGCCTTGACGTTCAATGAACACGGTCAGATTGTCATTGGCCAGATGCCACTGCTTGTCGGAGGCCCTTGGGATACATATCCTAGTCTCTGGACATCGAAGCTAAAGGCTCAGCTTCGTGACTCAGACGAGAGTCCACTTCTTCGTGGTTGGAAAGAAGATGGCATCAGAGAGCGTCTAGAGACTTTCCTGACGGATGGCGGAGTTTCTCAGGTACTGGGCAGTGGGGAAATTGTCGAGAGGGTTCTCATACATGGTGACCTTAGTAAGTAAGCCTTCACGGTTGTCCATATTATGTGCTGTCCTTGATCACTGATTGTATCATCCATTACAGCAATGAACAACATGCTATACGACACCGAACAAAAGAAACTCACCGCCGTCCTTGATTTTGACTGGGCATCCGTTACGAATCCATGCGATGAATTTCTTGGCGGATTCTGGGATCTCGGTGGTGGGATCCGTGAGGAAAACGCAAGTTTTCAGACATGTATCATGACTGGCGACTTCTCCAGCGCTGCCTGCATTGATAAGATGCCCGCTGAGGACGTGGAAAAATGGGAGATGGGAAAGATATTGAATGCCGCTTTTGCTCACAGGGGCGTTATCCCTCCTTCCACCGTAAGGGTTGCAGGAGAGATTCAGAAGCTCAGGGAGCTCGAGAACATGCTGTGTCCAATTGATCTCAGCAACAAAGTGATGCTGAGGCGGATATCCGAGCATGCCAAGATGGAGAGAAAGGCTCAGAAGGTGCAGGACATTCTGAGTTGGTTGGCTAGTGCAGGATTCTGAGGATGCTAGAAATCCACACAGAAAAACTTCAATTGTCTGATCTTTTTATGAGTCTTTTGGAACTCCTATTACAGCATCTCCGTAGAGTAGACGACTTTTTTCTCAACGTCTCTGCTGCGATCGGTGTTTGACATTGACTCGGGATTTGAGATGCCTGCTACTCAGGTTCGATCGGCCTGTTGCTTTTGGCTTTTACCCTAATTCGAGACCGAGAAGCGAGCTTCCCATGAATGCCACCAGCGAATGCAGTTGATGTTTGAGCAGGATTATGTTCAACGCGCGATAAAGCCGTTGTTCTTGACACAACATCATGCGAGCATGGGGCGAGCTTATTTGTACCTTCACCAAGCTTTTCTTAGACTGACAATAGAACCAAAGAACCCCAGTCAGGTTCTGCAGAATGATGTTGAATTCGAGGTTCCTCCTGCGCATGCCGCCACCTTGAGATGTGCCGAGCCGCATCCCTACACATTGAAATATTGTTTCCCACCCCACCCCTGGGTCCAAATCTCCAGAAATTGGCAGCTGCTTCCAGTCAAAGCATCGGGATATGCGAACGAAGAAATTAGCCCATGACGCCATAGATAAGCATCCTCTGGAACAGCCCGACTTCTGAACTCGGAGCACTGAGCTCATTGTGCACCCACAGGGAGGGAGCAGACCCCGAGGAGTGGGTTCGGCCCCGCTTCGCATTTGTTCAGAGACTTCCAAGACAGCCTTGACACCTGGTAGCTCCGTTGTTAATTCCCTAGCCAACATCTGTCCACGGTGAGCGTGGTCGATCGCCGTCTTACTGGTCCTCCGAGATCTCCACAGATAGTGTGATTATTACAAGCTGCCATACGAGTGGAATCAACGCTACCTTAAATGACAGCCCGTCATTCATGACTATGGAGAATGAACGGCTGAGGTGCCGTGTGCAGATGAAAACTTCGAATACTTAATGCCCTGACTGCCCCTACGACTCAATTAATCATCATTCTCTGAAGTATCGTCTAATTCGTGCTCAAATTATCGAATTGCTATGCATCTGTCTTGAACTCTTTGTCTAGCTGGCGTGGCCCATGCCACTGGTATTTCCTCCATTAGTAGCTCTGACAATTTCACGGTTGCTCTCGTTCGAGCGCCTCCTCCGAACTATCCCTACCCTCAGCCTAGCCTGGACTGGATATGCCTAAGACATTATCTTAATGCCACCGTTCAGCTTGGAGTTCAACATATTGACCAGGCTGCGTCACAGGGGGCCGACCTTGTAGCTTTCCCCGAGCTTTGGTTCCCAGGGTAAGAGCATCAACCCAAGTTTCGCCATCCTGTTCAAAGTTCTAGAAGCAATTTCACATCCAATTTAGAGTAGCTCACTAATCCATTTTCTGTAAGGTATCCCACCGGGGTTTTAGAGGGTAATATCTCGGTGGCTTGGTATGCAGACCAATCCCTCCGGGTCAATAGCACACAATGGGACCAACTGGTGGCAGCTGCTCAACAAAACAAGATTTGGGTGGCACTTGGATTCTAATTGAGAGAGGAAGACTACATCTACATGGCACAAGCCCTTATCGACTCGACTGGAAAGGTCATCCAGATCCGCAGGAAGCTTCGCCCTTCCGGAGGTGAACGTACAATGTTCAAAGACGGGACAGTCGATGAATTCAAGGTTTTCCAGACTCAATTCGGTCGATTGGGACTCCTAGAATGTTGGGAGTAAGCACCATCCTCATCTGCCACTTACGTCACAAGATCACTGCCTCAGCGCCTCAAAGCTCTCATCTGCTTGGCAGCCACGCAGTCAGCAAACTCAGTTCCTGAGACCGATGCTACCGAATTCCAACCTGATAGGCATATGCATCCACCAATGACTTTTACCATGCAGTCCCAAAACGAGAACCTACACATTGCCGCTTTTCCATTCACTCCGGATTTCGGCGCGGACACCTCCCTCGAAAGCACCGAGAACAGCATGGCCGGAGCTCGATACTACGCTTAACCGGTCAGACTTGGACCTTTATGCATTCTGTCGGCACCGCGGCGGTCTTCTCCCCACAAGGCACAATCGTCGCGCAGATCGAAGCTACTGAGGAGTACCCGGCTCGGCCAATCCTGTACCACTCGGTCAACACGACCGGCTTCAGCAATTCGACCGCGTATAATGTCAACGGATGGTTCTCTTGGTCACAGATGAAGCAGATCGAAGAAAATTATCCGGACTACATGCCTCATGTGATGGGCAACTTCATCCCAAGGAGGCTCAACTCTGTCGAGGAGATGAGAAAGACTAGTCCAATCCCGCTCAACTACTGAGGCCGTGCTAATATAGAGGCTCCCTAAGCTCGAGTACATGATAAGATGCTGTTGCCACGGCTTTAACTATAGTCTTGTCCTCAACCATCCTCAAGAGGGCGTATCTAGCGAATACGGGTGATGGAATAAGCGTTGTCATTCCGGGGGACTCGCTTTATTCAAACTGTTGTTAGCATTAAAGGCAGTACATGTTCTTATAATCCACATACATTGATGAATCTTAATTTGAAGGGCCACATCAATTTTACGTGGTATCCTTTTATTGACACTCTACATGTGTATACCAAAATTCCAATCACTACCGTGTGTCTTGTTACCAGCAAGGCGCTACCTCCGTAAATAGCCATTTCGACATACCATTTGATCCTCAGTGAAGAACATATGATCTGACCTGTCTCTCTTGGTCCCCTTTGTTGCACTCCTCGACTGCTCTTCCATACATATATCCGTGTATGTAAACGTCACCAATGAATCTGTACCCGTCACCCTCCGGACGTAGGACTACAGGTGTGCTACAACCTAGCGGCACAACAACGATGTCACCTCGTGTCATGGATCCCGTCCCCAGGCCAACGCGTCTGTCGTCAGTGATGCAAAAGCACCGACCCATCATGTTTGACCCGAAGTGTTCCTGAAGGAATAGGCGTCGCTGGTTGTAATCCATCTGGAACTTGTCGATGTACTGCTCTAGCTCGTGATCTATGTGGAGCTTGGGCAGTCGATCGCGTATCAAAGACGCGAAGACGTAGTAACAGATGTTCATCCAATCCTCTGGCTCCTCGTACTTCTTTGGCGTTTGGTCAAGACTAAGGGCGAGGCAGAACCTCTGTTCCAACCACCGTAAATAGTCCTCAGACCCTCCATCGATGGCATGAGACAAACAGGCTCTCCAGTGCAAAAATGCCATGAGATAGTCATTCACTGTACATTGTGTGCCCACAGTGACTCCATGGTCCTTGATACTACCCAACGGTATGGCTGATACCCTCAGCTTGTTCCTTTCCGTGAAGTCGACATCTACGTTCGCTTTCCTTGACGCCGAGAAGGGGTAGGTTGTTGCAATGGGCGAGATCCATGAGAGGTGAGACCAGTCAGGTGCCCAGCTCGGCAGATTGTTCTTGTTGGTGTAGGTAGGAGAGTGAATCGAATCGCACAGAATGTCTAGCGAATTTGTCTTTTCAACAATAGTCCGGAAAACATTCGTGTACACATCTTTGACCGGGATGCTGTAATTGACCTTGATCCCACTGCGAACCTTCTCTAAGAGAACACCCAGAATACCAAAAACCTTGTCCCTGGGCTCAGAACTGTGCTTCGGGCGACAATTTCGCATCACGTCGAGCAGATCTTGAAACGCTTCATGGTCGGAGAGGTTGTCGCCGTCACTGAACTTGTCCACGGTACCGATCCCGGTAAGGCTACCTGGGCCTCCATACACAAGGACCTGTGGGTAGCTTCCATGCCGTGCTTGGTGGAAGTTATTGCTGTATCCAGGGTGAAAATTTCGATCGAGTACATCCCTGTTGTTGCGGAAAGCCTCAGAAGCATCCTGAAACGCTTTCCAAGGGAGACTTGTAGATCCGCAGTAGACAACAAGGTCTCGAGCGTTGAAGACTTCCTGTACGACCCACAGCCGATGCCAGTATTCCCTCTCAAAGAGAGCTACCACAGCAGCAAAACTTTGCTCGCTGAACGGTGCAGGTGTTCGTATTGTTATTTCCCGTGGAATCTTGGCCCCACGTGAAACCTTCTCGATAAGCTCCATGCCAAGATCACTGTCTTGAGATCGAGGGCCGAGCCAGATTGCTACTGATCTGGCTTTCTGGTAGATTTGTGTCATTAGCCGGACTTGATCAGCTTTTTCGGACGCGTCTTGTTGATTGATGGAGAGAGCATCTGCCCACACCCATATCGACTCCCTCGTATCTCGAAGCGTCCTCAGAGCCGATTCTAGGCTGGCAGACACGCTGATGAGGATGTCAAAAACAAGTATTTTGCGCTTATCGCTAACGTCTCCCCAGGCGTAGGAAAGCGCAACATAGGGTTGAGGATTGCTCAGCGTGCAGGTGAATATCTGACATCTGACGGTATCCTCAGGATCATCTTTCCGCCCAGGATGCAGCCAGATCAGCCTAAACTCCCCCGTATTGAGATAGTTGTATGAGTAGGCCGTGTTGTTCGCTGACAGAATAGATGGAGAAAGACGGTCGACCGAGCCCTGTGTGGTCACAGATGGCGGGCTCCGGGGCCCAAAACCTCTCGGGACAGAGAGACCACCGCCATCTCCACAAATCGTCAAAGTTGGGACGGTCAAGTGAGCGGAAACTTGGGAAGAAGGATTTCTGGATGTAAAAGGGCCCGGCGTACTTTTCCAGGTTTGAGCTTTGGGCCGAGAAAGACGGTCGAAGGATCGAGTCTCGAAGGCTGATGATTGTCGTCGAACAGTGCCATCATTGTTTGAGGAATGTGTTCGTGTCTTCGTGGATGCAGATCTGCTGGGTATTTGACGCGGCGGTGTTGTTGGCGAGGGAATCTGATGGATGTGAGATCGGACCTCGTCGTTGTTTTCGTTTAGCTGTCTTCCTCGATTCAGCAAGTCGCGACCACTGCCACTCAGAGACATGATTAATTGGCTGGAGAAGACGTGATGGAGATCTAGCTTATCGTGTCTTGCAATTCCTACCCCGCCCGCAAATTTTGGAAGAAGGTGGACGAATAGTGTCAGCATGCGGGTCGACCATGCAGACGGGAGTCACTGCCCTACTTGGTCAAGGTCACTTTGGACATGCGTCTGATTTGTACCACCATACATAACGGGAAGGCCGGGAGAATGCCCCAGTTAGCTGGTGGCCGGGTTCTACTTCAAGAGCCCAGGCGAGGAGGCATATCGTGATGTGGGCGGAGGTGCAATCATTGGCGCGGCATAGAGGCATGACAACCCTGGAAGTTCCGAAAGATTTCGCAGACAAACACACGGTACAGGTTCAATCTCAAGCCTTCTTTATATCCACAGCCTCTGTTAATTCCTACTAATTTATGACATATGCCTATGCCATTGGCTTGGTTCTGACAGGAGACTGCGAAAGCTGTTTGAGGATGTGCTGCGCCGGTCGATGCCATTTCGAAAGAGTGCACATGTGAGGCGGTGGCGCACCTTCGACAGACAGTAATTTCATGCCAATTGATTTCAGATGCTACTGAAATCGCGTAAGGGAGGATCAAACGTCAAAACGGCGATAAATCGTGACTACGTCCCGGGCACTACTCGAAGACCGAGTTGGCTTGATTTTGTACAAGACTAAGCTGCAAGTATGTACTTGTTGGGTTTCCAAGAGCCTGAATAGACTGGGAGTGAAGAGTATTTGACATCACATCACTTCAAAACTCAAGTGTACCTAAGGGTAGTCTACTACTGAACTTCACCTAAAATTCAACCCAAATTTTGCGATGCCACTTGTAAATCAAGGAAAATTCGGTCTTTCAAATGTATTTGTATGGTCTTCTTCAAATATAAGGCATTAGATCTACACTCTGAGCCTTAAGCTCCTTTCAGATCCGGACCCGGGGCTGCAGTCCCAGGCTCCGCAGAATGTAACCCAGCGGTGCCGACATCATTTGTCGATGTCAGGTTCCCTGTGCCAGCCGCCGCCTCCTCGTACTTGTTTCCCTTGCCTGGTAGACCACTGTCGGAAGCGACAGGTGCCTCACCTGGTGCGTGGCCTTCTTTGTGTGCGGGCGCATTGTCTGCACCGAGGCCCTGAGCTGTAGTTGGAGGCGTTAGAAACAGTTATAGAGACAAAGGATATGGAGGAAAGCGTGTGTGAATACGAACCTTGTGCCTGCTGTCTCAGGAACTTGTCGCTTGGCTCTTGGCCTCCGGCTGTCTTGGTTGGTGCCATGGTTGCGTAAGTACGGAATGTGTTGTTGAGTGTGATTGGTGTCATCAATCGAGGTCCTAGGTGGTACTTGATTACTGTCAGATGTCCGGTAGAAGTATTGCGTGCCCAAATTCAACTGCGCAAATGTAATCTTCTGGCCTTATATACGTTCTGAAAAGGCGAAATCAGACCTGGCCAGACTGTCAACGTCACCATACATCAGCATCCATGATCAACACTTGACGTCACCTTTTTCACTCAGGAGTTGAGAGCGATTTGCAAATTTCCCTATGTAACTCAACTGATAGAATCCGGTGAATTAGAAGGTCCTCATCTCTGCGAGAATCTAAATCAGAGAATGCTCGGCACCTTTACCACTGGTGCGCATCTCTAATCGCTCCGCACAAGTATCCTAGGGTACCTAAGTACTATTGTAGGCTCTTGTTCACAAATCGTACGGGCAACGGTTTCCATCTATTGTACACAAAAAGCGACGTTTGAAATTAAAGCCTACAAACACATACGTGATATTCTCGAAACAATTTGAATTTTCGAAGTCAACCGGCAAATCAGCGGCGTACTGAAGTCAGGGGTCTGGAGGAGAGGGGGCTCCACAAGCAGTTATGCAACCAGACCCCTGTCTGCCTCAATCACAACCACGACGCAACAAGCCGTCGCCCTCGGACAAGTATCGTCATTCCACATGCCAACACCAGGCAACCAACCGCACATTTACCAAACAGCCGAGCAGCGCACAACACCCCAACCCACGACACTGCCACACGACCACACCCCCACCATCGTCGCCGCCCGCCGGCGACACCAAGACCCGCGCCCACGATGCAAGGCTTCAACATGGGGCGGTACGTGCCCCCCGAACTCGAGGGCGTCGCGAGCGCGAACCAGGCGTCGGGCAAGGGCCACGCGCTCGGGGCGCGGGCGTCGAAGCTCCGGAGCGAGGGCGTGCTGACGGTGCGCTTCGAGATGCCGTTCGCCGTGTGGTGCGGGACGTGCAACCCGCCCGTGGTCATCGGGCAGGGGGTGCGGTTCAACGCCGAGAAGAAGAAGGTCGGCAACTACTACAGCAGCCCCGTGTACAGCTTCCGCATGCGGCACCCCGCGTGCGGCGGGTGGATCGAGGTCCGGACCGACCCCAAGAACACGGCGTACGTTGTCGTCGAGGGCGGGCGGAAGCGGGACACGGGCGAGGGGAAAGGCGGGGAGGATTCGCTTGTCGGGGATAGCGTCGGCGTGGGAGCGCCCATCAAGACGGCACGCGAGCAGGCTGAGGAGCGCGAGGCGGCGTTCTCAAACCTTGAGAAGACGATCGAGGACCGTGCCGCGCTCGCCGCCGCGAGGGAGAGGATCGACGAGATCGAGGACGCGAACGCGAAGCAGTGGGACGACCCGTACACGAGGAACCAGATGCTGAGGAAGACGTTCCGCGTGGGCCGGAAGCAGCGGGAGAAGGAAGCCGCGGCTGCCGAGGACCTCAAGGACAGGATGGGCCTGGGGATCGACCTGTTGCCCGAGAGCGAGGAGGATGCGCGGTGGGCCAAGCTGGTGGAGTTTGGCGCGGCGCCGGAGGGGCTGGGCGACGAGGGGGAGAAGGCCCTGTCAAAACCACTGTTCGGCGGAGCTAAGCCGGCGGTGCAGGAGAAGAAGATAAGAGACAGCAGGGCACCCACGAAGAAGCTGCTCAAGTCGGAGATTGCGGCAACGAAGATGAAGGATTCCCTGGTCTCTGAGATTGTTGGCAACACCAGGATGGCCAGTGATCCTTTCCTCGAGCCACGGAGCAGGGACACGACGAAGAACGGGGCCAACATTATACCGGGACTCAAGAGGAAGAGGCAGCCTGGTGTTGAACCCAGCCCGCCGCCAGAAGACAAGCCAGTTGAGAAGGCAGCCGCCACGTCCTCGGCTCTGGTGGACTATGACTCGGACTGAACCAGAGCCCAACTTACAATGTTTTTTTGGAATCGCGTTATGATACCCCATAGAGTTTTCATTCGAAATATATCACTGAAGCATGTGGCTCTTGAGAGACTTGTTGAGTAGTCTTATCTCCATTGACCAGCTATCTGATATTAGGTGTTGTTCCTCTGTGCAGGGGCTGATATGAATACTCCCATTGTTCCCTTCAACTATTTCCTCCCAGCAGAATAGTCCAAAGCCTTTCCCCTCGTTGCCTTCTCTCCGCAAAATGGACACATACTCACCTCAGGAGAAAAGCAGCGGAGGGATGGCGGCTCATCGCTCGTTCCATTCCAACGGAAATCGAAAAGACAAAAAACAAAGAGCATGCCATCTTATAGAATCCAGAAGTTCCAATGCAAACCGACCCGGGGGTGTTAAACCGATGACGCCGAAAAGTTAGATGATCAAAGGAAAGGCTCATTCGCCTTGGGGGACGCTGCCTACACGTCGTCCATCTGACCTGCAGGCTCGTCGTCGTCGTCATCGCCGAAACTCCCCACCGAGCTCATGTCGTCGTCGTCCTCGCTCTCGGCGCCAGCCTCCTCGGCGGCATCCTTACTTGCGTAACGCTGGACATACTCTATACGGGGCGTAAGTAGACATGTCGAGCCACTGCGGATCCGGGTCTCCAACGTGTTGGAGTTATGTTCACTTACCCCGTACTTTCGACTCGTATCCCTTTGGATCCCTGAGCATCAAGGCGGCGGCCTCTCCGTTGAGAGGGTCGGAAGGGTTTGGGTATCGCAGGAGGTGTGGCAGAAATGCCTCAAATATGTTTATCATGTCGTACATCGGTGACCAGGTCTGGTTGATGACATCGAGACAGACAGAGCCGGACCTAGCAACATCCCAGGCATTAGCCTGCTGTGATTTTCCCATTCCCCTTCTTTTCCACTTCCATCCTATATTGCCGTCCTCACCCTCGGCTGGTATGCGTCAGGGCCAACTTACAGCTCGTCGATATTTGGGTGGAATATGCGGTTCGTGAAGCCGATGCTCGGAGACTTGTAGGGGTACTGGTCGGGTAGTTCGACGTGGACTTTCCAAACGCCACCTTCAAATGGAGCTGTGCATTCCCTTGTGAGCCTTGAACTCCCTACAGTGCTCATCATTTTCTCTGTTCACTAACTTTCTGCTGGTCCCTTAAACTTGATGTAGAACTCCTGCCTGTTTCGAGGTGTGAGCCGGGGGAATCAGGGGAAGGGCCTCGTTCGCTTTGATTCTCTTACACTGCAACCGGTCAGTCAGACAAGAGGCCAGTGCGGCCCGAGGAAAGTTTGACTCACTGTTGTCGTTGACGAGTGTGACCTCGTAATCACTCATCAGCCTGACTGGGTTAGTTTCCATTATAACAAAGGACGCCCGCCGCTGGGACATACATCCTAGAGACACGTTAGTGAGCTGGCCAGGCAACACACGAGACCATGCCGGTAACTTCGGGAACATACTTCATGACCTGCGGAGACACAACACACGGTCAGCATCTTGATGGCATGCAGTGGCTCCGAGGACTGGACTGAGCACGACTCACATCAGTCTCTATCCTGCGGCGTGGGCTCGCCATTTTGGCAGATGTGCCGGTGGTCGATCGTTCCGGTCTTGGATTGCTTCGGGGCTCGTGACGCCGGAAAGAGGGGGATGCACGGAAGCCGTTCGATCACTGGGGACCTTGACGGACTGCAGCTGGTTTGGTGCTTAGGTAGTCAGTGTGATCCAAAGTGCAGGCAGAATGGGTTTAATTTGACACGACCAGGCGCAGTTACGTCTCTATGTTGCCGTGGGAGACGAGAAGATTGGAAAGGGGGGTCGTGGTGGTTGAGTGGGAAGCACGATCAGTTGACGTGTAGTCAGTTAGGTTGGGTCAGAGGTCGTGCAACTGACGTTACAAGTACAAGGCCGGGGGACGGAGAGCGAATAACGGAGAGCCTGCCATGACGAAGGGGGAACAGGGGTCAGTGGGCCGCCCCTCGGATAAGAGATAACAAGGACCCTTGATCTGACGACCGCCCCCATTGTCTTGCCAGGCCTCAGCTGCCTTCCCAAAGCTCGGAAAGGGAAAAGCGCCTTTATTTCGCGTCGAAACCCAGATAACGACAGCCTTCGGAGTTCAGTCACACGGACATTACACCCCGGTAAATGAAGGCGGTATTGCTCGGGAAATACAACTAAAAAGCAGCGCAGGCGATTCAAACTACAACCAGGTAACTCAGCATGTTAGATAGGTAGCCAACAAACAATTTTTTGAGACGTGAATAAAGTAAATAATTAATTACAACCTCCCTCGCTCTCCTTGCTGTCGCAATCCGTTGATCCTTCCCCGCTTCCCTAACCCTGCCAGGCTATAAGGGTGTGCCCTTAACTTTGCAGCAACGCCCACACCCATTCGTCCTACTGACCACTACGTTGAACAAGAGCCAACGGTCGTCAGCTGAAAATGTATATAGCTACGCGTAGCCTTTGACACCACTGCTATGGAGCAGGACAATTGTTCTGCCTGTGATACTCCGCCTTCTATATACGAGTGTGAGCCGCTTATTGCCGAAGACGCGGAGTGGATCTTGAATTTGGAACCTGCCAATGATTTCCAATCACCTCTTCGTGGTTATCTTACCCAGAGTCGACTGACAGTCGACTCACAGGATTCGGGTGGCTGCAGGTACTCTGCTGTCTCAAATACTTGGGGTGACCGAATACTCTCCCATGAGTTATCACTTAGGCGTGGTACGACTTGGACTCTACTTCCAATTACAAAAAACGCCGATTTGCTCCTTCGCTATCTCCGAGACAAACTTAAAGAAAAAGTCCCATAGATCGACGGCGTTTGCATTAATCAATGGGACCAAGGAGAAAAAGCTTATCAGATCCCCTTGATGGGTCAGATTTACGCTAATGCAAGGAAAGTCCATGTCTGGCTGGGTGTTGACGAAATTGAGGACGCCGAACAAGCATTTTCTCTTATACGGCATATCGAGATTGACGAAAGTCTGAGGCCGATAGCTGAGAGCGGCGACTTCCTCTGTCTCGAGAGATTTTTCAATACTCCTCCTCCCGCAAGAGGAGCTTGGCAGCTTCGTGATTTCCAAGGTCGGCAGCCACACATAAAGGTGTGTCCCCTTCGTTGTTCTGCAAATTGAGATTAGCCCCGCTCTCTATCATCAGTTCGGTGAGTTCGGCACTCTCTGGTCTTCTAATCGCACGATGTAGAGTAGTGTCCTTGTTGTTGTCAAGCTCATCGATATCGAAGCGCTTCCTATGCTGTAGCAGCACACGGGCCGTTGACAGGGTCGCCACATGAAGAGGAATTGCACCGGTTTTGCTCTTGAGTGAAAGAGATGCGCCTGTGCCAATAAGAAGCTTAGTTGTTTCCGGTACGTCAGCGTTGGCCGCAGCAGCCACAGCAGTCCATCCTCCTGGGTTGCTGTCAGCCGTGCGTCCTGTCTGCAGGTTGACTTGAGCGCCGTGATCCAGAAGCACCTTGACCGTACTTGAGAAGTCTTGGAGAGCTGAGATATATAGGGGTGTGAATCCCGAATACTCCGTCAAGTCTGGATTCGCTCCCTACTCCAGGAGTGTTCGTGTCATGTTCTCAAATTGGGCGCCGCGGTACAGAGCCGTGCGCCCCCAACGGTCCACACAGTCTAGTTCGGGATTCTTCGTCAAGAGCTTTTGAGGAAGGCTGTGGGCGAAACAGGCGGCCCCATAACCGTCCCACTTATCGACGATGGCATCGACGTGACGGAGGTCAGCTTCGACAAATCCACTGTGACAACAGAGAGGGGCTTTTCCCGGAAGCCGGTCGAGACGAGCTCGGACAAGACTAGCTACGTCCCTTGGTACCTGTCGAGCAAAGGTCACAGCACTATCATGGCAAGCCAGTTTAATCGCATAGCACCCAAGGCCAACCTGTGCTTTTTGAAGCTGGAGGATTCTTACCAACCCCAATCGAACAAGAGGCAGATCACCATTAGAAGCGCAGCCCGGGCGATTCGCGAAGCCACGCGACATAAAGCCCATGTCATCTCGATGAGCTGGACGATCACCCCTCCATCTAAAGAGACCGAGAGTGAGCACCAGGACCTCAGGGATTTTGAGTAAGCAATTACGGAAGCATCACAAGCCAACATTCTCATGTTCTGCTCAGCGTCGGACGAGGGGGCAAATCAGACTGCCATGTTCCCTTCGAAGGCACTGCCCGGCAGTATCTTCAAGATCGGCGGAGCCGATGCCAATGGCGGCTTTTACGACCGCGTGGGTGATATCTCTATGGTCGACTTCATTCTGCCCGGCCAACTAGTCGCTAGTGAGGACTTGACGGATTCGGCGCTCAGTAGACAGTATTGGAGTGGGAGCTCGGTGGAAACTGCTTTTGCCGCTGGGCTGGCGGCCTTGATCCTTTATTGCGCACGTACGTCGGTTTCAGTTATTTTCTTTCCTCGCCCATACCCCATGTCCAGAAGTCTCTGAAGCTGCCTAGGTGATCATGCATCTTCTGTGCCCCATAAATTCGAGTCGCTTGGACCCGGACTTTGCCGCTGGGCTGGCGGCCTTGAGGCACTTCCAGCTGCTGCGTCCCGAGTCAGCATGGCAAGATGAAGGATGCCTTCCACGCTATTCGCTCCGAGGGCACCACGGGCAACTATCCCGCGGTAAGGTTTTGGGAAGAAAGTCACTGAAAGCAAGAGCCTCAAGAACCCCCGTCAGATTGAGCTTATTGACCTCGTTGCGGACGCTGCGAGGTCGTTATGCTATCAATTAGTCGATCTGATAGCCTTGGAAGGACACGGTGGCACTTGTTGGCTGTACGGGCTCCGCCATCGTTTCTCTTCTATAAAAGAAAGTGGGCCGAGGACCATGAACAGTGCAACTTTGCGGTGGCCGACGCCCAGATGAGTTCGAACATGTAAATCCACGCGCTGATGGAGTAGAGTACGAAACTGTGCCAGCCACGAGGTATAGCCACCACGACCTTTGCTCAGATGTTTGATACGCGGCCATAGCGTTTCTGGTTGACCACCCGGGCAATCATAATTGCTCAACTGTCACGAGAGGAGACACAGAGCCAAGGTAGCTGTCATAAGTGGTTTCGCTTTTAATCCGTATACATACTCTTCTAAGGTGCAGTAGGCGGTCCCTTCACACAGTACTAAACACTCAAAGACCCAGTGTTAAATGCCATACAGTGCCGATATAGCTGTCATAAATAGGTCAATTAAAGCCAAGTCGCCGCTGCCTTCTATGCACGAGGAAGCCCTGTCAGCTCCTCTTTCGATATGTTGTAAAGACAACCCTATGGAATCTACTTGTCTTCCCCATCTGAATCGACCTCCAAGGGAGTATGTTTGTCTTTCCCCAGAGGTATCAACTACCTATATTGCAGTATTCCTATGCCAGCCCAGCAGCCGCTCGTGATGGGTCTGGTGGCACCTCCTCATCCACTTCAACCCTGGTGAGCCCCCGTTTAACAATAGCAACTTCATGGCGTCTCACGACCAGAACATTTCCTCTGTTCGTGACCTCCATCATTAGCTCCCGGTGATTTTCCATACCCAGCCAGTCATTCGGAAGGAAGAAGTGCCGCGCTATTCGTCGTAAATGAGATGTTTTAGAATCGATGGCGCTGATCCAGTTTCCCTCCTGCAGGAAAATCAGGCGCTCAGCCCCGCCGCTACCAAGGGCGCCTATCAACTGAGTGGCTCTGGATGAGAGATACTCATACGTCTTCAGGGGTTGGACCACCTCAGCCAACGAGTCAGCGCCGAGATCAGCTGTGCTCCATATGACGAGCTTGGTCTGCGAAAGAGGATGCCCTATGTCGCTATACATGACCGCGAGCGCCTTCCCGCCAATTATAGGTATGATCGATCGAGGAACTAAACTCAGCGATATCCCGGCATCAAGGCCGATTCCGGCCTCCGGAGCCAGAGGTTTGAAATCGAGCCAGTCAAAAGAATATGCTGCCTTTTGGGTGATCAGGAGCAGGCAGGCACGGTTGAGAGGATGGCTCACCCACCCGCGCGATCCTTGCTGTTGAGTGCTCTTACTCGCAATAGGATTTCGCGCTTCTTGGGACAGGCACCACAAGCTATCACTTTTGGTTGAGCAGATCAGGATACGGTCCAAGTCTGGTCGACACACGACCTGACTGACAGCCGCGTCGACGCGATGGTCGAACAAAACCTCCGACGCCACCATTGCACGACCTTGAGATGACAGTTTCTGGACCACCACTCTGCCACTAGCATCAACGCTGGTTAAGGCGTTGTTGCTGTGATGAAAGGAGAGAGACACGATGGCCACCCCATTCGCGTGGCTATAGAGTCTGCTGGTCTGGAGCCCACTGTCGGCGTGGTAAAGATAGACCGCGCCGTCCTCTTTGCCGCAGAAGAAAGCATCTCCGTTTTCGTGGCACGCTATCGAGGTAATCAAGACCGGTTCGATCGTGCCAGCGGATGAGAGCTCTGGGCCGGCCTCACGTGGTGTTGACGCCTTACTGCTGGGGCCCGAGTGCGCATTTTGTCGAAGCAAGACCGTTGGTCCCCAAACATGGCACCGTGACCCCCTTATATCAAGCAACTGCTGCCCATCTCCGCCGAAGCACAATCCCTGGATACCAGCTTCAACCGCGGCTATACGGTGGAGCGGCTGCAATGTCGAGAACTTGAGCAGAGTCACCGTGCCCGAAGGATCAGCACTCGCGAGCATCGACCCGTCCGGCGAGCAGACGAGGATATGCGCGAAGGTGACGGTCCGATGCATGATGTCTCCCGATACCGTGTCGAATAGGACCAGCTCACCATCAGTGTATGCTGCAGCCAACAAGTTCGCACTTGAACCATTCCCAAAAGTCAGACACCTGACGCCGGATGACCCATATTGCGCCTGAGTGTCTCCACCTGCGCCTGATTCCCTGTTGTATATGTCGTAAAGAGCGTCATTATCGAGGTCCCAAATGAGTATGTCCTGGCCCTTGTAGATGACAGCCAGAAGCTGTGAGTCCATCGTGAACGTCGCTGTTATGGGCCGACGGTAAAGACGCAATTGCGTCGCCTCCATGCCTTGTGTCCAATTTTCCGTCTCAATGAGCTCGCCTTTCTTCAAGTCCCATATCCGTAGGCAGTGGTCTTTTGTGGCGGAGATGAGCTGCTCGTCGCGACTTGACAGCGCGAGAGCCATGCACTGTTGTGGAGCCTCAAAACGCCGGACTTGCGTCTTGGAGTTAAGATCCCACACCAATATTGTCTTTGAACCGACGGAGACTAGAACAGATTCCTGACTCCCAAACTGCAAGAGCTTCACTGGCTCCCCGTGGTCAAGCTTTGCCGCTTCTTTATACAAGACGTGTTGCAGTATGAATATAAGCCCGCCATAGCAACCAATAGCAAAGAACCTCTTGGATGATGCTATGCACGAGTACTGCTCCTGGGGATTAGAAATGGTTGAAAGCTGGTCGCCCCATTCTTCCTCACCCAGCCCAGACACAGTAATCCCGCGAGGCGGTGCCTTTTTTCTGAGAGCTGTTTCAGAAGGACAGAAAGGGGGGATGATGTTGAATATTGAGGCTGGGTATGCCACAAGGCTGGGTCCAAATCTCATGACTAGACGTAGGAGGTCATTGGCCCAGACTCTCAGCAAAGCGATATCGCGCGTATCCCCAGAGTCCGAGTGCTCACTCCCCTTGATGAATGAGCCAATGGCCTTCCCAGCCGCCACCAATCGCTGCAAATCCGAATGTCTCGCTATGTATTCGATCCAAGACAAAACATTTGGCGAATCGAAGAACTTCGCCACTGCTGATACAACCTCTGTATCTGTCCAAGACAGACGGCACAGGTGCTCGAACCACAACTCGCAGGCGTATTTGACGAAGAGAGAGCGGTCTGTGAAGTTCTCCGTGTCCTTGGCCCGTCGACGGTGAGTACTCTTCATTTCACCCGAAGTGAGAAAGCTCAAACATGTTAGCAGAAGTCGGCGATGTCCCCTCCTTTCCTCAATGTGGAACTCGGAGTCAACGGCTGCGTGGAGGAGAAAGTCTCGCGCTGTTTGATGGACCATCTGCACATATGATTGGGCATCGACGTAGACCAGATGCCCGCAAATCGACCGGATGGAAGCCTCAATATTGTCGATCGAGTCCTGCAGGTCTAGTCTGACGGCCTCATCGAGCTCCATGGTTTTCAAAGGTCTAGTTGCACACACGGTCCAGGTAATTATGGCCTTGGCAAGGGCCTTACCCTGCACCTGCGCAGACATCGTGTCGACGATCCGTCCAAAGAGCTCGTTCATGTCGGATGGTACCTCTTCCAGAATTCTCTCCACGTCTCTCGAGGTGTGGGCATCCTTCAATTCGTCGAATACAAGGCTCACCCAGAGAAAGCAACCTTGCGACTTGTCCAGGATCCTCTGAACCATTTGATGTCGGCTTTTGTCGCTTGTAGATGGGAGATTGTCCATGTTAGCGTCGAGATACAAGGCAATGTCAGACCGAGTGTCTTCTTCTCGGATCGCTTCAGCGATCAGGTTTATGTTAGACACTCCAAGTCGCTGGCGAACTTTGGGAGAGTTTCGAGAAGTCCAGAATATCCGTATCCAGGACGTCTCGCCGGCTTTGTGAAGTATTTGTATCAAATCTGCTTCAGCTGAGCACTCGTCCAATGCATCGACGATCCAGAAGTGGGTTTTTCTGGACCCTTCCCGCAGCAGACCTTCAACAAAGAGCTTCCTCCAAATTGTGCGGTAATTGCTTTGGCTTAGTTGTTCGTCTTTTTCGTATACGTCGAGGCAAGTCCGCATCAGTTCGGGTTCCTGAACAGCCATCTGCCAAGCCATAGAAAGCAAGAAGGATGCAATGTCTGACTTTGTTTGGTTGCCGTACTGGAAAAAGTGGCAGCTGCATGGCAACTGAAGCTTTCTCAGGTACGTAATGATTGCTCCGCTCAAAATGGTCTTTCCCGTGCCTGGTTTGGCCGTGATGCAATAGATTGGAGCGGTCCCATGATGAAGCCAGTCCTGGAAGTTTTCCCTGTCAAGGAGCCACTCACACGACCCACTCATTTTCTGTGAGACGACACCGAATATCTCATCTTCAGGGCCTTCGTCAACACCCATGAGCACGTTCAGTCGCCGCCTTAGCCCCTTAGTGAATTGCTCGTCCAAGAGAGAAGAGCGAGTGCGGATCATCTCCAGGACCGAAGCAATTGCGTTTCGAACCGTGCGATAATTAGAATCTGCGGGGGACTCGTATTTACAAACCCGACGATGATTTGCGTTCAGGTAGACTCGGCGTTCATTGGCGAATCCCAGCACGGCGGACTCCTTTGAAACAATGCGGGCTTTCTTCACCCCTATGCTCATAGGGAGGGTCTCATAGAAGGAGAAAAGTTGGACGTCCCCACAGTACTGAGGAAACTCGTCGTTCAGATTTTGGATGGTAAGAGATTGGCGGTGGAGGTCACTAAGGAAGGGCCTGTTGCCGCTGCTCAGACTCAGCAAGCGAGAAAGCGTCTGCGCTAGATCCGCGCCTCTGTGAGGCGTAGCTAGGAAAAACATGGCCTCTATACTAGCAGCTAGTGATCGATACTCGTGTCTCGTGCGAGCCAAGATGAGCGCTCGTTTGATGACAAGGCCACCCATGCTGTGAGCCACGAAAACAATGGGTGTCTGTGACGGAGTCAGTCATTTATACGCTCACAGTACACGTTTCAAACTGCCCCCGACTTGGATAGATCTCCACTATGAAAGCTTGTAGAGGATCACGGAGGTCCTCGGCGGTGGAAGTTGAGCAGAGAAGGCTTCGAGAGTACAAGCGGTCGATGAACATACCTTTTCAGTCCGCGAAATGTACGGACAGTCGAGAATAGATACTAGTAGAGCATTCGCGAAGTCGTGCACACTCAGTATACTCTCTTTCCCCCAGTTTGAATCGTACCCAAAACTGTGGATTCTGACATCCTGAAAGCCATCATCTTGTGGCAGCCACTCCAGCGGCCAATAGAGCGCTGGATCACCCGACTGCGTCCATGTGCTTCTCGACCCACCCCCGAGTCCGTGGACGAATATTAAGTCGGCTGTGGCGCTGCTACATGATGGCACATATAAAGTGTTTAGCCCAAAATCACCCTTTGCTTGCCCTGCTGATGCACTGGAGGCAGAAGTCGACGTGGTATCAGATCGGTTCGTGAGCCTTGACAACTTTTGGGAGAGGTGACTAAGGCTACTGGAAGATGAAACATCATCAGTGTCCATGTTCACAGTTGATCACGGCGTATGGCAGCGCAGGCAGCGTGCCACGGCCCCACGGCGGCCTGGATTTCTGCCGAGTTGATACGCGGTGGCTCGCGGTTGGGGAAATCAGACCGGAGTTGGATATCTGCAGTCCAGCCCGGGCTGCGGCTCTGCGTGTGCGTAATCAAACCCCCTCAGAGGCTGGCCAGGCCCGGTGACCCTTTCAGCTCCTTCTAGACCAGGTTTCATTGTGCCTACAGGCATGCACATCCTACGCCCTGTGTCCCGAAGACACCACTCGGAGCCCTTTCTTTCTCTCGGCACGTGGGGGTCACGGGCTGGAATCAGCATAGTCTGTAGGAATCAGTGCAGCCAACCATCGATGAATGCTGCCCATTGATTCGCCAAAATGCCGTGTGCGTGATGTTGGCTGAATATGCTGTGTGACAGACCCACAATTCGAGGGGTAGTGTGCTTACCACCGTTTGCCTCGTTTTTGAAAGCAGGCAGTGGCAGCGTCAGCTTTTCGGCCTGGTGTCTCCTTCTGGCTCACCGCATGGTACTGTAATTCAGGACTGGTTACACCCTTTGGTAGGCCTTAGTAGCTACTGCACTGCACATTTTCCAGTTCGTTGCCTCAACCTCTGAATTCTGGGCACCACTGCATTCCTAGTGATCCAGAGTTCAACATGGCACTGGTTGACCAGGTCCTCCATGTGATGACACCGGCGGAGTGGGGCAAGCCGATTGATGTTGATGAGAAATGGATTGCCTTTGTCGATGATAATGTCAAGGCCAGTACGTGCTTTGTGACACTGTTTGCTCCCGGCCAAGGCATTTCGCTAAGCTAGAGACCAACGACAGCGCTTCCACCGGGCAGCGAAGTGGTGGATATTGTGCACCATGGAGCAAGTTACTGGACCAGAACGGCTGAGATCTCGTCGAAAGCACTGGACGGATCTCCTAAGTCGTACTTTTTGAAGGTACCAAACTAGACTTAGCAGAGAAGCCAGACTGACTGGTGGTAAGCACTACATATGTACCGTCGCTGATTTGAGGCCATCCCTTCTAGGTCTCAGAGGGCGACAATGGAAGAAACATGACAGCAGGCGAATACACATCCATGAAGGCCATGTACAACGTACTGCCTGAATTTGTGCCGGAGCCTATCGGCTGCGGATCATATGCATCCAATCCCAACATCCACTTCTTCATCTGTGAGCTGGTCAATATGACGGACGAGATTCCAGAGATCCAGGCGTTTGTCCGATTACTCGCCGAGCTACATACCAAGGGTGTATCCCCAAATGGCAAGTATGGCTTCGAGGTGCCCACTTACAAAGGGACCATCCCTCAATACACCAACTGGCATGATACCTGGGAAGAGGCTTTCCACCACTCGATGAAATGGTTCGTCTATACCGAGGAGAAATCACAGGGCCCAGATGAGGAGATGCGAGAGCTTTGTAATGGTCTCTTCGAGAAAGTTATACCCCGTCTGCTTCGACCACTGGAGACCGGAGGCAGGCAGATACAGCCTCGGCTGATTCACGGTGACTTGTGGTCAGGGAACACCTCGACCAACATCGACACGAACACGCCAGTCGTGTACGATGGGGCCTGTCTATATGCGCATAGCGAAAGTGCGTTCCTTGCCCACGGGTTGCTAATGCGCAAGAAGCTAACGAAACCTCTATCTCGAAGTGGAGATGGCTGCTTGGCGTCCGATACGCCATAAGATCGGAAGGCAATATATGAAGGCGTACTTTGATTACTTCCCCATATCTGCACCAGAGGAAGACCAAGATGACCGCAACCTCCTTTACTACCTGTGAGCATCTCCACGCCTGGCAGCAGCGTACGTTCTGACACATGACAAAGTCGATGGGATCTGAAAAGTTCGGCGCTCTTCTCGGGCAACCTGCGGTACCGGAATATGTATGCATAACATCTAGTCCCTTGATCTTATCTGCGGAGACACAGCATACTGAACTGACCCGACTCTGGATAGGGCCAAAGAGACGATGCGGACTCTGATCGCCAAATACCCCGATGGATACGAGGGCTGGGCCAAAGAAAAAGGAGAAGAGCCTGTTCAACGGGTGTACTCGCCCACCTCATATGAATTCTTGAGCAACTATGGGCCCAAGCCCTGAAAAGCAACTTGAATGGCAGTCTAGCTTGGGAAGGCCATGCCGATCAACACCGAAGGTTCAGCGATGCTGTGGTGCGCATAGCTGAGAACACCAATGGCACCAGGTTCCATCATCATAGTGAAAGGAAATCCCATGTCCCACTCCTATAGAAGACAGAATCAGTTTAATATCTGGCTTCAGAAGTTAGGCCTGAGTGTCACTTACCAGCCACCTTTTGGTGAATGCACGAAGAATATGGCCATGAGCCACTATGAGGACGTCAGAGGCTGGGCCACCGTGCATGAACGGCTCCTGAATCTTCTTGATGTTGCTGATGAGTCGATCGAGCCTTTCCTGTACTTCGCTTGGGGACCTGACCCATAGATTTAGCAGAGTGACTTGCGCGTACCTTACGTAGTCGAATAGGTGCTCACTCTCCCCCGGGACATCCCATGGTCCAAATGTCCCACTTAGGTAGACCCTTCTCGGCTCGTTGAGCCTTGATCTCAGCTGGAGTGATGCCCTCTTTGGCGAACTTATGTCAGCTCGCCCTCCATTACACGAATGCAACAGAACCACGAACCGTAGGTGCCATAGTCCCACTCAGTAATATCGTCCGTAATGCTGAGTTTCTTCTCGGACTCCAGGGTCTTTTTCGCGTCCTCCCCGAGAAGTAGATCGAGCGTCTTGATGGCTCGTTGACGTGGAGAGCAGAAGACATGCGCAAGTTTGGCAGGATCAATCAGCTTGCCCCGCCCAACGAGCTTCTCCCCGGTGCCCCTGCTCTGCTTCTCGCCATTTTCAGTCAACGGGATATCCGCGTTTCCCGTGCACTGCCCAGATATCGTCCACTCTGTCTCTCCTGTGAATCAAGGAAAGAAAGGGCTAGGTCAGTGATTTATTAATGACCAAGGATCTCGAGTCGGACTTTCTCTTACCGTGACGGGCGATGAAGACCCTTGGCGTGGTTGCGTTTGCGTCTGACATTGTAAGGACACAGTATTGGGCTTCGGATTCAAATTCAATGTGTTAGTTGAGAAAGTCAAGGGTTCTTAGGGAGTTGGTTGCCCCACGACGTGGAAGGGAAAGGAGAAACAGCCTGGTTTTACGTTTAGGGAGCGAGCACACATATGCAGTGTGGGGGCGCAGCCAACCTGCAGGTCGCCGGACCTAGCAAGTTGCGCTGCATGACTATGAGGCACTTTCTGCAGCGCAGTACGCAAATTCCGAAAAAATCAACGGGTCACAAATGTCACCTTAGAGAAATAAAAGAGGCGATGGTCTCAAGTCTTACTCATTATTGTACAAGAAAACTGATGTTCGCACCCATGGAACTAGATGCCGCACCAACAACCTGCTGACAAAGTAGTCGCAGCCAATCACAACCTTCCAATCAACCTAGCCTCATAACCCTCTCTATCATACCGGGTGGGAAGCTTATCTAGGGCTCTGGTAGCTATTTGTGTAGATGGACGATTCTATGGTGACGGGGAGTTGTGTAAGGAGGGCCCTGCTTCCCAGTCCCCCCTTCTCCCACCAAACAGAGGGTTCAGCTTCAGCTTGGAACTTACTTAGCGCTAGGACTTGCTTGTTCACCAATCAGCTGTCATGCAACAAGAACCATAGTGAGCGTGTGTATCAGTGGTTGCTGCTCTTGTTCAGAGACCGTTTTAGATAAGTATTTGCAAAGGTGGAGAATTCAGGAGGTGCTGTTTTGCGGCCGTTATCAGAGCACGTGCCCCAACTTGGAAGTACTCCGTACCACGGCCCGCGATACTCATCGGACAAGCCGAGCAGCCGAGTCAGCCCAAGTAAGCTTGGCCCGACCGCAGCCAAGGGGGTAAAAAAAAGACCTCGGCCCCAAATCTTACATAAGTCTCCCGGTCGGTCGGGGCGTACAGAGCAGGTCTGAAAACACCACCGCGGCCGGGCTTGAAAATACACGGCAGTAATCATCATGACCGCCTCAAATAAAACAACTCGCAATTCTCACCCGCGCCAAAAGGCGGCCGGTTTTGGAACTTGGTCCTCTTCTCTTCCGCAGCTGACGAGCAATTGCAACGAATCCACCCGAAAAAAAATTGGTGCGCAATTGACCCCAGGAGGTTCCACCAACCTGTTCTCGACTTGAGCCCTTGGAACTCTGCATCACGAACATCCGTTTTGGGACATTATTAGTGCAGCCCACATTCACATCTCACATATCACCCACATATACAACCTCTCCTGTCATCACCACCACCACAACATACAATGCACCACCTCCACAAAGCCCTGCGCACCTGCGCCTCCACACTGGCAACAAGGAGGCCGTCCTCCCTTGCCGCAGCCGCAGCACTAGGAAGACCCCTGCTGCCCCTCCACCAGAAGGCATCATCACCGCAGCAGAGCAGGTATAGCTCGCACTCGCCGCTGGGGGCGCAGGGCCCGGGGAGCCAGCGCAAGAAGGTCACGGTCGGCACGCTGCGGGCGATGCACCGGCGGGGCGAGCCCATCGCCGTCATCACGGCGCACGACTTCCCGTCAGCGCACGTCGCCGACGCCGCCGGCGTGGAAATCGTGCTCGTCGGCGACAGCCTGGCCATGGTTGCCCTGGGCATGGAGGACACGAGCGAGGTCATGGTCGAGGAGATGCTGCTGCACTGCCGGTCTGTTGCGAGGGCCACCAAGGCAGCCTTCACCGTTAGTCTATTTTCTCTACTTCGTCTTGTTCTCTCCCATCTCGTCTCCGTTGCACCCTTGCTCATCAACTCTCACCCTCCCTTCCTCGGCATCTCATCCAATCTCATTCCAAATCCCAAACACCACCTCTTGCTAACATAAACATAGGTTGGTGACCTGCCAATGGGCTCATACGAGGTATCCCCAGAACAAGCCCTTGAGACCGCCATCCGGTTCATCAAGACCGGCCGCGTGCAGGGTGTCAAGCTCGAGGGGGGCAGCGAGATGGCGCCTACAATCCGGCGCATAACCTCCGCGGGGATCCCAGTTCTGGCGCACGTGGGGCTGACGCCGCAACGCCAGAACGCGCTAGGAGGCTTCAGGGTGCAGGGCAAGACGGCGGCCGGCGCAGCCAGGCTGCTCGAGGATGCGCTGGCGGTGCAGGACGCGGGAGCCTTCGGTATGGTCCTTGAAGCCGTGCCCGCCGAGGTCGCTGGCCTCATCACATCCAAGCTGTCTGTCCCCACCATCGGCATCGGCGCTGGAAACGGGTGCTCCGGCCAGGTGCTCGTGCAGATCGACATGCTGGGCAACTTCCCGCCCGGCAGGTTCCTGCCCAAGTTTGTCAAGAAGTACGGCGACGTGTGGTCCGAGAGCCTCAGAGCCATTGAGGCCTACCGGGACGACGTCAAGAGCCGGGCGTACCCAGCGCCAGAACACACATATCCCATATCGAAGGAGGAGCTGGAGGCATTCGAGAAATCCTTGTAGAGCTTTTTACGGCGACACGTCGTTTTGATGCATGGCGTTGCGGTTGTTCGATAAATGTTCGGCCGACATCTCGGCAGCGTGTCTGGGTTTGGTGTGCGAGCTAAAAGATATAGCCAGTCCAATAGAATTAACTTCATTCGAAAGCCATGCGCTCTCTTTTCGTGTCGTCTCAAGTCTCGTGTCATCTGGTGTCCGATCTCCGTGTTCATCCAAACGCCGGCGTCATAGAGTATCCGACATTAAGCTGGTCGTTCGAGTCTTTAAAACACTGTCCAAGTAGCAGAAGTCAGCATCCATCTGTCCGCCCCCCCTCCCCCCAACAAATCCGTGACAACGACAGCCCAAAGGGCAAGCTGTCGTTGGGAGATCGAAGCCAAGAAAAAGACGAGAAAACTCACCCGCCACAGATTCCCAACAACCTCATCCAGCGCCGGCGCAAAAGTAGAATTAACATAAAGAAAAAGACTATCCGACTCGGCGACCTTGAGCGTCCGCCGCAGGTACGCGACGACGGCCTCGAACCGGCTCGTCGCGCTGATGGTGCTGCGCTCGCGGCGCGCGGGCAAGGGGGGCGCAGACCCGCCGACGGGCTTGAACCGCACGATGACCTTGTCCTTGGTGAAGGTCGTGCCCACCTCGGCCAGCGCCGCCGCCGCGTCGCGCGGGAGCTGCGTGAGTACCAGCGAGGCTGTCATCGTCAGTGGCAGGTCCGGCGACGGGGACCTATCGCCGTCGTTGTCATCCTCCCCTTGTTGTTGTTGTCCCGGCGGTGCGTTGTCTGGGCTTGCTGCTTCGCCTTGTTGGGTCGGGCCGGCCGCCGGGGCGGCGGACGACGAGGATGGACTTCGTGGTGGGGATGCCATCGTGGCTCGTGTGCTCGTGACCTGTGACCTGAGGGCCCTTCGCGTCGGGTTGGGAAGAAGTCGTTTAGGGGCAGAGGCATTGGTTGCATGAGAAGTTGAAGATGGGCGAGGTTGATGAGCTTGGGGTAACCGCGGGGTAGCTTACAGGAGCTCAACGGCCACACTTATCGATAAGCTCCGAGGGGCGCTTGGTAGGACGTGCAGCAGTTCCCCATTTTTGTTCTTCTGTCCAGGAGTATTAGCTGTGGAATGAGTGCTGATGTAGAAGTAATGGCATGCAAGGTGAAAATCCCACGAAGTCTGAAAAGCGAATGTGATGGAGCTTTATAGCAACTAGAATTCCAGCCTGTCTGCTGTTTTTTACCTCAGCATCTCGGATTGGACTGTTCCTTGGGCTCGATTTTGAAAATGCTTGATTGTATGTTCGTAACCCCGAGACGGTATATGGATACGGCTTAATATACATAGACCCTCGTCCTGTGCACGAAACCGAGAGCCTCCGCGTCTTGTCCGTCTCATCTGCTGTGCAGGCAAGGCGACCTTCCACTTGACAGGTGCCGCTTGGGATCAGAACCATCCTTCGGTCGGGGACCAAGGATTCTTGGCCAGGTCGACCTATGCCATTTCGTCCTATACCCTCCGTGTCATTGTTCGAGTCTGAGTAAGTATCTGCCGAGAAGAAACTCCATTAACACCTCCTCGCGCGCTTCCCCGTCGCGCTACTCCGGCCTGTCAAATTCCACTGATGCTCCGCACCAAGCATGCTTCACAAAAAAAGTGCGGAAGAACGAGCCAAAAGGGCGACCAAAATGTGCTGCTGTAACGTGTCTCATGATGAGGTATCATCGCATTCCCATCCCCGTAAATGCTTCAAAGGAGCGTTGGACTACATTTACCAACGCAGGAATCAAATAAAACAAATGAAATCGATCCGAGGTCCCGCAAATCGGATTATGAACATGCAGGTGGCGCGGTGCGAGGGCCGCAGCGCGCAGAATGCGTTTGATGCCGGAGCGATGTGTTAGAGCAAGTGAAGCGATGGTCATATGGAGACCTTGTGACAGTGCAGATATGAAGTGGTGCTGAGCTTGACACTGATTTTAATTCATCACCAGTCTGAGTGCTCCTCGCCGAGTTCGTCTGAGTACTTGGGGACACGCTCGAGCTGACCCAGAAGAGCGTCCAATTTGGACCAGTTGTTATCATTCTCGGCGAATTTGCGATGCTTTCTCGACGCAATATGCTAATGCTTTGGTCAGTCTCGATGCTGAATTGGGAGATCCGCACGTGTACTCACCTCGTCGAAATCGTTGAACTTGTCCTGGCAGTTCTCACAGTACCCAGGCTTCAGATCGCGCTTCTTGGGCTTGGTGGCTGGAGCACTCTGGGTCCTCTTGTGCTCTTTTGAGTGCTCCTCGATCTGGGCCAGCTTGCGAGAGCTCACGCCGAGACTTGCCGAGCGCTGGTTGTTGCTATTGTCAAGGCTCATCTCGGCTAGGCGGCGAGAGCTCATGTCCTGTGAGGTAGGGTTTGCAGAGGGCGCGTTACTCTTTTCGAGGACCTGACGCTGGAGACCGTAGAGCTCTTTGCTGGTACCCGCCTTGGCTCCGCGGATACCACTCGCGGACGAGATCATCTGAGATCGGATCGCAGATGTGATGTTAGACTTCTGTACGCCAGACGCGACCGGTTCGCCGGCGAGGAGACGGGCGGAGCGAGCCCGGCTGGTAAAAGCGTTCTGAGGGTTGTGAAAATCAATGGTTGGGGGTTTAGCAGCTTTGGCGAGGTCAAACACGTCAGGGACTCGCGAGGTGGATCGTATGTTGTGCCCATCCTCCATCTCTGTGAGAGTGCGTTTCGGCACGGCAGACTTCGCATTCGCGGTAGGGGCCGGTTTCGGCGGAGGAGCAGCTTCGTTGGCAGCTCTCTTCTGGCGTTCCTTGTCCCTTGCGGCCTTCTCGGCCTGGCGTTTCTGCTCACTCAACTCATCGTCCTCAACGAAGGGGCACCGGCCGTGTTGAGTTGACCGGAACTGTGGCCAATCCCCATCCTTCTTGTCGGCAACCTTGGCGTACTCCCTGACCATGATAGGCTTCTGCTTCTCCTCAATGTCATAGACATAGATGTAAGGCCCCTTGAAAAAGATGAGCTCTTTTGTTGCCACCGTTGGATCTCTATCGGAGGGACCACTGGTCCGTTCCTTGTTAAGGAGCTGGGCGAGGTTGGCTTCCTCGGCGGCCTTGGGAGCAGCGGCGGTTCCAAAAGGGTCCGGATCATTCAACATCTCCAGGATCTTGACCAGCTTGCTGAATGCCCAGATTTTCTTGTCCATCTCCCGAGCTCGCACCAATATGTCGGTCTTCCGAGGGGCTGTTGGCTGACGAAGAAGGTTGTCCTCGACGGGAGCCGGTGCTGGCAATTTTCGACCGGTGCTCTCGAATAGCCTCCTCCTCACATCCTTGGTGCCTGTGTCACGGCTGAGCAGAGACGGATCAATAGTCCTAGGCATTTCATACTGCCCGCGTCGATCGTTGTCTTGGTCTGTGGTGTGGTTGGTGGCGTCGGGGCCAGAAGTCTTTTTTGGGGGCGGAACAGGACGCGTGGTAATAACATGAGTGATGTCTTTGGAGAAGAACTTCTCCTCTCGCTGTTAAGGCAGTATTAGCATATAGCCTCGGGTGATGATTAGACGCGTATTGCACTCACAGCACCCCAGTGGGCTAACTGCTTCACGATCTTGGACCTCTGGTCATTGGGAACGCTCTCGAAGTAGAAGACGAAGCCGGGAAAGTTGCGGCGTTGAGCCTCTTTCCACTGGTGGACGCGGGTCCTCTCCTCCTCCCGTTGGGACTTGGAGCCCCTCTCGTGGGAAGTCTTCTCATCCTTGTGTGTCCTGGTGGGGTCCCGGCGGACGACCTTAACCTGTCTGACGGGAGACCTTGCAGGCTTCTCGGAGCCGTCGTTGAGCATCTGCTTCTTTGCGGGAGGTGGCTGTCCATAGGGCTCCTCCCTCTGCAGGCTGGCATATGCTCTCTTCTGCTGTCTCTGCTTGCTCAGGGCGGCGGCAAGGGCCGAGTTCCGGATGGGCGAGTTGGCGACATTCGGGTTGGAGGACAGGGGGATCCGGCTGGTGGAGGTGGACATGATGGAGGGATAGGAGGAGATGGGCGAGGGTGGTATTGATACGGCTGCCATGTAAGGATGGTGTTCTATGTCAACATGCTATTTGCGGGGGGATCGTAGAGTCGCGTCAAAGAGTGCTCCTGCGAGAGAAGGAGGCTTGCCAGCTGGCAGGACTGTGGGTATATGGCCGCAGCGGAAGGAAGGGCAGCCGTTGTAGTTGCAGGTGCAGGTGCAGCAGGTATGACGAAGCGTGATGCCTGACCCTCGACAGCACGCGTCTCAATGCGCTTTGTGTGGTGGGATGGAGCTTGAAGACGCGGGCAGAAAAGAGAAGAGGAGCAGTCAGTCAATTGGGGCCGGCAGGACGGTCAGACGACTCCTCTGACAAGGCACCAAGATGTGTATGTCTTGCACGGCCGAAAAAGGAGGGGAAATGGGCGTTGGATGTGGGCGTGTCGTCGTGCAGGCTGTTGATGGTGGTGCACAGCTTCCCAAGGTTGAGCTTAAGGTTGCTCTCAGACAGGCCTGGATTGATTGACTCTCTCCTCACGCACGCTCACACAACGGCAGCGAAACACACGCCTGGGAAAATCGCGGTGCTGGGACTAAGGGACAGGGATCCCGGGTTGTCTTGCCAAGGAAGGCGCTCGAGCGGACAACAAATACACGCACAGGCCGTATGCCCCACTAAAGCAGTAGGAGCAGCAACGGGCAACCCTACCTGGTCTGGTCCTGGTGCACAGCAGATTGTAGCCTAGCTCCTAGCCGGCCTGGGCTTGGCACCCTCTGCTCCCGTCATTTCAACGTCGCCCGTCGCTCATCTCGGCCGCATTCACGACAAACACAGTCGGGACGACGGTGAATTCCTCTGCTGCCTGGACCTGAAAATATAAACGTGCCCTCGCCCGCCTGGGCAACATGAGGAAAACATGTTTTTCATTCTCCCGCCACCTCCCAGGGGCAACGAAACAGCTCCCGTGCCTAAACGTCTGGTTCCCGTAAAGCAACAACAGCATTGATGCCGGCTCCCTTCCTCGAGTCCACTTGCCGACCAACAACGATTGCCGCATGCCGAATTTAGTGCTCCATCGGTACATTCAAAAACCTCCTACGAACTTGTACTCTATACCAGGTCATGTATGCGGCAACGCGAGTTGTCTGATGCAAATTCTCGCATCTGAAAGCTCAGACGTCCCGGGATATAGATCTTGTTGGCTGCATGCATAACATTGTCACAATGCAAACAATGCGCCGGATGTGTATGTCCTACACAAAGCTATCCCCCCAAGCGCTTGCTGTCTTGACAGACATCGCACCGCTCATCTCGGTCCGTCGCCAAACGTCGTTGTTAATGTGTAGAAAATTGGACAGGTGGGTTCACCTAGCAAAGTAGGAATTTTCAATCCTGTCATTCCGAGAACCACTGAGTAGACATGACCACAGGAAGGTTGGATCGATAACTGCAAGATGTCCTCCGTAAAGAGTCCCAAGTGGAGGCATATAGAGCTCAGAACCACCTGCCCGCATCATGGTGGCCGGATAGAATGGTGACCTTGCGAGTGGACCGAGCACCGCGCCTTGTATGTAATTAATGACCCCCAAATTTGGAACACCCTGTGGTTAATTGACCTAGCCCAGGCAGGCGTGTCCCGATATGAGACATGGTCTCAACGAAAATAGTCAAGGGTCGAAGTGGCTCGGGGAAAAATTGAGACATCACCAGCCGCGGCCGCCATGTTCAGCGGAATTATTATCTTGGCTTGAGTAATCCCGCTATGGTTATTTGATTCTATAAACATGTTTTTGCCGACTGCCAATTAACACCCGTAGCATAAGTAGAACCGCGCCATATAACAACAAGTCAAGCAGAACACGTAGAGGATGTGAAGGTGCTAGGACCACAATGCAATATTCTGATACAAGCGAGGCTGAAATTCACCACGAAAATACACGCTTTTCAAGAATCTACCGCTGCCTGCCACATTGCTCGGAAACAAGCGCCAAGCAGGTGGCAGGACCCGGAATACCATAAGGTTAAAAACGAGATATACAGTACTTGTTAGGTCCTATCACACAGCAAAACCTTGACCCTCTCATATCCAAGACACTATAATGACAGAATGTCGAAGGCCCATGTCCGTTTGGCAAAGCTGCATCGTTTCCAGCTATTACTCTGTCTAACAAACCATGCTACGACACGTACCTCTAAGGTAGAGCGGCAGATTTCGGCTGACGAAGGAGCTGTAGCTAAGAAACGAAGAGGCATTGTGTTTAGTGCCTTGTATATGTAGCTCTTTTGCCTATGATTCAGCCACACGAGGGAGTAAACCACCCACCTATTGGGTGGGCCTCGAGACTTGCGGTGGCTGTCGCAGTCGAGGGCCGAAGTACCTAGACAGCCCAGATTGGTTATGGGCGGGACCAGGGTCCTACCCTTTGCGGAACCGGCCGAACCCCCTGCACGCCCCAATGACGCTGCTCGCATTCCCCAGCTCCCACCTTTCTCAACGACGATCGAACCACCACCTTTTTTAATCTCCGCCGTGGTCGAGATGCCAGCCCTCTCCCAAGACAACCGGGCCTGTCATCAATTATCATGAGGATACGAATACCGCCGGCCAGCTCTCTGGCTGGGTCGTGCCTTGCCCGCTGCTCCCGGCCCAGAACCTTGGCCTGCCTTGTGTCGAGTCAATCGCGCGATTGCCTTGCAACCCGCGGCACATCGATAGCCTCGAGGAGCTACGCCTCCGTCTCGGCAGCGCAACTTCAGTTCGGGCAGCCAGTTCACGAGACACACCCTCACATCCTCAAGCCCGGCGAATGTAAGCTACCCCTCCCCTCCCCGAGCCTACAATTCCCTGAGTCCAGGCATCCAGCTCAAGCCAGCCCCACAACAGCAGCAGACGCAGCCGCATGATCATCATCCGCAGCAGCATAATAACCCGCCTTCCTCCCAGTAACACCCGGCATAACGGCCCAAGAGTACTTCGACCGCCGCGCCCGGCTCGCGCAGAAGCTCCCCAGGGATGGCATCGCAGTCCTCCGCGCCGCCGACATCAAGTGGCGCTCGGGCGCCGTCTTCTACCCCTTCCGACAGGAGTCCAACTTCCTCTACCTCACGGGGTTCAACGAGCCCGAGGCGATGGCCGTGATACAAAAGACGGGCGACAACCTCGGCGACTACATCTTCTACCTGTTCGCGCGGCCCAAGGACCCGGCGGCGGAGCAGTGGTCGGGCCCCTGGAGCGGTCTGCAGGCCGCCGAGGACGTCTTCAACGCCGACCGCACGGGCGACATCAAGAAGCTGGACAGGCACCTGGCCCCCCTGCTGGCAGGCGCATCGCGCATCTACACGGACATCGAGATCCGCACGTCAGACGGCCGGCTGACCTCGTTCGGCGACTCGGTCTTCCAGGCCACAGACCACAAGGTCGGCATCGACCGCCTCCAGCCGCTGGCGAACCAGCTGCGCGTGGTGAAGTCGCCCGCCGAGGTTGCCAACATGCGGCACGCCGGGCGGGTATCGGGCCGCGCCATCACGGACGCGATGCGCCGGCCCTGGCGCCGCGAGAGAGACCTGCAGGCCTTCCTGGAGCACGGGTTCGCCGCCGAGGGCTGCGGGGGCCCCGCGTACGTGCCCGTCGTGGCAGGTGGAAGCCGCGCCAACATGATCCACTATGTGCACAACGACGCGGCCCTCGACGACCACGACGCGAACCAGATGGTCCTCGTCGACGCGGGGGCGGAGTACGGCACCTACGTCGCCGACATCACGCGCACGTGGCCTGTGGCGGGCAAGTTCACCCCGGCGCAGCGCGACCTGTACGAGGCGGTGCTGCGCGTACAGCGGGCGGGCGTGGCGCTGTGCAGGGCCGATAGCGGGCTGACGCTGGACGGGGTGCACCGCGCGACGGAGCAGGCGCTCCGGGCGGAGCTGACGGACCTCGGGTTCGACGTCGGCGCCAACGGGTCCGGCCGCCTCGAGACGCTGTTCCCGCACCACGTCGGCCACTACGTCGGGCTTGACGTCCACGACTGCCCGGGTTACGGGCGCAGCGTGCCCCTGCGCGCCGGCCACTGCGTCACCGTCGAGCCGGGCGTCTACGTCCCCGCCGACGACGACAGGTGGCCCGTCCACTTCCGCGGCATGGGCGTGCGCATAGAGGACAGTGTGTGCGTTGACGACACGGGCCCTATCGTGCTCACTCCAGAGGCGGTCAAGGAGGTGGCGGACATAGAGGCTTTGAGGGATTGAGGTCGGTCGCATCGGCTCCTTGTGGCGATCTTTGTACATACCATGCACACACTGAGGGCATACCTCTTCCTCTCCGCGGTAGCAAGCTTCATTTCTGGGAACCAGCACGGGGAAGGGATTGCATGGCGCACTGATTTTGTCCTCTTCAAATTGGACAAAATCGTGAACAGAAAGAGTAGTCTAGTATATTGAGACGCGATTTCGCCCATGCGTTGAAATGCCATCACGTGCGGGTCCCCCAAGTACTAACCATTTTTCCGTGATCACAACCTATTTACCCACTCCTCCCCACTGTGTTCACGAACTTTCAGATGCCGAGTCTATGATGCCGCCGGCCCGCCCAAACCCAGGGCAGGCTTGTAACAGTGTTCAGAGGAAGCAGAAAAAAAAACGTAGAGATATATATACAGACAGGCAAATCATGACTTCGTCCCGTCAGATGCCGTCGTCCCAGTTGCACGCATGCTTTTGCTTGCTTGCTTGCTTGCTTTAGTAAAAATAGAGGAGAGTCTATGAGCGAGAGGTTTTTTGTCCGTTCTGCGCTTTCTTTCGCGGTGCCGGTCGAGGGAAAATAAGCCAACAAAGCAAACAAAAGCAGGAAGATTATTTCATATCATTCAAAAGAGCCGGCGGTCCGCAAAATCAGTCAGCCCAGACCGTCCTGTTATCCACCCCGCTTGTTCCTGTCCTAGGGACCCCCGTCGTGTGCGAACCAAACAAGTGAAAACGCCGGTGGCTATGTGTTAATCAGCGGAGATAGGTAGATAACCGCATGCAGATTTTCCTTTTCGTCCTTCTGGGTATCTTTCTCCGGTATGTCGACACCTAACAGAAGGCGCGCGGGTCGAAGAGCGTCCTGCTGTAGTTGGGCATTTGGAAGGACGGGCGCGCCGTCTGGCTGAGGAGCTGCTCGAAGGCGGCGAGCCGGCGCGACAGCTGCTGGTGTTGTGCCATGATGGCCCTGTTCTTCTTTTCCAAATAGCTGATATACTCTGTCGCCTTGGTAAGGACCGTGCCCTGTAGGTGTGAGAACCCGTCAGTCCCTTCCTTTTCACGCCTACTTTTGGCGATCATTTTTGCAATCCATGCCTTCCCCCAGGATTTGCAGAACTCACCTTGCTAACTTTCGGCCTCGCCGGCCCGTTGGCCTCGTCGCCTTCATCGACAACGCCCTCCTGGATAGTCCGCAGCGCGGGCACGGCGTCTCGCAGCTCCGAGATCCTGTCCTTGAGGTTCGTTCGGTATTTGCGCTCGATGTCGTTGTGCGCGGTCCGGTCGCCAGACTTGCCCTTGCCCTTGGAGTCCCCTGTCGATTCCTTCTCCTTCCCTTTGCCCTTCTCTTCACCGCCACCGCTCTTTTCTGTGTCTTCTCGCGAAAATTGTTTCTGTGGTGGCTTCGCGACGGCGGGCGTCTCGGGCCGCAGCAGGGGCGCGTCATCGGTGATCTGTCCGAACCCCAGGCTACCCATCCCGTTGCCAAGCGCTCCTATGCCGCCCATCCCGCCCATCCCGCCGAGGCTTAGGCCAGAGCCCAGTGTCGCATGTAGCCCGCTGCCTGATACGTAGCCTCTGTTTCCTCCCCCTCCCATTCCAAATTGTCCCGAACCTAGACCTCCCATCATCGGCCCCGTGTTCATAGCTATGGCTATGAGCCGCCGTTGCTCGTCCTCATTGAGCTGCTGGGGGTTCTGCGTGCTTATCAGGGAGTCTAGCCGCAAGCCCGGTTGGGGTTTCTCCCAGCTCAGTGGCGTCGAGTACAGCCCCTCGCGGGGTGGCACCTCGGATGGGGGCATCGTGTCGATATTGGACATCTGGTCGGCCAAGTTCATCGTCGAGAAATCCTCGGTCGTCATGTCGCCCTCCTCGGATAATGCGTAGTCCAAGGCGCTGTCGTCGAAAAAATCCTCTGGCCGCATCTGTCTCCGCCGGGGGTTGCTCGGCCCTGGCTGTGCAGACCCTATGCTTGACTGTTGACGGTGCCGCGACTGCTGTTGTTGCTGCTGCTGCTGTTGCTCGACGGTTCGGAGGGTAGGTATGGATGACGGCTCGGTCTGTGCGTGCTGCATCTTGGGTCTTTATACCAACACGTGTCAGTCACGCCACACCACGACGGCTCTGCCCGGTAGGCGCCGGGAAAGAGCGGCTATGTGTCTTACACATCGGCGGGAAGGTCGGTCACCTTGATGCTTGTCCATTCCCACCGGTGGCTCGAGGAGGAGCTTACCGCTGCTGTTGTTGCTGCTGCTGTTGCTGCTGCTGTTGTTGCTGCTGTTGCGCCTCCTTTCCTTTCTGGTGGCTCAGGTCCGACCCGCCAGTCTCCCCAGCGCCCTCCTCATTGTCGAACTGTATCCAGTAGTCCACATTGTCGAAAGGGGTGGACTCGGTGCTCAGTTTCGTTCTTTTCCGCTCATGACCAGTCTTAGGCTTTGGTGCTCGGGGTGGCAAAATTACTCTGGAGCCCTGGCCAAGCATCTGCTGGCGCTGCTGTGGTCTGTTGGGCTGGTTCGCCGACTGCCCAAAGGAGTCAAAGTTCAGAGCGCCTGGAGCGCTCGACGGCGAACCGAGGCCCGAGTCCGACGGCAGGCCGGCGATGTCCCAGAAATTTTGCGCCGGGTTGTTGGCTGCTGTCTGGTTGAAGCGGCGCTGTTGTTGGCTTTCAAGATCGTCTGTCTGCGCTTGGTTAGCACCAGTGATGTGCGGCCAGATAGGCAGGTGGCTTCTGAGGGCGGCGATCATGGTCTAGGAATGGATGGGGAGGGGAAGTGGGCTGTTGGTAGGATCTTACTTGGGCATTTGGCTCGAGGAAATACTCGATGTGTCTGAGGAGGTTGGGGTCCATGATTATTCGCCGGGCATGGCACGCAGGTCAGGGACCTGGGGCAGATCGTATGATTTTTTTCTTTTTTGGATTCGATGAGACGCCGAGGCAAAAGTTGGTGCGGGCGCGGCGCAAACGCAGCAGGTCCTAGAAGACTCGATGCCGGCGCTGCTGAGGTGAGGCGGGGCGCGCGGTTGAGTGCTTTGGTCCAGTCAGTCGAGATGGGATGTCAGTCGTACGACAGATTCGACGGATTAAATATGCGAACAAGTCGTGAGGAACAGATTTGCTCGCCTCTAAGTCACATCTGGGAGCCTGAGATGGATTCAAGATGGATGTTTGGATTCATTCAACGATGATGACAGGATTGTTGGGGGCGACCCTAGGCAGGGCAGGGTCGTGAAGGTTATCAGATGGAAATAGGTGCTCGCCAATCGAGAGCAAGTTTCCGTCAGACAGTGCCAGGCGCCAGTGTGGAAGCGGTCGTTGAGGGTATACGGCAGAGCAAGGCACAGGGCAGAGCAGCGCTGTGACGAGGTCAACAGGCGAGATGGGGCCAGAAGTGAGCAGTCAGGAGACCGAGAAGGCGCGTGTAGTGGTAGTCCTTGGGTGTGTATGGTGAAGAAGGGCGAGTGTGTGACAGCTCAGGCAGTGATCTGCGTGGGATGCCAAAGTCAATCAACCAGCGCTCGTACGGGATTTGTGTATGGTATGGCTGCTGCAGGAAGATGGAGACAGGTGTACTGTACTGTACAGTACGGTACTGGGCTGGGCTGGGCCGGACTGGACTGGGGGCTGTACATACATACGCGGGTATCAAGCACGAGTAGTAGCAAGCAGTGGGTGGTGTATGAGTATGATGATGAGTGTGATTGTCAATGTCAATGTCAATGCCAGTGCCCGTGGTCGGCTGCTGTGTGCATGTGTCGATGGACGTTGTTGGCAGGTAGATCCGAGCTCTGGCTGGCAGAGCGGCAGAGGTTGAGAAGGAGGAGGGGCGCACAAGAGTTCCGGGGCCACGGAAGATGCAGTGAGGGTGAGTGGGCGGGTTGAGTGAGTGAGCACTGAGTCTGTTTGAGTCTTGTGTGAGGGTGTGAGAGGCTGGTGAGTGCCTGGCTGCGTGGGGCTCCGATTGGATTGGATGATTGATGGGTTGTGGTTGGGGAGGGACGGCAAGTCAACAGGACACGGATGGGCGGATGGTCGCTGTTAGAAGCTGTCAGGAATGGGCTGATTTGATGATTGAGTCCTGTGGTACAGTACAGGGAGACGGGCAGACGGGCAGACGGGCAGTTACGGACAGGGAGACAGTGTGCAGTTGCAGTTTGGCTACTACCACGATTGATCAGTACCTAGGTAGGATGGTACCTTGTTAGGAGCGACCACCTAGGGCAGGCGAAGTGAGATTGAGCAAGTAAGGAGCAAGCAAGGTGGAGGGAGCCAACTGCGAGCCAGCTGCCGGTCTGCCGGTCTGCCGTGGCCGCCGCTGCTGCTGCTGCTGCTCAACAGACAGCGGCTGCGAGAAAAAAGCTAGACAAGACCAGACAGACATGTCACGAAATGGGTGCAAAAAACCAGGCGATTTCACCCTCAGAATCAGACCACTTTTCCGACAGCCTTGCCCCAAAGAGGGGCAATGCGCCTTAGCGAGGGCCACCCAACTGTCGGAGCGGGCCGCTGCCCTATTGGCGAGCCTCGCTGACTTGGTAGTGCTGCTGTCTGACATGGGCCCAGAGAGTTTCCCTGGCCTTGACAGGTGCCTTAGGGGTCGTCCCAATGGCTGTGGGAGTGTGATGGAGGGGGGGTGCCAAGCCAACAGGCCAGACAGGCCAACCGGGTGCTCCTGAGTCCTGACAACTTCTTACTTGTTGTTAGGCATTAGCCTCTGATGGGTACGTACAGCTCACAAGGATCCCAAAACTTTCCCTGCGAAGAGGATTTGATTGGCCAGTTTGTAGCAAATTCCTTCTTACTAAGAATTCTTACTGGAAGAATATGTCGAGGAATAGTGGGTTTCTCCAGGATTATTGAAGATCTGTATAGTTCCCAGCCAAATTGTACGGGACAGTTACCTCTTCTCAAACGGGTAAGGGCCATACATATCTACAGGGAAACTTATGGGAGCTACTCTATTGGCCGAGTGCCGACCGACACACCCCACTGCCCCTCACCTCCATACCAACAGCCACTGCCACTGTCACCAAATCCATCCTCCTACAATCCCCTCATTTTGCCTCGGCCATATATCAACCAGAAAAGGAGATTTCGATCACAGATCAAAACACCAATTTAGACACTTCGTATCCCCAATTTGGAACACTCCAGATTGGATCTGGAGTAAGCTGACGAGCATAGATCATATGTCGTAACAGTTTGAGCTTGTCGTGGGAATTGGGATTGAAGTTGACGATCTTTGCCGGTGCTAACACATTTTATGCCCTGATTCGGATTTTGATTCTATTTCACTCTGCCAGTCCGCTCGACCGAAGCCAGGCAGCAGACCAGGCAGCAGGCCATCCCAAGTATCCTAACGTCCAGAGGTGCCCGGTATGTTGTGTGCATAGTGTTCAAGCGATCAAACGCAACAAGTTCTGTCTCTTGACTGCAATCCCTTCTGCCGCAGCCCCAAATAGGCAATGATCGCCACCGCCAGCTTCCAACACGACAATCCAGACACCACCGCCAGTTCTTCTTGATAGCAATCTCAAACGTATGTACCGCAAATTCTCCAGCTATGGCCATGGATCACCGACCTGCGTGGCAGATACGCATACACGCACACGCGGTGCCACGTCGCAATAATGCGCTCAGCAAGACAAAAAGGACAGACAAAAAGGACAGACAAACGGTCCTCACTGGCACCTGTCGTGCTCCATCAACCAGGCAATGCCATGAGTCGTGGCTGCTGCTGCTGCTCAGGGCTCACTGCACCGCTCCTTCTCTCTCTCTCTCGTCAGGTATGACCGGGGTACATCCACATAAAAAAGCCGCACGCTGCGGAACCGTGACAAGTTTTCTCTCTCTCTCTCCCCCCCCCCCCTTTCTCTCTTAGCCGGCGACGATTACGATTCGTGCGGTTCGGGCCGGATCTCGACAGAGATCTCACCAATCTACTCAGATCGATGGCCAGAGTACCGGCGCAAGAATGGAATCGTGCGTTTTGATATGCATGCCGTGCATTCATTCTCGTTGATTGCCGACACCCCCACGACGAGAACGCGGGTGTTCACAACAGCCTACTTTACTCAGTCATGTCAATGGGCGCTTGTCCGCTGTCTCTTGTCTACGAAGTCCCTCTCCCTATCCCTTACTCGACCTACCGATAACACGCAATTGCAGGACTGAGTCTTATTTTCTGAACCTTAGAGTCCTTTCCCTTCAAGGTAGCCCGTCTCGTCACGAAATTCCACTGTCCAGAACTCTTTTACTTGCCGTCGGGTTGACCATCCCGCGTCAACGCCTCGGCTCAGAATATGCAGACCACTGCAGATGCAGCAAGGGGACAAGCCACGTCACAATCCGCTGCACTGCCGCTTGATTGAATAAGTGAGCAGACTTCATTTGTACTCCGTTGCCCGGCACGAGCACCATCCCCTCGGGCCTCTGGCAGCCGGGCCTGGACCGTGTCTATTGCTTGGCCCGGGAACCATCAAGGGTACCTCGCCACGATCACGAGGTCTGAATCCTACGCTGAGCGCCACAGGATACGCCCTCAAGTGAGGAGTTATACCATCGATCACCGCGGTGAACCATCACGTTCGTCCAGTTTATTTTCCTTGTTGCAGTCGGAGCGAGCTTCAAAGTTCGTCCAAGTTATCCTTTCCGATCTTGATCGGCGGTTTCTCAAGATTGACCTTCGCTTCGGCCCTACGAGCAAGACAATGGACTCCACTCCGAGCGTCATCTAGAAACAACGGCCCGGGTAAGGCCCCGGTTCAAGGCAAACAAGCCCGGCTAGGGGCCACTGTTGTGTCTGAGACACCATTGGCAGAACGGATCCAATCGCGGTCCTTCCTAGGGGACAAGTACAACCCTTTTTGACCCCAGCCATCATCGGTTCCCGCGCCAAGATGATGTCCAACCTTGATTGTTCCGGTGTATGGGAGCGGAAATAAGGATATGACGGTAAGCACGGCTGGGGGTGTGATCATGGCGGGCTGCGTGGTGGCCGTTTTACCTCTCGAGGCCGGCTGATCTAGGCCAGGATCTCGGGAGCTAAGCTCCTTGACAGGATCATGCCTGTGCCGTGCATGACGCAGATCCCGTGGGCGGCCATCCATCTCGCCCTCCTAGCGCCGGCAGTACTCAAGCCGACAAGCCGACCACGACGTTGCAAGGGCTAGCGACATTTTATTGTAGGCTGGTGGTACCCAAGAAGCTCGAAGACGACAGGCGGGAGATCTGCTGGCGAGCAAACTCCAATGTTCCCCAAAAACCGCCCAGCTCCTCCGGTCTGCCACAGCCCAGCTCGAGCCCCGTTGAGGCTGATGACTTCCCCTTGTTCATGTTTCCTACCACCAGGAGTAATCAACACTGACAAATCCAGCGTCATCTCAAACCTCTGAAGGACAAGCCTTCACGTGGCCACCAAGGAGCTTACAGTTCAGCTACACGCTACGACGCGACCCGCGCACCTCCCCAATGTTACACAAGCCATGGGCCTTGGGCATGAGAGGCTAGGTTAGGTGCTCTCTGCGTCCGCGGTGTACAACCGTCGACAGTGCTATTCCCTCGACGAACTCGAGGCCGCCTTGCAAATATTCTCACGGTAACCTCATGATAATCCTTGCTCTTCGGATGACATCCAACAGCGCTGGCATCGTCTGCCTGTGACTCATACTGTTTGTGGTTTGATTCATCTAGCCAGGCCAGTTGCGTTTCTGCGTGCCTGTACAGTTGAGTATAGTATGCAGCATGGGATTGGGGTGCTGAATAACCTGAGAGCTTCTTATGGACCAATGCTTAGTATGGTGCTAAAAAAGTGGGTATGCTGTATGCGCCTCAACACGCGTCGTGTCTCTCATGAGGTGTCAGTGGCCTACAGGAGCTTATTTCACCGATATTGGTCATTATCTAATGCCTGTCATTAAGCCCTTGGTCCCCTCCAAGTGTTGGTATGTGACTGTTGGAAAAGCTATTTCCGGCATCTCATGGACCCTAGGAGAGCTCGCTCAGGACTCTTTCCAGTTGATCCCTACTGTCATGGCTGGACGACAGCATGTGGCCTGCAGTTGACGTTCACCGCCACGCTAGGACTGATATCTGAGACGAGCTGTGCAACCTCACCTTCGTATCGACAGGGCCGAGCCGTTCCCTTGCTGACGAGACATTTCTCACCGTCTCGTTCGATCAGAGCACATCAT
Source organism: Diaporthe citriasiana (assembly GCA_014872975.1). Taxonomy (NCBI): domain Eukaryota; kingdom Fungi; phylum Ascomycota; class Sordariomycetes; order Diaporthales; family Diaporthaceae; genus Diaporthe; species Diaporthe citriasiana. The sequence goes on along the minus strand of JADAZS010000037.1, from coordinate 132,205 downwards.
TTCTGCGACATTGTTGCTAGGACTGGCTCATCGGCTCTCGTGGGTTGAGATCATGCGGGCATATTCGGGTGCGTCCTGTTCAGGGGGAACTCACGTCAAGTTTTAGTGCTCTTGAGGAAATTTCTAGGAGTAAATAACAAGTAATTGTCTTTGTCATAATGACCAGTGAGTGGATACACTCCCCCACCCCCTTTCCCACTAAGCTATAAGACGAAAATGAGCATAAGCGTTATGGCATGTTGCAGGCTGCAATTTGTCTCAGCATGGCCCAGCCCAGTACACCATTTCGCTTCTCACTTCGTTTCTTACTTGAAAGACAACGGCCGAAGAGCCTCTGCAAGCCCATCCTCGTTAGCAGCGCTCTTACCAAGCACTACATCCTTAGACTTCGGCTGAGCTTCCTGTTCTTCCCGCAGCTTCTTCCCATCATCACTCTCCTTCCTCTTCAATACTTCCGAGGCTACAGATCCCTCCTCGTTTTTCTTGCCGTCCTTGTCGTTGCCCGTCTCCCCTGATGTCCCTCCTTCTGATCTGGTACCGCCGCACTGCACCTTCCAATTCTCAGCCTCCTTGGGGTCAATTCTCGTGAAGAGGCATTTGCCCTCACCGAGCCGATGGCCAGGTCGGATGAAGCCACAATCGAAGGTGTTAGGGATCGAAAGGACTGGCTCCACGCCCAGCTGCCTGGCTATCGACTCAGCGGTGTCCGGAAGGAACGGCCGCAAAACAGCAGCGAGGAGGTGGATGAGATCAAGGCAGAGGTGTAAATAAGCCCCACACTCTCCCTCATCGCTCTTAAACAAACGATTTGCCTTGTGAGCCAATTCGTTGCCAGTGGCAGATATCTCGAGGGCGGTGATTAGCGCCGCGCGCAGCTCGACGGCATCGAGGTGGCGGATATACGAGACAAGGAGGCTGCTGACATGCTCTTTCCACCTGCCCACGGAGCCATCCGAATCACGGAGCCGCGAGCCGTCCGGCACGATGCCGCCATATCCCCCGGGCTGGGGCTTGTTCACAAACTTGATAACGCGGTTCACGAAGTTGCCCAGGTTTTTGATGAGGTGGCTGTTGTTCGCCTCGATGAAGGCGTCCCATTTGAATTCGGTGTCGCTGTCCTCTGGCCGGTTATTAAGGAGGTAGAACCGCCACACGTCGGCCTTGATCCCGCTGTTTTTCGCCTGGTCGCCGAACACGCCGACGCCCCTTGACTTCGAGAACTTGGTCCCCTCGTACTGCAGATATTCCGTCGTGGACAGGTGGTGTACCTTGGTCCAGTTATCCCCAGTTGCGATCTGAGTGGCTGGGAAGAAAATTGAGTGGAAAAACACATTGTCCTTCCCTATGAATTGGTAGAGCTCCAGATCCTTTGGAATTTGTGGTTGCCACCACTTCCGCCATTCGTCCGTGTGCTCGGCTGTGATGGACACATATCCGATCGGGGCGTCAAACCAGTTTTAGATAACCTTGTCTGCGTAGCCCTGTATGTTTGGAGGGACCGGTGTCCCAAACTTGATGTCGCGTGTGATGCTGCACTCCTTCAGACCTTTCTTGAACCAGCCCACGGTCTGGCCCCTCCCGTTACTAGACCACTTGCCCTTTGCCGCAGAGTCGTAAAAGAAGTCCTCAACCTGTGGCTGCAACCTGTCCAACCTGAAAAACAGATGCCTTGTGTCCCGCGTGACAGGTGTGGCTCCACAGCCGTCCAAGTTGCACCGAGGATTCTTGAGCTGAATGGCATCATCAAAGGAGCCGCATGCATCACACTCGTCGCCTCTGGCATCTTTTCCACAATGAGGGCAGTCGCCGACAACGTATCGATCTGCCAGAAAGCGCCCATGAGATTCGCAGTAAAGTCTGCTCGTTACATGCTCATCCAGATATTCATTCTCGTTCACCCTTGAGGATATGTGCTGCGCAATTTTCGTCTGATTCTGAGTCGTGGTTCGCCCGAACTTGTCAAAGCTGATATTGAACCACTGGTAAATGTCCGCGTGGATCCCGTGGAACCGATCGCAGAGCTCTTTGGGCGTGCAGCCCTCTTGGGATGCCCTGATCTCCGTGGCCGTCCCGTACTCGTCTGTGCCGCCGATGTAGAGCGTGTTGAGGCCGTGAGCCCGACAGTACCGGGCGAAGACGTCGGCGGAGAGCACGGAGCCGATTATGTTGCCGAGATGTGGTTTGTCGTTCACGTATGGCAAGGCGCCGGTGATGAGGATGTTCCGGCTCCCGGGTATGGGTGCCACGGTCGACGTGCCGTCTGTTGTTGCAGGCATAGTTGGTAGACGAAAGTAAAAGTTGCGTAAGATGATCGGACTGTATATGAGAATTGGAACGTCAGCTGTGATGAAAAATATGTACGGCGATGAGATTCGGACGGCCGAGGTTGCTCAAAAGCTTTTGCAGCCAACTGCTTGAACTTGTAATGGAGAAGATGTGTCACTCCCGATGGTGAGGATGGTGAATTTGCTTGTACAACACATGAAATTTCCAAAATCATGGACTTCTTTATAAAAGACCATTTTGGACAATTTTTGTTCGTGTGTGCCTGACTCACATGGGGAAGGCGCTGTTGACATACTAGTGCTTGACGGTATCCGACTACGTTCAAATGTTGAACCGGTAGCCATAGTTGGCTTCGACATCGATACAAAAGATTCAGCTTGGCTATTCAAGAAATCGGCCGAGCGAATCAAGAAGGAACATGATCCACAACGCTTTAGTGTTGGAGCAACTGCTACCGTTCATGCACACGCTAACCGTGTTCTTTTTCTCCTTCTCACATTCTTTTAGGAGGATATCGCACAGGATATCGTCCTACAGCAGTTGCTTCGTTAGAGGTTGTTCCTAAAGAGGTTCCGAAACAAGATGGCCGGTATTCAAAAAGCACAAACCCGCATTCTTGATTTCCTAATGCTTGGCTCCTCCAGGCTGTCATCGCCACCCTACCTGGACTCTCCAATCTTCTCATTCTCTTCCTTGTTAGAACGTAAAGCACATGAAGGGGAGGATGAAGATGAACCTGCAATTCAATCCAGTGCTGACGGCTTATTATCGTGTTAGATTGCTAATTAGTATCACTCAAGACAGTGTGACTTGAGAAAATGAAATGCGCCACCGGTCATCCACTCACCGAAACTGTTAGAATCCATCTTCATATAGCTTTCTCTGCGAGTGAGACACTTTGTAGGACCTCATTTCCCGAAGACATACTAGTATGTGAGCCCTTGCCCACGGACGTCGGCGTCGGGAATGTGTGTAAGCTCAAATTGAGATACAAATGTGAGCCCATGATCACAAACCGTCTGCCTTTCCATCTAGTTCACACGAAAAGTAATTGCTGAAGGCTTTCTATAGCTCATGTTGGTGATCATGTCGTATATCCATGTGATGGGTATACAGATGAGCAGTACGGTATCATTCTAGTTGCAAATAGGACGGGATTAAATGAGTATACAAATCGTTGAAACCTTAGATGTGAAGTCGAAACGAGGCCTCAGGAATTTGTATCGCACTTGGCCAACAGGTCACTGATTGGCTGGAAATATTAAAAGCATTCGTCACACATATCATTAAAAAAACAGAGTGTATTGTGTAATCGTGTGTCTAGCTGAAGAGAGAACTTGGCGACGAGTTCCTGACATAGCGTGAAAATACCGCCAAGCCACTACTCGTTCAGCAACTTGAAAGCGCCACGCGGAAATTAGCCGCTCGTTGAAGCTTCTTGGAATGCCATGAGGTTTCAGCTGGCCGATAATTCCTCGGGAAGCCTAGGTAAGTCACAAGACCACCGCTGAGTCACTGCCGCTCAACAACACGACACCATAAGTATTGTGTATTCTTTATGTCCAGGCGTGAATATCCCAACCGGAACGTCGAAACACATGCGTTATAGCAGGAGGCATTCTGCAATTCACACCAGCGTATTTCGTAGATGATCAATCTCAACCTCAGCTACCAATGGCTTCGGTGGAGGAGGCCAGACGGGCCACCACCGGCACTCCCCGAAGGGATCGAACGCCTCTTCATGCCGACCGCAGGAGGTCCGATCGAGATACTCCACGCCGCAGCTGTTGGGTCAACAGCAGCTAGTAAAGCTGCCACGCCCCTATTCTTCGTGCACGGCGGAATGGGCAGCGCGTGGGTCTGGCTCGAGTACATGCAGTTCCTGTCGTCGCGCGGGATCACCTGCTACGCCATCTCCCTCAGGGGCCATGGCGAGAGCTGGAACCCGTCCTTCCTGCGCATGGTCTACGGCACGAGCAAGTCCGCGCTAGCGGATGACCTCGTCGCCGGCATCAGGTGGGCTGAGGAGCGCGAAGGGTCACAGGTCGTCCTCTGCGGCCACAGTAGCGGGGGCGGACTCAGCCAGTTTGTCTTGTCGGAGCGAGAGGTCGGTGTTAAGGGCTTAGTCCTCATGGGGGCTGTGCCGGGCTTTGGATCGTAAGTCTTTGCCGTCGCGGTCTCGTCTAATATGTCAGGGACTGACAAACACTTTCTTCTTCAGGATGCGAGTTTATATCAACTGGTGGCTGCTGGACCCATGGTTCTCGTTGAGGATGCTGTTCCACGGATGGCATCCCAACAGCCCCCTGTCACATCCGTCCCTCACGCGGCGGGCCTTCTTCAGTGACGCGGTCTCAGACTCGTATGTCGTGCGTTTTCAGACGCATATCAATGCCTACGAGTCCTTCCTCTGGCCACTCGGCATGATGGTACCCTTTGCGAACGCGGCCACCATCGTTCGGAGAGTCGCCGGTTGGGGTCAAGGCAGCGGACAACGGATTCTAGTGCTGGCAGGCGGACGAGATAGGCTCATGACGATGGATGTCATGGAAAGGCTGGCAAGTTTTTATCGTGAGCCATTGAGGCTGTTACTGAGGGACAAAAAGCTGGATGCACCGGATGAACTTGTGGGGCAGTCAGATGTCGAGGAGGAGACTGCGAAACGGGGCGGGGATACTGACGGTGACGGTGTCAGGCTTTGCGTAGTGCCTTGTGCAGGGCATCATATGCAGAACGACGTTGATTGGGAGGTTGGGGCGGAGAAGTTGTTGGCGTTCTATCGCCAGCTGTAAATTGGCGGTTCGGAAACCTACTATTGCTTTCCCCTTTAACTCCACTATCTAGAAATCTGCACGTACCAGCTCGCAGCTACATAAACTTGAACACAGTTCGGCGTGAATATTCGGTCTCAGATAACTATTGGTTATAATTCGCGTTAAGGCACGGGCTTCTCCAGCGGAGACGTCCACAGGTAGATTCAAGGATGTCTCTGCTTATCTGCTTCCGCCGTGGTTCTTTTTCATGTTGGCTAACTCGAGGTCCCTAGCGTTCATGCATCTGGGCAAGTTCTTAGTCGCTTCCCTGGGCTTTGCTGGATAAGTTGGTCGAAGACATATTCGTCCACGCATCGATCATTAGGCTTTCCTTCTTTCTCTAAAAAGAAGAAAAATAAATATATCTCATCTAATCAGCAACCTCGCAGGAGGGAGCAGTCGGACACATGGTTGTCTGCGGAAAGAGGCAGATTTGATTTGTCTCAGGCTGGAAGATTCGACAATCTTGATCCAATGTGAAAAAACGTTTTCCAGAATACAGCCTTGGGTATGAGGCTGAGACTTGTGAAGAGCCCCAGGACGAGGAAAGAGACTATTCGAGCTGTGTGTGAAGTTCCACAGACCAGCAGTTTGATCCACTTACATGAGTATAGCGTGGCACCGTGGAAGTCATTTGGAAGCCTGTAAAATCCAAAGCTCCACAGACTACACAGGGACATGGGTCTCACCGAAAAGCAAGGGCGATTTCTTTTCCGGGTAGCATAGGCGAAGCGGCATATGCCCCGGGTCCCGAGTCAGTCTACTGCTCGTTACATCAACATCGGCTAGGCATGACGGAGTTGCGGGGAATGAGATGGGTCGACTTGGAGGATTCCGAACTCCGGGGATCGTGTCGAGCTGTGGGATCGGTTCAGCATCGGGGAATTCCTTGTGGCTGAGAGGCTTCAGGAGGTCGTCGGCAAGTTCCGCGCTGGGGTAACCGGAGGGATGATTACACCGCTGCATGGCTACTGTGTACTTTAGAAATCCTGCCATATTGCATGATCATTGCGCAGTACAGCGAGGTTGCAGTGATCCTTGTCATAAGGAACAAGGCTTTGCCGCAAAGTGGGACTGGATGATAACGACCTCTGTACTGCACATTGAGGATTCTGTAATTATCCAAAGTCTTCCCGTCTAATATGAAGCACCGAAAGGCCGAGGCCCCTTGAATTTTGTCGAAGCTGATATCTAAATTTACTATGATCCGTTGCTAAGCTAGAATTCAAGATCAATGACACAGTGCGTACCAAGCCCTAAATGAGGCCTCGCCGTGTTTTAGCTTGACAGCGTTGGAGGTGGCTCTAGAGCTCATAGCCACGCCCCACCTCCATCGGCAGCTTAATAACTTGTTCTCGCCTGCTTGAACGATGCTACTGGTATAGTCAAACTCTATTTGCCAACTCTAAACAGCGTTGTAGAAGCAGCCTTGGAGAAGCGTAGAGTGAGCGTAATAAGGCGATGTCTTGGATAGATAATTTATGCATCAGCCACTCGTGGGCGGTCTTTGGCGCGTGTGAGGAAATGAACGTGACAATTGGGAGAACACACCTGATGGTAAATAGACACTCGTGGGATCTAAAGACGGGAGCGTCTTGTCCAGATCTGGTGGTTATTGCTCCGGCCCTTCAGAGACAAGGGCCAGTACTATTCCGGAGCAGTCGCTGAATGGTAAGATTCTCACACGAGGAGATAACTTTTTCACTTGGCCCAAGGCTGTTTGTCACAAAATCACGGTTTGGAGAGCATATCAGTCCTGTGATCTTGGATTTCAGGGAGGACGAAATGTTCTTTCTATTGGAGCCCGTGGGAAGTTCAAACTCATCGATTTCGGGGATGAGGACACGACATATCTCACTGTGTTATAGTAAGCATTAAATCATCTGGCAACAAGGTACCGAAGGCTTGTGCTCGCAGCTTTGGAAGAATTGAGTAGATGCGAATATGAACATAGGGAGACTTCTGACATTCGTCGTTGCGCTGCGGAGTGGATTCAATGGGTATATTGCTGTGACCGTGGAAAGCTGTCATCATGCGATCTTGCCTCACGATATTCTATCGATTTTGGAATGGTGCCCTGAACTCTTTTAGTCATCGCAGCCATTCCAGGCGGCTACAATCCCGCAGTTAGAAGAGAAGCGTCTGTTGCAACAGCACAGGTGCCACTCAATCCGTGATGCGCATAACTCCTCCCGCAAGTTGACTTGCAGTCACTACCGTAAAGAAAGTGGAGATGAAGTTCATAGTATTGCCCATATTCTCAGCTAATTCACGATCAAGCACCTTGGCATATGTAACCGGTGCTGCCACTGCCGCACAGACTGTTGCAACAAAAGAGAGAATGAAGACCAAGGTGGGAGCGGGGAGCTCGACGCGAGAACGACGCTTGCTGAGGTGGTCGTGCAGGACAGGGTGTACGGTACACCAGCTCGCGAGTAGGGTTAGGAAACTCTGGCTGAGGAGATTGTAGAAGCCACTGTCGAGGCGACGGGGACTGCTCCCCTCGGGTCCAAGGCGCCACGATGCTGCGAAGGTGCCGGTGCTGGCGGCGACGAAGACTGCGAACACGAACCAGAGCACTGAAGGGTGGAGAAAGCGTGTGACCCGACGGTTGCGCAAATTGAAAAACTCTCTCATTGCATGGAGTCTTTGCCCGAAAGAATTAAGTCGGTGCGACCCCATTCGGCCCACCCCCCCATTTGGCCCAAATTTCCCACCAAAATCCACCAAAATCGCAATTTTTATCTCCACCAAAAAAATATAGTCTAATAACCAAAAAAATATCATTAAATAGCTTATTTTTTTTTCTTATTACTATAAAAATTAACCTAAAAATCTTATAAAACTAAAATATTATAAAAAGAGTTTTTAAACTTAAAAAGAATTATTTTTTCTTTTTTTCTTATAAGAAAGAGAATATATCTTATTATAACTTATTTAAAATAAATATGTAAATTAAAAGAAGACTACTTTCTATAGCTATAATATTTAAAGAATCTAAAAATAATATTATCTTAAATACTACTAATATATTTTATTTTCTCTTAACTTAATAAAATATTTTATTAATATTATAATATTACTATATTTTAAACTTAATTTGTATAGTAATAAGAAAAAAATAAGCTATTTAATAATATTTTTTTGGTTATTAGACTATATTTCTTGGTGGAGATAAAAATTGCGATTTTGGTGGATTTTGGTGGGAAATTTGGGCCAAATGGGGGGGTGGGCCGAATGGGGTCGTACCGACTTACCCAATAGCTTGTAGCCGATTGGGTATGATGCTGGAAAATTCCTTGTTCGTGACCCGGATGGCAGTCGAAAGGGACACGGAGGGCAAGAAGTACTGTAGCACGTCGAGTATGCAAAATATGAGTGCCTTCAACAAGAACTCTACATCATTAATGCTTTAAATAATATCGACACCGGCCTCAAGCGGATCTTTATTTTCAGAATGAGCATGCGTGGCACAGGTCACAATGTCTTGAGCTGATTGAGGCTGGATGATACCTGGGTATCACAGCATACACACAAGAGATGAAGGCATGTCGCTTACTGCCGATCAGGCCGTTTCACTCACCCCGTTGAAATCTCACGTCAGTCCAGCTACATACGCTTTGGGACATTGTACACTATTCTCATTATTTCAACCAACCCAAGCTTCCATAAGTCCAGTGGAACAGCGTCCAAGCGGGTGAGTAGTGACGGGTATAAAATGATACATTTGGTGACTTCCGCCAGAACGGCTCTCACTGCCAAGACTGGCAAGTCAGAGAGTTATCTTCGCGAACGACTGTGTGCTGACGGCAGCGCCACCACTACAGAGTCTCGAGGCTGACGATATCAGTGGCGAAGCTGTGCGCAGCCACATCTTGAGCTGGCTTCTGAGGGGTTTCCAACCAAGCTGAATGCTCGTGCGACTTCTGGCTGCATTTAAGCCCCCAAGTTCTGCCGCGTTAGCTTTTATATCTCAGGTGGCACAAATCCCGATGGGACGTTCAGCTCGGTCTCCCATTGCTTCTAGGCTGAAACAAGCGCATTGTCCGCATAGAGGCATTCCTATGTTGGTAGTCTGGGCCTCGGCATCTGTCTTGGGACAGAATCCGTGGGCGATCGCAGTGACAAGGTGGTGCCCCCTTCCCACGGAAATGATCGCTCAGGGTGTATCTACCACAGCAGCCACTCCATCCGACCCAAGCCCCCGTTGTGCACTCTTAGACTTCGCCCATAATCACTCTAAAAATCAAAATGGCTAGATTGACTGATGCACTATGGACTGAGGGATGAAGCACGTCCTGAAGAGACCACGATGGAAATGATTCCACTGAACAATTTCCCCAATGTCTCTACCAAATCCAGACGTAGTCTGGGACTTCCCTCGTTTGCCTCCGCATTGTGATGGTTTTCAAAAGTAGAGAAACTCATCAAGTCTGGGCTGAACTGCGCGATTTGGAGGCAACCAAGTGTGATGAAACCGATAAGCAGTGAATAGATATCAAGTTACGACGCAGAATAATTACACGCTTTGAGGACTTCTCGTATCTAAGACGCAGATATCGATCGTGATACCGGAGAACACAGCCTGTTTCACACGAAATCGAATTCTAACAGACTTAGTCCTTTCTCTTAGACGCAGGATGGGGTTGCAATTCCATAGTTTGATCCAAGCTTACTCGCACGGGAGCGCTAGAGTAAACCCAGACTGGGGAGTTAAGCGAGTATGTCAGCCCACACCTCAAGCTTCATAATGTATCCAATACTTGCCCAGAAAATGGGCCTGAAGAAGAAACCCTCGCAGGTGCCATTGAGGCATATCCTCACTCCCGTTCACTTCAGCTACTTTAGTCACATCTTCTGCACCCCCAGCTCATGGTCGACGGATAGAGTATATTTGTCGGCACTATCGGACGTCAAGGCTCATGATAGCGTTGGCTAATGGAGGCACGCTCTTTGAAGGTGATTTATCTTGTGGAGCAGTAGATTTTCTACATTTTCTTCGAGGAGTAGCAAGTGTGTTTCCACTAGAAGTGCCAATTTACAAAGGATATTTCATTACGATCTCGGTAAAGCCAGCGTCCCTAACTCCGGTGCGTCATCCTATGCTTTCATCATTAGAGCCCACACTTCATGATGTTCTTGACCAAAAGACATGTCCTTCGAAATGAATATATACTACATTTCTTACATAACATAGGCTTCCAAACCTATAGAACCTACTAGATTGATCGAACCACCGCAGAACTACAACAGTTCTACTTCGAGTATCAGGCATCTCCCGCATTCCTTCTAGAATATCCCCGAGCAAACTGTGCTTGTTCTGAGGCTCTGTGCCTGGAAGAATACAATGAAGGAATGCGTAGAGGCATCGGCAACGGGACAATAAGGCACCTTCTGGTAGGATTCACTTATATTGATAGAAGAGCCCTCGAGACACGTATCAATATACGCAAAAAGATCACCTCGAAGATGAAACCCACGTTAACCTCGCTTCACTTGGCTGCGGCATTCGATTCGGCGCACCGATAGCCATTGAACTCCATATGTTCAGTCAGCAGGAGGCATTGCTTGCTCCAGTGGGTAGCCGATTGGGGAGGGGTCGTGGCGGGGAAAAGGCACGTAAAATGCTGCTCGATGTAGAGTAGCGTAAGCATGGCGTTACAGTCCACGATCTGGGGGAGGGTTTCAGATACAGCCGAATCAGTTTTTTTCCCCTCCTCCCCGTCCGGAGCTTTTCCATGCGGCAACATTAAGAGTCCGATCCTTTTGATTCAAGTCGTCAATGGACGATGTTTCTGTCTATATTGGATTAACGCCCATAAAGTTGACCAATATGCCCCTCGAGGGAGACCAACCAGTTCCCAGGTAGGTCCCGTGAGAACACGACTTCATGACCTGTCAAAACTCACTGAATACCTCAAACTCCAACACGAGAATCATCGGCGATCTGTCGTGTCTCAAATTTGTGCAACTGTAGTACACTCCGATCAAAGGCGTTAGTGAATGCCCATCGCATCTTGGCATGGCTTGTGGCGCGTGCGAAAGTCGGCTACTCATCCCGCGAAATGCCCGGTATTGGAGATCAATGCTGCGCCGCTTAGGCGCCTCGATAGCCCTCGGACTAGGAAAGTTGATGCAGAGAGGGGTACCGAGGATGGGTTTGTTTTAAATATACATATGTCGCCTGCCACAAGGAGCATGCATTGTTCTTCGTGTTTTCCCACTCTTTCCTGGGAGCACCCGTGGACCTTTGTAGGAGCCATACTCAACAGTAATCTTCGAAAATCAACAAGTCGACGGAAAAAGAGCCAGAAACACCACTTACAAGTAGCCATGGACTTCCAAGATAACTTTGTACAGATCATCGACGGTCAGAGCGCAGCAACGGAGAAGACCCGCCATGGCATCAACCCCGCGACTCTCGAGCCAAAGAATGAAGTGCCCGTTGCAACTGCAGAGGATCTGGATCGGGCCGTTCGTGCAGGTAAAACAGCCTTCAAAACCTGGTCCAGAACGCCATACGAGAAGAGGCGCGATGCTGTGCTGGCTTTTGCCGACGCCTTCGAGTCCCTGAAGACATCATTTCGCGATCTCCTCGTGGCCGAGCAAGGGAAGCCTGTTAGTATTACAATACTCAATGGACTGCATGACTAGAACGAGCTGAAACGAGGATCCAGATACCACAAGCCGAGGTTGAGACAGAAGCAGCCATCGGGTGGATCAGAGGATTGGCTAGCATTTCTCTACCAGAGGAAATCATCGAAGACACTGAGAAGAGGACGGTCACAACACGATACACCCCTATCGGTGTTGTGGCAGCCATCGTTCCATGGAACTTCCCACTATCACTGGCAACAGGAAAGATAGCGCCTTCGTTACTCACAGGCAACGTCGTTATTCTGAAACCATCGTGAGTTGAGCATTTTCGTTTCATTTTTGACTGAGAGCATAAGCGCAACTGAGGTAACTGAGCTTTTCAGGCCTTTCACGCCGTACTGTGGGCTGAAGCTAGTGGAACTGGCTCAGCAATTCTTCCCTCCTGGCGTCGTACAGTCACTCAGTGGGGACGATAGTCTTGGGCCATGGATAACCAGCCATCCTGGCATCGATAAGATCAGCTTTACAGGATCTACCGCCACGGGCAAAGCTGTAATGCAGAGCGCAAGCAAAACACTGAAGCGTGTGACTCTCGAGCTGTACGTGTAACTTACTCTATCGGCACGAAGCTTCAGGAAATAGTCTGACCCAAACATCAGAGGCGGCAACGATCCGGCTATCGTCTTCCCGGATGTGGATGTCGAGAAGGTCGCACAGCAGATCGCAACATTTGCGTTCCTCAATTCTGGTCAGATCTGCCTGAGCCTGAAGAGGATTTACGTCCATGCGTCCATCTACGAGGAGTTCAAAAAGGCGATGGTCAAGCAAGCAGGAGAGTACGCCATCGGGGAAGGCACCAAGCCAGGAGTCACACATGGACCAGTGCAGAACCGAATGCAGTATGACCGGGTCAAGACATTTTTCGACGATATTACCAAGCAAGGCTGGGATGTGGCACTTGGAGGAAAATTGGATGATGGATCTCAGAATGGGTACTACATCCAGCCGACTATTATTGACCGTCCTCCAGAGAAATCGCGTATTGTCGTCGAGGAGCCTTTCGGTAGGTGCACATGGCCGCCCGGCCAGCTCCCTTCCCTCCAAATCCACTGCCATTTGAAGTCTAATTGTTTTTGAAGGTCCCATTGTGCCACTACTCTCTTGGGAGGACGAAGGGGACGTCATCCACCGTGCGAATGATACCACCATGGGTCTCGGTGCCTCAGTTTGGTCGAACGACATTAGCCGGGCCACTCGTGTCGCCAAGGAGATCGAAGCCGGAAATGTCTGGATCAATACACACTTCGACCTAACTCCCATGGCCCCTTTTGGGGGCCACAAGCAGAGTGGCATCGGATCTGAGTGGGGTTTAAATGGCCTGAAGGCGTTTTGCAATGTGCAGACACTGTTCGTGAATAAGGCACTGCCGTGATGGTCCACTTGAGCAGTCTTGCCCCATGCGGTGTTACCATAGCGTCGGTAATTAAATTTTCTGCCTTGAGTTACTGCATGATTCCGCCTGCTCTTATTTGATTGTGATATATGTACAAATGAAGATGGAACAAAGGTGGCGGCCCACACATGCAGCTTCCCTGGATATCATGCTGCCTGTTCGCTTGTATTGCTTCGGCATGCTATTGATGAATCCGATAGGCCTTGGCATATGAACGAAGTCAAACTTCACGCGCACGTAAGACATGTGTTGGCGTCAGCGTGGCGAGAACCTGACTGTAGGCACCTGCGGTGTGCTTGGGTTAGCCACTGGGCCAGCGGATAGGCTGCGTCCAAGGCTTGTTGAGATCGTCTCAGTAAAAGTAGACTCGATAGAGTTTCCATTCATGTCTCCCATGCCGTCTCACTGGTTTCTTTTTTGCAGTGTAATAACTTAGGGTGACTGCGTAGGTACGTGTTTCCATTTGTACAGCAGCTGGAAGTCTTGCGCAGACACGACAGCCATGCAGTTTGCTGTTCAGTCTCCCAGCAGCTGTGAGACAGTCGTGCACACGTCCCAGGGCAAGTCGCCAGATGCGCCTGTGTCACCACACCTTCGCACGGCTGATGAAAGTCATGCACATGACTTGGCGTTCCGGCCCTATGACTCTTAAAGGATGGACATCTGCAATATCTCGATTGCTTTTGCTGATCCCATGTCTGCTTCACCGTCTTCAGCGGCCCAATCTGTTGACTGTGTTGTGAACATAAACTTGTCGTCAATATTCTTAGTGTTTGAAGCAATTCAGATCAAAGACGTCCAACACGACATCCCACATGGCTCGGCCCGACGCATTTGGTATCCGCGCGAAGCAGCCTATACTACCAGATCCTAGCTCAACGGCATCACAGATACCAAGTTGGTATTCAGCAAAGATTGGCCTAGGATCAGTGATAATACTTTCTTCTCTGACCTGTGCTGCAATATCGTTAGCGTGGGCTAGAGGGCCGGTCCCATTTCTTGACCCCGAATTCTCGTCACCTCTGTACGGGCTGTTCTATGTGAGCCAGGCATTTTCCCTGGCAGAATGTGATAAACGATAGCTGATCATAGTATAGCCGTTTTTCAGTCTCCTGTGGCAGTCAGCCGAGTTCTATCATGCCGCCAGGAATAACAAAGTCGCTGGATTCTCTGCAGCTAGTCATTTGATTTGTGACCTCTTGCTCGGGGTGACCGGCCTTGTGCTTACGACAACTTTCTTCGTTTTTCTCCGATTCGATATTGTGTACCTGGTGGGAGAAGGTCCTGGTTATGACGACGATTTTTTCCGCTCATTTTTTGATATTTATCCAGTGCAGAAATTCTATCTATGGTTTAGTACGGTGCTTATATGGTGTGGATTTGCATTGATTGCATCGTATGGGCCCCACTCAAGTTACGACCGCTTAGAATGTTTGGACTGATCTTTTGCTAGTTTATCCCACTTTATCATATCCGGACGCTCCTATTGCGAGATACGACGACGGTACAGAGATCTCGAAACGCAATCCCGCCCAACATTAGATACTATAGGGTCGACGTACGCCGAGCCAAGCTCTAAGCCACTTTTGACTCCAGCTCAGCCTGCTCCAGTCCATCAATACTATTGTGAAGTACTCACAAACGAGACGCCACAGGAGTTTGGTGACAGTAATCGTCCGGTTGAGATGCCTGGGGTCTCTGCTGGTGACACATGTCTGTCTGCGTTGTCAGTGGGTGAGACAGGCAGGAGCAATAAGCAGGATTCGTTGCAACAAGACACATCGGGAGAAATTACACAGGCTCGAGCCTAACAAACTTGAAGCTTATAACACTGCTAGTCGATTGAGTCAAATGCTAATAGAGGATTCAGTGCCCCAGTGGTCTTTAGAAGGGCGTGATCCACTGCAAGTTCTGGTCACCAAGCTCATGAGAGAATCTTTCGCCTGGGAAGAGCTACGAGGAAATCGAAGTTCCATGTGAAAGTAATCCGTATTCTTAAGTGTGATATGATGATGACAATCAAAATCATTGCGTATTTGTTGGGACCCATGTGCTGGCAGCATCTTTGAGGAACACACATATATATCAGTTCCAGCATTCATCGCGGCATGGTACATGGTCCTCACTATCATAAAATGCCCGAGGCATTCGATTTGTATTGTGGTTGAGTTAAGAAAAGGGCTGAGAATGGCTTTCAAAAGGACATGCGCATTACACCAATTTCAATACCCACGACGATCACACTTCTCATTACCAAAACTGCCCCATTCATACGGCGAAGCACTCGCTGATGTCTCTGTTTGCTGCACTCAAAAGAAAAATTACGTGCATCGTTTGACGAATTAGACTGAAATCAGCTTCCCGTTCCTTGCAGGAATTTTTCTGCGGCACTTTGTGGAACACCAACGCTCCAAGTCATTTTGTTATCCTCGAGATTCCGACCTCCTTCACTTCACTCTGGGGTACCACTAGAAATGCCGAGTGTATCATCAGACCTCAAAATGCCGCAGCATATACCCCAACCCGCCAAATTGTGTTCAGACTGCAGGTCATGCGGGCAAGATGCAAGGTCGAATGAGATCATTTGCCACCTCGTCTTCACAAAGATACGAAACAAGACCAAGCGGTCAGTGTATTTTGATCTCGAGTTCATACCCACTGTCTCCAGTAGCTTATGACAAGAGACCAGATCAAATCCGGTTCTCGCACCACTCAGACCTCGCCTGACTCTGCGCGAAAGTTTCCATGAGCCTCAGTACCTGAAAAGGAAGAATCAACCCGGTCAAGCTTTTGTAGTCCAGATTAGGTCACAATTTCCAGTCCACCGTCGTCGCTGGGGACAGGGCCTAACAACCTGTCGCGGAGCTCCTCACTAGGAGGTTCCAGAATGGGATTCGGCATGTCCACTCCCTGGACGTAAAATTCGGCGAAGCTCGGTTGAAACCAATTCCGGAAATTTCTAGCAAAGACGTTTCTCATGTAAGGGTCCGATTCGGCTTCCGCGCCGGCCAGATGTTGGAGTCTCACGTTGATACGCCTGTGGCGTAACATGTCGAGGACACTGGCCCACGTGGCGCCGCAGTACAGGTGCACAAAGCACAGGGTCAGTGATCCCTCCGGCTGGGGTGCGATCGATCTGGTCAAGAAATCGAGGTCGGCCTCCGAAACGGGGACACCTTGCAGCACTGCGGACTTCAGCCTGGGCCAAAGGCGGGGGCTGATGATGCTTCCCTCTGAAGATGACCCACGAAGTTGTGTGTAGATGCGGAGGTGCTCCAGGCTTTCACTTTCCAAGCACGCGTCCAGGAAACGTGCCAACGCTCGGAGTCCGGGTTGGTCAACCTCCTGCGCTCGAGGGAACCAGTGATGATTCTCGAACCTGAAGGACCGCAGCTTCTTTAAGTTGAACCTCAGCTGGTCTTTCTGTAGACTGGAAAGCGAGAGCTCTGTGTAGTTGGGAACGCTTGGTGAAAGTCTGATCTCGAGTGAAGTGATATTTGCGCAGATGAGACTCGGGACAAAGTGTAAAAGTGTGTTTCCCTTGATCTCGCTAAATGGGTTGCGAAAATGTGCCAAACTGTGAATGATGGATCCGTTGCTTGACAGATCTAGGCGGCATCCTGACTCGTCGTGGGGTCCCCGGCGAGTGGAATCCCAATCAGCCAATTCGAGATGCTTGATGACTGGTAGATTGGCCATAGAGGCTGATACTCTAGCAGCAAAGTTACCCTCCTGAAGGAGCATCTTCTGCTTTTGCAGAGCGCACTGATAAAGACGGTAGCCCTCCAGCAGAGCTTGAATGCAGTCGACTTCCTGGCGATCAAAATTACCAGGTAAGTCGTGGTCATGAGCTGCAAGGGCTTCCAAATATTTTCCCCACGTGTGAGGAACGAACTCAATCACAGAGCACAGGTCTGGAGCATACTCCAAAACATGATCCATTTCGTCCTTGTGGTATCGGATAAATCCCTCCAGGTTACTGTCGAAGCCATCATCATACTGCGCCAGAAAGATCTGAACAGCCCGCACACCACGGCCAACACCTGGATGTTTGCTTATTTGTTCGAATCTGGCAAGGGAGCTCTCTGACACGTCAACTCTGACAAGGTCAATCAAGTATTCTGAAGCAGGTGCGCTCAAAATGCGGCAAGAGAGGCGGGCATTCTTGATATCCTGTTCCGCAGTGGACAAAAAGTCCTCTGTTGTGATATCAGTGTTGTGCTCCTCTCTTCGACCGGAAAGATGAAACATGACATCTTTGAGTAGCTCGTTTGGAAGGTCTGAAATTTTCGGTGGCTTGTCTGCAGGACAGGAGAAATTATGCGTTAGTTTTTCTTGAAAGTCTAATTGCACCAGGTTAGAACTAACCTGACGAGAGGTGGCTAGAGCTGGTGGAAGAGGAACTCTCAGTTGCGAGAGGCGCACGAGATTCGCTGTTGGCCGAGGTCAGCTTTGTCGGCTGTGAAAATGTACTGGGGATTTCAGTGTTGGCAAGTGTAGTTGTGTCAATATTGGCAGCTGCGTCGACAGTGGCAGCTGTGTTGACAATGGTATCCATGCCGTTTAGTGTAGCCTCCTCGGAGGTGACAGCCTCTACACCATGGAGACTGGTGTAAAGAGGCCTGATGTCGTTGTTGTTGCTGGGAGGGCCTTTTGCAGCCCAGAGCGAGGGGCTCGGAGACATGGTGTCTTCGGGGGGAAAGCCTGGGGCAAATGGAAAGTTTTGTTAGCTTTGCGCCTCCTTGGATTTGGAAAAAATTGAGTGACACGTAGTCCTCATATATGAGGAGTGGTGATCTGAATTTGGGGTTTGTGTGTAATGGAAGTTGTCATGGCATGTGTTTAATGAGGCAGTTGGGATCAAAGTTGTGGGATCATGGGCCACCGCAAACAACTTGCCTGGAAACCTGCCTTGAACCATGGGCGCATGCGAAGTTTTGGCTGCAATGGCACGAATTTTGGATTACACCCTTGGGTAGTTGCCTTGAACTTGAAGATGTTGGTGGTGGTTGTTGTGTCGGGGCTGATGGCAAGGGAAAGTGCGTGCCTGCAAACGAACTCGGGATGGTGTACAGTTGCAGGTTTGGAGGAAATGTACTGACCCAAAACTTGCTCCCTGTGGCTACCTCAAGGTGTTCCTGCACGTTGGCAAGAAGATGTTGCAGAGCCGTCGAGGAGTACAGCTGCGGTCTCTGTGGGTGGCGACCAGGTGCAGACAAACGTATAAGGAGCAGCCCAAGACCTTTCAGAGAGTCAAAAGACCTGTTGAATTTGGAGGAAGATATTAATTCAGAAGAACAGCTGTGATGCCCAGGTGTAGAAAGCGGTAATGGGGAAAGAACACAGGCCCCACCACTGTTGGAAGGCTCAGGGCTGGAAGGCAGAAAGGTTTTGTAATTGTAGTGGGGAGACAAACGGCGGCCTCAATGGTTTTTGACTTGGGAAACAATAAAAGTAAGAATTCAGCAGCCTAATGCAGCTGCAGATATGGAAAATTGACCCGATGCTTGCGAATCAGCTTGCCAAAACAATCCGATCAACGTCGCTCGTGGCAATCTTCTGTTTCCTGGGCCAGGCTTGCAATGAACACTCAAAAAGCTGACTTGCTACTATGGCAGAGGCCGCGCCAAATGGGGCCCGAGATGGATCTCCCACACATGTTTTTGGGCCTTTTAAATAGCGTGAAAGCCGCTATCAGGCTGGCTCCCGGATTGCGGCTTCTGGCAGTTGGGAGACGGGAATCTTTTGTACTGGTCAAGTATTTAATCTTAAGACAAAAGGTCATGAATGAGAGGCCTTGAGATAGGAGGCATAGAACAAAAATGGGATAACATTCGATGACAGCACTTAGGACGGCGCGATGATGGTCATGGGCATGTGAATTTGAGAGAGCACTAGATTTCCGTGCAAGCATTGATGTCACTTGCTGCAGACCAACTTCTTGCTGACCCCACCACATGCTTGCGTACTCTCTTCCATTAAGTTGTGGGTCAAAAGGAGGAAAGCTTCATCTCATAGCCTAAGATCCTCTAACTTTCTCAGTCCATAGTCCGCCACAGGTACCGCATCAGCCGGTGGCCCAAGGCCGAGGGCGAAGAGCAACAGATTAAGTCTGGAAACACAGAAGAGATACGAGATCCAGTGCAACGCCGATACGCCCCAAGCAGTCTCTGGGTTGACGAGACGCGGCATACCCGGGGCCAACTTCTGGGCACGGTTCACGAGCGGGCGCATTGTTGTCTCGTACTGGGCGAACGCCGCGGCGAGATCTCGCGGGTGCTGCAGGATGGTGCCGGCGAGATTGTACGCGCCGGTCAGGGCGAGTGTTGTCCCCATTCCAGAGATGGGCGATGCGCAATAACTGGCCGTTTGTAAGCCGAGTGGGTCACGATGGTTGTTTCCTTTTTTTTGGGGGGGGGGGGGGGGGGGGGTGGAGTACGAGACGACTCACCCAGCGTCGCCTACGAGTACGACCCTGCCCTTGCTCCACTTGTCCATCTTGACCTGTCCGACCATATCGTAGTAGAAGTCCCTCGTCGCCATCATCTCCTTGATTATCCTCTCAGATTCCCACCCAGCATCGTGGAAGTACTCTGCCATGATGTCCTTCTGCGCCTGGACTGCATCTCGCTTCCCGGCCAGGTTGGGCAGCCTCTCGTCGTGGTCGTTGATGACATGCATGAACACCGTCGTCTTATCCCTCTGCTCGTCCGGTCGTGTCATTATCCCCCTTCTCCCCGGCGCATGGAACCATCGACGCCATTGGGTATCGGTCTTACCACTTGGCATGCTGAAGAAAGCCCCATACATCCCGAGTCTCTTCACCCTGTCCTTCTCGCCTTCGCTACCCCAGACCATACTCCGTGTCCGGCTCTGAAGCCCGTCGGCCCCGACGACCAGATCATAACTCCGGTGCTGTCCGCTTTTGGCGAAGTGCACCTCGACCTTGTCCCCAACCTGCTCAATGCCGTCCAGGTAGTCCCCAAACAGATACTCGATCCCCTTCCCACCCTCTCTCACGACTTCCTCGCTAACGCGCTTGCTCCTTTTCCACAACAACTCCGACAGCCGACCCCTCAAAATCTCAATATCGCTCGTGGGCGTCTGATACTTCCCAGTCTTATCAGCCGCAGACTGCGCCCAGACGGTGTTGTTGCTGTCGACGAGCTGCACGCCCTCCTCGCCGGTGGTCGAGGCCCTCACGGCACTCTCGAGCCCCAGGTGCCGGATGAGCGTGACCCCGGAGCCACGGATGTCGATGTTCTGACCATCTGTGCGTAGGGCTGCGGATCGCTCCAGGATGGTTATGTGCGGTTTTTGGGAGGCAGGGAGTTCGGACAGGAGGAGGAAGGTGGCTAGTGCTGGGCCTGCTATTGAGCAGCCTACTATAAGGATCTCTAGAGGTGCCATATCTGAGTCTCGGTTGCTATAGCAAGTTGAAACTGATGTGCTTGTGGGAGTATGTCAGTGATTAAGCAATGGTGCAAGACGTCCATACAGAAGCCGCAACTGTGTACATCAGGGCAGGGAGCACGATGAGGTGAAAGGGTGACTTTATATCCATCCAAACACAGCAAAGATTGAGACTCGATCCATGATATTAACATAAGACGGGCGAATATCGAGCAATGTTGAGTCGCCAACCATTGGGTCACGGTTTACAGGTCGAGCACGGATTCCGGACCTCGGGAGTTGTGTGACTGTGTTAATCCCGAGCTTAGCTTGGCAGCTAGCCTCGTCAGACAACGGGGGAACCACAAGCTGAAATTCTAATGAGGTCATCTAGTGTGTCCCATCGGCATGCAGACGCACAAGCTGGAGAGGATGTTCCGAATTCCTTGGCAAGGATTCAAGTCATCGACGTCAACCTCCTAGATAGATTCTCAGAATAGCAATACAAGTACGAGATGCATTGATAGGCCCCTTCTGCCTCTGATTCGGGGCCTGGAGAACTATAATAACCTAGAGTGATAGCAAGAGCATACACAAGCTGGAACAGACATAGGACATCTGGAGCTGGTTCAACTTTTTCTTTCAAGTGACAACGTTGATATGTGCGAATAGATACAATTTTCTCTTGGAGTTTCAAGTAGCTGGTATGGAAGCCCACCAGGAACCAAACACCACTCGCCGCACCAATCACGGAAGCTCGTCCTCGTTCATGACCATAGCGTACAGCGCTCCGATAGACAACAGCAACAACCTAGAGCACACCGCAAAGACCTTGGCATAGGAGTCCCCATCACCGGTGAAGTACAGAGAAACCACGACGAAAACGTTCAGCGGCACCCTCAAGATGCCGTAAAGCTGGGCGCGCACGCCATCATCGATGAGCTGGCCCTTGAGGTAGCCCATGCACGGCCAGTACATGCCGACGCAGGCCTCGAAGAGACAAAACAGCCAGAAGGTGAGCTGCTCGGGCCGCGGCTGCTCGAGGAGGTAGAAGACGAGGTCGGCGAGGGCCAGGATGCCGCCCAGGAGGTACGTGTACTTGAGGAGCTTGTTGTCCATGGCGATGTTGAACAGCAGCGACGCCGCGAGCACGGAGGCCATGAAGCTCGCGAAGATGATGCCGTAGGGCAGGCCGGTGGCGGCGGCGGCGGCGGCACCTGCGCCCGCCGCCTCGTAGGCGTGCGCGGACTGCAGCGCAGGGCCCCACATGAAGACGAAGAGGTACATCGAGCCCTCGAACATGGTGGACGACAGGCCCAGGCAGACGATGCGCGGGTCCTTGAGCATGTCCCACAGCCCCGGCCGCGGGGCCCCCTGATTCTCCTGCCCGCCGTCCGTCTTGGCCTTCTTCTTCCCCTTCGCAGCAGAATCCCCGTAATTCTCCTCCCACCGCGTAGTGATGACCCAGCCCGCCGCGGCAAGCAGTACAACAGCCGCAGCAAAGGGGGCCTTCCTCGTCCCAGACACGGCGACGACCCACTCGCTAAACACGCCGCTCGCGATGGCCACGACGCTGTTGAGGGTGCTCATGACGCCAAAGGTGCGCGAGAGGTCGCCCCCCTTGTCGCCGAGCCCCCGCGCGTGGAAATCGGTGACCATCCAGCTCTCGAAGACGCTGAAGAGGAGGCTGGTCCCGACGCCGCCCAGGACGCGGCCCGCGAAGAGGAGCGGTAGCGAGGGGACCATGGTCAGCGCGCAGCTCAGGGCGTACGCGGCGCAGAACACCAGGCAGGCAAGGCGCCGGCCGTGCCTGTCGGCGAGGGTCCCCGTGGCGTAGGCCGAGACGGCGCCGGATAGGAAGCCGGTGGTGAAGAGGGTTGATACCGTCCCTGCGGAGACGCCGTGTTCTTCCCTGTAGAGGGAGTAGAGGAATGGGCCCTGCGTGGTCGAGTTAGCATTTTTGGGTTCGAGACGCTGGAAGCGTGGACTGGGGGGATTTCTTGCCTGCAGCCAGTCTGAGCCCATGACCAGGGCAAAGACGACGAGGAAGGGCCATTGAGATGCTTCATTGCTGTCTGTCTTTTGCTTAGGTTTGTCATCCTTCTTCTTTTCTGCTGCTGGCTTTGCATCCTGTTTGGGCTGAGTCGGCTTTCTCCTCTGGGCGACGAAGAGCACGGCGCACAGGCCGAGCAGCCCAGTGAAGTTGAGCTGGTACGTGTCCATGACCCTTGATGAGTTCGTTGATGGCGACCACAGATTGCGAAGAGAATGCGTTGAAAACCAAGCCAAGGACGATTTATTGATCAGCTGCAAATTTGATTTTGATGAGATGAACTCTACAGCAGCAATGTGTTCTTTCCTGGGTTTATATACGGAGGCTCTAGGCTCTCTCTGCGCACTTCCATTTCGGCTGTAACGAATGCTGTTTTGGACAGGGCCCCTGAGCTGGCCCCGTGCGTACTGTAGGTAGGGGCCGCTGGACTGGTGCGGTGGTGCACCGATCCTCCAACCCGGAATGGCGCCGTGACTGAGAAAGAGCCCCGCCTGCAAGACCACTGTGCATTATTGAACCATCGAAATTTTTAACGACCATCTCGAGTTGATGTGAAATCAATACTACGTCGGCAGATCATGCTCGCAGGATGGATGAATTTGCCATGGTGGCCTTCAGATCGATGGGATCAGGACTAGACCCTCACAGCACCAGCTCACGCCGTCATTTCGGACCCCCACCTTCGGCTCCGAGCGCCTGTGGCCACCTCTTGTCAGGCCGGCCAGCACGGCGACCGACATCGTGAGCCCGTAAACTCGTAAACACGGTCCGCCTGCTGCAGCCAGGGCTTCCTTCACATCTTCGTTTTTCAAGACTCGGCCTTCTTCTCCTCACCA
Organism: Diaporthe citriasiana; assembly: GCA_014872975.1. Lineage (NCBI taxonomy): Eukaryota > Fungi > Ascomycota > Sordariomycetes > Diaporthales > Diaporthaceae > Diaporthe > Diaporthe citriasiana. The sequence goes on along the minus strand of JADAZS010000037.1, from coordinate 108,775 downwards.
CCAGAAGCATCATTAACACCCGCAGCGCCCTTGACCTTCTCATACAAAGCCGCCGTCACAGCCGTAAGAGCCATCGGATCAGCCCCCCGAATCCTCTCGACGCCGCCGTCCACCATCACGACAGAAGGACCAGTCCTCGCCAGCTTCGCATCCTGCACGGGCGCGGGCTTCCCGCCCTCGAAGAAGACAAAGGTGGGCATGGCAGACACCCCGTAGCGGCCCGCGATGTCGTTCACGTGGTCGACGTTGACCTTGGCGAAGGCGAGGTGGCCCTTGAGCGCGTGCTTGTCCGCAAGCTTGGAGAAGATGGGCGCGATCGAGCGGCAAGGCGGGCACCAGTCCGCGTAGAAGTCGACCACCACGTTGCTTGTGGACCTGAGCAGCGCGTCGAACTCGGCCGCCTTGGTGATCTTGTGCACGTTGCCTGATGTCTCTGGGATGGGCGAGTTGTCCCGGAAGAGGGCCTGTTCAGGTGTCAGCCTGACTGCTAGATGCACGGCCTCGATCGCAAAGATGTCATGTTTGTGTCGTCTGTTGAGACTTTCTTCTTGGAACTGTTTCTTGGGGCTGCCGTCTTGCCATCCCCACGTTTTCGGGCCCGGCACGGTGGTGCGGGAAAACACTTGTGGTGAGCTCAAGCGAAGCGGGGTGCTACTGAAACTTACCGGACCAAACAGGAAAATGGAGAGGAGCGCCAGGATAATGTAGGTGGACGTTTCCATTTTGTGATGCAGCTGAATATCAATGAGATGTGGTAAGAAGTGAGCAAGGCACAGAAAGAGGTATCTTGACTTCGAGGAGAGGACAGGGCCCTTTGGGATGGACTGTGGCGTCAATGTCTGCCCAGACTGGGGCAGTGGCACCACCCTAATATCAAGGGTTAGACCCTAGACCAAATTCACTGCACACTCGCCGTCAATCCAGGAGAGCAACAAGCACATAGAAGCACACAGGTGCGGGACAGTGAGCAACACCTGTGGCCATTTCGGTGTGGTATACTGTGTATGCGAGGTGATTGTAATTATTTGAATCATAGGAGTATTGCGTGGGCGGGATGCGGCTCATTAAGCGCGGGTGATTCATGCCGTTAAGCTGGGTTTGGGAGGCGGGGTTGGGGGGCCCAGCTCAAACAATCCATGTCCATGTCCTTTTGCAGGAAGCATCAATGGTGGTATTAGTCTAGAGTAAACATAACACATACAGAGATGCGATGGGCTGGCACAGTTGATATCTTCGACCGCGTTTATTTTCTAGGGCCATATGCACACCTCCGACGAACTTTAGAACCTCGAATGATGTAGTCTCCGATGCTGACCAGCAATCCAACCCCCGAGAATAATTACTCAACAAGGGAACCCATGAGACGGAATAGCAAACGAGTAGCTCCCCCAGTCTCCCACCTGGCACCCCGTCGCCCCCGTCGCCAAGTACTTGGTCTCCTGGCCGCACTCGCCGTCCGCGTACAGGTACAAACACCAGAAACTGTTGCCCTCAAAGTCGGCGCTGTGTACCGTCTGGTCGAATGAGTAGCAGGTGAAGTTTACGCCGTCGGAGCCGTTCTCGTACACGGTAGTAGCGCTGTCGCAGCTATCTGAGGAGTAGCCGGTGAGGGTCCAGTCTACTGCTGATGCAGCTGGGAGCACGGTAGCGAGCAGGGTTACGGCCTTCATTTTTCGTTGTGTTGGTCGTGGACCTCTCAGGTTTTCCTGATGAGAAGCTATGTATCTGAACATATTAGTAGTGGGTATCGTACTACAGGGTCGTTTTATGAATTAGATGTACCTGTAAATCAAGACCAACGTTGGACGTCAATAGTAACTATGGGGCTGGCGAAGTGGTGAGGAACAGCTTCCGGTGAAGGATTCTTCTATTTTATACCTGATACTGAGACTGGCGGGAGTCCCTAGTTGTACGGGGGTTGAGCTGAAAGGATGCAACGTTGGACTCGAAAGGTATAAGCTTACTTGAAGCGCTCGTATTCTCGCTTCCCAGTCAGCAGGGCTGGAATCCATGGCGTAGCTCAAACTAGCCACTTACATGCAGACCTTGCATGATCAACAAGACCGAATAACATATTGAGCTGAATCATCTCGGCAGATATTTAACCCCTCGGCCCTTTCATGGTCAATTTCCAGGAAAAGAAAATCTGTCACAACCATATTGTATTGTAGTTGTTCTTGTCCTACAGCGTCTCTTCCAGGCATCCAGGGTGAGCAGAAGGATGTGGCAATTTGAACTAAGTGCAGATCTTGCCTCGAAATGGGCGAGCTGAATTCCATATGCTGACTGGTCGCTTTTCCACCGGTGTACGATCCGAATGATCAAAATGTCAGCTGACATGCTGAGGTACCGTGAACTAGGTGGAGTTGACTATCGCTTTTTGCCCATCTTGAATTTACCTAGGTACATGAGATCTAGTTGAGGGAGCCGATCAGATACTTACAAAAGCAGTTCTCTGTAGACCGCGAGTTGCTCTCGTCTACCTTTGTCCTAGTAGTGTTATTATCGACCTGTTTTGGTCGGCCACGGTTGTCTTTGCCACTGAGGTCTTTTCGGGAGGCTGGATGGAATGTGTGAAAAAACTATGCATTTCTCACATTTGATGCTCTGCTGAGAAATCACTAGGCACATGCGCTGGACTGGCTTTATGCTTGATGGTAATTGCTTTAGAAATGCCCAATGTATCTTCCAAGATCTTTGATTTAAACTAATTCTTTTGATGGTAGAGGTTGTAAGACAAAACTGAAAATCTGGAAGCATACAGCCCTCACCAACCTATACTTTGGCCTCCTGTTTTGTAGGAAAATCCTTCTCATGTTCCAAGGCCATCCGATCACAAACCCTGGGCTTCGTGGTTAACCCCCCACAGGCTTACCAACCAATGCCTAAACCCACGCCCAGCTAGAAAAAAGAAGCAATCGCAAACACCACCTTGTGAAAGAAATGGGCAATCGCCAATACCACGTTGTTGACGTAAGATAAAACAGTGTAATACAGCACCTTGATCGCGTTGAAATAAGATGGCAATCGGTTGAGGCCACCCTTGACAGGGCGGGTATTCAAGACCTTTTGGCTGTCGACAATTGCGAATCGCAGAGAATCATAATATCTGTGAGGGACTAAGGACGACGATATTAGCAAGATGATACATACGTACCTGTCATTCAATTGACCCTATAACTTACGATGGTCCAACACCATTATCAGACTTGGAATGAGATACAAAATGCTGTAGATAGGGTAGCGCTTCGGGTTGGGCTTGTCAATTTCAGTAGGCATCTGCTCGGGGCCCTTGTAAGGCCAGATATGGACACCAGTGTCGACGTGATGGAAGTCCCGCTGCTTGCGTTGGAGTGTAGTCGGAGGCACCTGCGGGACGAGGTCATGGTTGTTCACGATGCGCCAGGATCGGCCTCGCTGCACGTCGACAAGTGTGGTATTCAGCCTGGCGTACTCGTTGGAGCCGATGCGCGGGGCCCCGAAGGTGTACTCGTCGCCTATCATGATCTCCCCGGCTGCCGGGTTCGACGGTGCAACGTCGATCAGAAGCTGTGTATAACAAAGAGTCGAGTAAGAGCCTCCGAGTGAGTGGCCTGTGACGTGCACATTGACTGCCCGGCCGCTTGTGTTTGGTAGCTCTTTTGCCTTTGCCCGCACCGCATTGAGGATCTGTTGGTACGGGACTCCCTTGCCAGGGTAGTTTCCGAAGAGGCTCGTGTACACCCCTTGTGACACCTGGACTTGTGTGCCGCCGAAGAAGTCCTGAGTGGCGGGGCCCAGCTGATAGTTGAAGTCCACTGCCCACTCCTTAAGGTTGACGGGGCTGGTGCCTTTGAATGCGATGCCGATGAAGGGCTTGTCCGAATCCTGTTCAGTCGTGAAAAACATGCCGCAATACGGGCCATCGTAGCGTGGATTTCCGTTGGGGGAGACGTCGCACAGGTCGCAGAGGGGGAGGAAACGCATGCCCCAGACTTGAGCGAGCTTGTCGATCTCCTTGTGGGCCGCGAGGTAGAGATTGACGGACTCCTTTTTCAAATCCTTTGGGCCTCCGTCTTTAAAGGCTCTGAACATCGCCCAGGCATCCGTGTGCGCTTGCACGTCTCGTAGGTACATGCCCATGCTCTCCATAAAAGGCAAGAATGTGGTCTCCCAGTCGATATCTCCTTTGCCTCCAAAGACCTGTCGTCGTTTGGCTGCATTAATGGTTTCCATGTTGTCCTCGCTCCACCTTGTAAAAAGTCTCAAGGTCAAGCCGAAGTCCAGGATGCGAGGGGCGCCGAGCATCCCTCCTATTTCTCCGATCCATGTTGCGAAGAACTTTGCGACCGAAAGCCTTAGTCTAGCCCAGAACCCTGAAGGCTTCGTCGTCTCATTTAGAGAAGTGGTGACTGCCCAGGCAAGTTTCTGTAATTCCGTCTTCTCCACCTGGGGACCTGGCGATGACTCTGGGGGTGATGGTGGTGGTGGGGGCGGTGGCTCAAAAAGCGATAATCGTTCCAGATTCCTCACGGCCTGGTCACGAAGGATGCTCTCGTAGACATCATTGGATACTCCCGGCATGGCGAGCTTGTTATTGTTCTTGCGATAATGTAGTATGGAAATACGTGATTCCCGAGGTCTCTTCAAGTAGCTGCAGCCGAAATGTGATACACGAGGAAAAACCAAAGGGGAGCAATTACTTTCGCAGACAACCGCCCATGCTGAGGTATTTAATGGTAGCACTGCCAGTTCATTCACATGCCATACACATCATAACCGGGGTTCTACGTTTAGTGTACGCTCACGGTCTGATCACGATAACTTCAGTGATAGAAAACTTGAATATTTGAGCAGCAGTCTTCATGTGACAGCACTTGAGCATGTGAAAATTGACAATCCGGATAGGAACAGACCATATCAACTCAGTCTCAGGGGTTGCTACAAGTCCTAAATTTGGTTAGACTTGAGCAAGGACAAAGAAAGCTTTCACACTAAAGAGTTGGCATTCTCAGCCCTTTGTTACTCATGGGATGTGGCGCCAAGCCTAACCGTGGGTTGCCTAATTGAGCATCACGCTGGGGCTGTTTGATTGAAGAGTTGATAATGATCAATACTTCTTGCCAAGAAACGGGGTAATACGACCTGTTGTGTGTCTTTTCATGATCGAGCACCCGCCGTATGGCTCTATATCCAATTTCAGCTTTCTGATGGACATCAGAATGAGCGAGCCGGTCTGTACTCTGGCCGAGGCTAGGTCAGAGACTCCGAAAATTACACGCAGCCTCTAGAATTTCACGAAGTTCGTTTCGTTCTCCTTGAAATATTTGAGGGAAAGCTGGGAACTTCTCCTTCGGAGCTTGGCTGAGAATCTCAACTCAACGAAATGGAGGATGGGCAGGTCTGGGGAACTGGTCATTGCGCCCTGTAAGCACTTTTCATTTCTCACATTGCTTCTGCAGCGTTGGTTGATAGCGAATAAAGATTTTTGAGTCCCGAAAAATCCCATGCTGGAGCAATACTGAAGCCTGTGCTGGCAACGTTCAGCTACCACAAGATGGAACATGTCCCGTGAACATCCCATAAAGTCAGTTTCATTTGGAAATCATTCCTCTATCCTGATGGAAGCACTGCAGTAATCAGCATGCAGCTGGCCAGCTTCTTGTAACATGATCCTTCCTATGTGCCCCTATTCAGCTTCGTGCTCCCATTCCTCTGGGCTCAAGCCCGTCAGTACGTCGTCACCACAAGGAACGTCGAGCTGCTCGTTCTGTCCATTTTGCCTTTCAGGCGTTCATATTGACCCGACGATATCGGCTCGCCTGATAGCTCTTTCCTTTCATGTGGCACCATCTCGGCTAGGAAATCTACTGCCTCTCACACTCATCCACAGACAAATGCTCCTATTTCGGACGGCTCCATGTATTTCCAGTACAGGCCGCGCTGGCTGCCATGGTCAGTTCTTTGGCGCGGCGAAAGTCGAAAGTCAACTTTGTGTTAGCCTAATCCTGATGCACTGTGTTCAATACGTGAGAAGGAGCGTCTAGAGAACGAAAACTTTTTCGTGCTAAAACATTGTCTGTCGGATGAAGGCTCTATAAAGATCCAGAGGTGAAAATGCGCCTTTTCTTCAGAGACCCGACCAAGCTCCTGCAACACGTATGACAGAGCCCTAGGTACTACTATCGAAAGCGTTCATTGAGCATGGCTATATCATATCATGTACGGAAATCCTGGACCGCATAAAATTCAGAAGCTCGCTTGGGGAGATGACAATGTTGGAATGCTAACAAAATGTCGCAGTGATAAGCCGTGCTACAGTTGTGTCGTTAGCCGCTTCTAAGCGGCTGTCGGCGAGCACCGTGGGGCCAAGACCGTCCGAGGAAACGGTGCTGCCAAAAGAGGCTAGAGAGGCCAGGATCATGGGGCAGTATCACAGGCACCTCCCTCTTACGGCACATGCGCCGGCGGGCCATCGTCTCATCGACTCATGCGAAGGACATTTCCAATCCTCGGGGTTTACATTTTAACATTTCGCAACGCTCTGTGGAAGAGACCCTCGAAGCCGTTGAAAGTAGACGAAAGCGAGACCAACACATCACTATATATAGTTTTGGTTCCAGGAGTTATTGATTCGAAATAGTCGCCAAGATGGCAACCCACGAAGTTTCAATGGACCTGCCGATAATCGACCTGGACGTCTTCCTCAACTCGCCACACGACTCGCCGGCGGCGGTGGCGGAGTGCCGTAAGGCGGCCGAGGCGCTCATCACGTACGGGGCGCTGGTGCTGCACGACAGCCGGGTGTCGCCCGAGGACAACGAGGGCTTCCTGGACCTGCTGGAGGACTACTTCGCGCAGCCGGCGGAGCAGCTGAGGAAGGACGAGCGCCCGGAGCTCAGCTACCAGATCGGCGCGACGCTCGAGAACACCGAGAAGCCCAAGTGCGCCGTCGACGAGCCCTGCCTGGACGTCATCAGGCGCCTCGCCCCGGACCAGAGGCCCCTCGACATCATGGGCCACCAGCCCGACCCCAAGTGCCGCTTCTTCTGGAGGATGACCGAGGAACCACCCTACGAGACCAAGTTCCCCGGGCTGAACTCCCCGAATGTCGTGCCCGAGGCGCCGCAGATCAGGGAGCGGTGGACGCCGACCATGAACCTGTGGGGCAACTCGATGAAGAACGCGTGAGTTGGAGATGGATGCTTCATGCTGTGTCGCCATGTGCATTATGAAAACTGACAGGACGTCACATAAAGCGTATCAGGCCTCGCAGAGATGGCAGCCGTCGGCCTGGGCATCCCAGAGGCGACCTTCAAGGACGCAGGGCGGTACGGCCCACACATCCTGGCGCCGACGGCGTCAGACCTCGTAAAGTACGGGCAGAAGGACACCATCCTCGCCGGGTTCCACACTGACCTAAACTTCCTCACCATCCACGGCCGCTCGCGCTACCCGGGCCTGCACATCTGGGCGCGCAACACGGGCAAGCGCATACCCGTCAAGATCCCGCCCGGCAACTACCTCCTCGTCCAGGCGGGGAAGCAGCTCGAGCACATCACGGGCGGGCTCGTCAAGGCGGGATACCACGAGGTCGTCGTCAACGACAAGACGGTGGAGACCATCGAGAGGAGGAGGCGCGAGCTCCCCGACAGGCCCCTCGTCAGGATATCGAGCACCTTCTTCTGGCACCTCGCGAGCGACTTCGACCTCAACCCCGTCCCCCAGCTGGCGGACAAGGCCAAGGCCCTGAGGCTGGAGCAGCTGAACCTGGGCAGGGACGAGGGCGATGAGGTGCAGTACCCTGCGATGAAGGTTGGGGAGCAGGTTCAAAGGTAAGCCGGACCCCGAAATGATCATGAGTGGACCCGCGGTGCTGACGCCCTTGCAGTGAACTTAAACATATTGCATTGATGGCCTAAGATTTAAATAATATGCAGACTAACGGCATCATGTATATTGCAAGGACCTGCTCTCGATAGAAGGGTACAACAAAAAACGGAGGTTTAGATCGAATTTACACAAGGATATCCGCACTCGTCATTCCAGATACAACATCTGCGTACTTCATTGTTGAACCTGTCTTTAGCCAAGTCAAAATATCAACAATGTTTCGCGAAGAAATCGGGCCACATTCCGCTGCACTCGTTAGTCCTCCGTCACAGTCCCAGAGCGGCCCGTGGTGGCGCCAGAGCCGCTCGCCCTGACAGGCGCATGGAGCTGTGACACAAGCGCCCCTAATTGACTCGCTCAGCGCTAGACTCAGAATAGCTACAGTTCAGGGGCTTTCGTGATCCCGTTCTTGCTCGTCTTTTTTTGTTGTGTCCCAGATCGTCGCAGGCGGCTATCTGGGTGTCCGGGACCGTCGAATGCTCCACGATCTGCTCCGAGGGTAAAAGTGGCCTGGCCCACATGAAGTGGAGGATTGACCGTGGAGGCGAAGGCGGAGGCGGATGCGACCGTGGGACGTGCCACCCATCATCCGATGTCTTGATAAACTTATCGCCCCCCAACCTCCCCAGGGTTCATGTCTAATCAGCTACTCACCCAACCCACACCACCACACGTGCTGATGCTGATCACTTGAGCGACCTCACGCGGGCACCAACCCAGTCATGCACGGTACTAGCTTGGTCTCACAACAGTTCGTGTAGGCGAAGGTGGAAACACGTTCCTTACTGTTAAAAATTGAAATTGTCGCTTGCACATTGGTGAGATATTAATGTAGATATCCAAGCAAATGCTCAAACAAAAGACGCTGTTACATGTTGCGGCCGTAAAATGTATCTCGCCCTGCCCCACGGGGTATCAACTCCCAAACTCCACCCGTTCTCGCAACAAATCAACCAATGAACCCATTACCTGCCAATGCTAAAGCCCTCGTCCAGACTGACCCACACGCACCCTGCCGTGAGGAAGCCCACCAGGATAATCGTCAGGATCGCAGCGCCGGCCTTGTCCCCCGTCGTGATCGGCTCATAGATATCCTCCCACGGCCTCTCGTCTCCGTACCCGGCCGCGACGTCACCGGCGCTCGTGCCCCCGGTCGCATTGGTGATGGGCGCCCCGCCGGAGCCCCCGGCCCTGTCGCCCGTGACCTCGTTGTCCGTCATCAGCAGGCTGGTCATGGCGGCGAGCACGTTCATCTGGTGGCCCGCGCCCGTGGTGCCGTCCCACTCGTTCTGGTGCCACTTGAAGCCGCACATGCGCCCGTTGTCCCCGCCCGTGCACGTCCGCACCGCGGCCTGCGCGCTGGACCGCAGCGCCGGCATGATCGAGTCGCGCGTGAAGGGCGCCAGCTGCGCCGTCACCGCCATCCACCGCGCCACGTAGCCCTTGAAGCTCAGCATGTCGCTCGTGCAGGTCCCGACGTCCTCGCATGCCGGCTCGTGCGCGATCCCGTCCGGGAAGAAGACCCGCAGCGTGCCGTTCATCAGGCCCCTGACCTCCTGCTCCCAGAATGCCGCCTCCTGCCCGCTAAGTGTCGTGTTGTCGGTCTGGGTGGACGTCCAGTTGTACATGAATGCCGCGCCCTGGAGCAGCATGCCAGAGTTGTACGAGAACTGGGCCCTGTTGATATCAGTACAGTTGTGGTATACGTGTGCGCCGTCGTAAACGTTGTACTCGGCGTCGATATAAGCTACTTTTTTCAGCCAGTCGTACGTGTCGAATGCCCAAGAATAGTAGGTCGTGTTGGAGGTGTAGCGAGCAAGGCGGGCACCGATGTTGAAGAAGCATCCGTTGGCAATAGCTGCACTGCGGTGTTAGTGCCGGGGTTACATTGTATGTTGTGGAGTGGACCCACTGTTCTTGTAGTTATAACCGTTGTTGCTGGGAGGGATCTGCCATCTGAGTCCGCCATTACATGTCTCGTCGTGCCGGTCTGGGTGTGCTTGTGTGTTGAAGACGGCCTGCGTGAGGGCTAGCCACTGCCGGACGTCGTCTGCGGGAGGGTCTGGGAACCGCACCTCGGCGGCCGCCATCGTACTGAGAGCCCAAAAGGCCTGGTCATCGTTTCCTAGGGATGCGGTCCAATTCGGGGGCATATAATTATTGCGAGGGCCGGTCTGGAACAGCAGCGACTCGGTGGTCGTGTTCACATACGACGTGTCGCCAGTGTAATGCCAGTAGTCGATCAGCGCCCCCCACATCGCACCACCTTGCCACCAGTAGTAGTCACCAGCTGGAGGTGGACCTGGCAGAATACCGGGGATTTGGCCAGACTGGTTGCCTTTGTAGAAGGTTAAGAGGTCGTATGCTACCAGAGCTGCGTTGTCTCTGATGGACTCTGCGTGTCACTGTCAGTTGGCAAGTCGGGGTGAGCAGTCACGAGACATCCTTACGGGCATCGGTAAAGTCCACATTCAGCGCAGCCGACGCAACTCCGACCATGGAGAGACATTTTAGAAGGAAGAACGAGCGTGGAGACATATTTACAGCAACTGCTGAGAGTAGTGAAGCCAGTGGCAGCCCTACAGATTGTGAAAGAGCGGCGAGCAGTAGCAACCGACGGAATGGGAAGATGTGCAGAGTATTGTTATGGGAGAAAATGAGAAACACGGCCGATGGGGAGAGAAAGTCTCAGGATGCACTGTGCCTTGCAGCAGTGGGCCGACCATGAAAGGGACTGATGACGGTCATCAGCCAAGTACCCAAGACATGGACGCAAAACTCGTGGCAACCAAGCCTGAAGCCCGCGTTGCCGCGCAGGCTCAGGGGGGTGGTTCCTGGGCAATCGTATTTGGCAGCCGTTAGAAAACTCGTGTGCCCGCCCATGGGAGCAGGACGGCCAACAACAAAGGGAAGACGGGCGCCCAGTGGTGGCAGTGACAGCGTGCTATGCACTTGGCCCGCTTGGCTGCGTCTTGGCCGAGCACCTTGGCTCGACCAGCCGTCAAAGGGATGATTTCTTTTAGCTTCAGGCTGTGTCAGGTCCAATGCTCTGTCTGCCTGTCCTTGTCATTCCGCTCGACCTGCGAGATCTCGCCAAGCTGCCAGGTCAAAATTCCCCAGATCTTGCAGGAGCCCTTTCTCCATCTTTTCCAGTCTTCCATTGCTCCACCCAGCGCCCGGCCGGGTACGATCGACCAGGCCAGAGGAACTCTGTTAGGCGCCGCGAGAACTGGCGGAACAAGAGAAGGGCGAGCGAGAAATGAGCCGGATCGATAGGCAGGGTGCCAAGTGCTGGGCGCCAAGTGGTCGGGGCGGTTGGCCAGCCCGCCGGTTTGCCGAGTGAATCCAGTGCGTCACTTGCACGACCTCCCGGCGGCCCCTGAAGATCTGGGGGATCCAGGCTGTGAGAAAAATCGTAGGAACGGTCAGCCTCAAATACCCTGCATGTTCGATTTGATGCATGGTCGTGGGAAGTATGATTGACTGCCGTGGCCGTCGGTTTCTTGAGAAATGGGCGCGTGGGGGCCGTGTTACCGTCAAAGAATTGTTGCTTGAAGGAAGTGGGGCAAATAGCCGGCGGCATTAAATCAAGTCAGGCCTAGCAGCTGGCACCAGCTGGTTTCAGGTGGGTGAACCTGGAACCCTAGTAGAGGTTCAGCAGCTCCTTTATTGCATTAAAGAGAAACGGTAGGTGTTAAGGATCTCGGTCTGAAATATAATGACAGCTTCAGGGTTAGTGGATCTCAAGTGCTGATAGAAATTTCGTACGACTCGAGGATTGTCTTGTCAGAAGACCTTGACTCAACAGTTCAAGGCAAGTTCATGCCCCCTGTTGGTTCTCCTGGATTCTCTTCCTCTCGGCGGCTGTAAGTTTTGAAAATAATATATGTTATACTGCCTATATATTTAAGCAAATTATGGAGTTTTGTTACACGCCGTGACCAGGCCAGCAAGAGTAATGCTACATCCCAGATTGTATCCATGATAATATGTTCCTGCAACCTGTTTGTTGTATCAGCGTTACAGGAAACGAACCAGGACCACCCTCTCCAATAACCAGACGATCAGTGCCACTGCACCTCGCCCCTACCTCATAGGAACTTCATCAAAGGAATATCTATGGCCTCCCATGCGTAAAAAATACGCCGCCGTACCCATGATAATTACAAACTGACAGCCCCGAGATTCTACAATTCGTCCATAGCCTGCTTTTCATAATCGGCAGGGGACAGGTCATCACCACTCTCATCAGTGTCCTCAACGACAAACCAGTCCTTGACCTTGACTGCACCAGCAAGCACCTTATTCCAGACATCCGGAACACACGTCATCGGGCTCAAGATGTAACATTCTGGCTTTGGTGGGACGGGCGGCACCCCTTTGATAAACCAAATGTCTTTCGGTCCGATGGTTGCAAATTCATCATCCGTCTGAATCAATCCAGTCGGAACATCCAGCCCAAACGTGGCGCGCTTGAATATTTCGTACGCCGCCACAGGTTGATATGATGGTACCTCATGACCCTGGGAGGTCAGCCGTTAGCATCTCAGGTACCAAAGAACAGAGATTTTGAGATGTCATACCGCCTGGAACACCCTGGTGAAACTAAAGTTTCCATATTGTCTCGTCATCCCTTGAACACCTTCAGGTGTGACGAGAGGAGCATAGCCGGCAGCCGCGAAGTCATCCGCCTTCAAATAGGGCACGGCAAGACTGGCTGCCTCACCTCCCACCCAATTGCACGGGTAGTCACGGTCCCCATACATCATATGTACCTTGACGCCCGAGTCGAGAAGGTATCCAATAGACTCAAGAAAGCCTCCATGGATGATGTCGAGGGTGCCTTGGAAGGTCATTGCCACCGCTGCCGAAGACTCTGAGAAATTGACGGGCACGCCCAGCGCTGCAAGAACGGAATCCTGTGTGAGGTATCCGTACATGTGAGGAGGCGGGAAAGGGTCGTTCTTGGGGTGCGCGACGTCATACCAGCCGGCGCCTGGGAGTATCTGTTGATAGATCTCGGTAGCCGGGAGGCTTTCGCAACCGGGATGTATCTCGGTACATATTTGGCTCAGATTCTTGTCTTCAAGGCTGAGGAAGACTGGCCCCTGGCCTTCCATCTCTTCTTGGCAGGCCTTGACCTGATCCTTGCAGCCGTTGGGCCGTGTCCAGTTGTATAAAAGCTCATCATGGAGAGACTTATTGAAGACCTCCAATCCGTAACTCTGTAGAAATTCTAAACTTAGGTACTGTAAAACTGCGCAACTGTCGCGGAGACTCAAGACTCACATTATTGTAGGGGTATGTGATCAAGGATTCTCCTTGTACAGCGACATCGATGAGGCCATTGACGATGCCAAGAGTATCCAGATGCAGATAATGTGCGTCTTTGTCGTGAATGCTTCCATTGGCAATCTTATCATTCTGTTGCTGGAAGAAGCCGAAGAAACCAGGACCATAGTGGCTGCGACAAATTAGCACCACTTCTGGAAGGGAAGTCAGGAAGTTCCCACCCTCCGTAGCTCTCAGCCCACAGGCTAATCCGGTTGTCGTGCGGCTTGTAGTAAGGAAACTCGAAGAACCAGGTCTGGGCGAAGTGCCAAAGCGCATGTGCCGCCAGTGCCGTCGTGTTGGCAGTATTGAGGGGCTTCTGACTAGCAAACGTCCCGTGGTAGGAGGTGAGGTTGGTTTCGGGGATTTTGTCAGCCGAGTCCCACGGTATGGTCGAATAATGATTCCAGTATTCAGGCGTGCCAGCGACCATAGTCCCGTTGGTAGCAACATCATAAGAAAATCCCACTTGGTTCGGCTGGTCGATGTACAAAATGTTGACTTCGTTGTTCCAGCTCCAAGGGTTCAGGTAGGTCGACTTCGAGTCGGAGCTGATGAGGCATGGGCCGTTCTCCTGGAGCAGGCCCATCAATGACGAGCCGCCAGGACCGCCATTCAACCAAATCGCCAACGGAGCATTGATGGGGTCTTTTCGAGACTCGAAGAACCAGAAGAAGCTGAAGGGGGCGCAGTCAGTCGAGATCGATCACGACGTCTCTGCTTGAAGGAGCTTACGTGTTGATTGGATAGTCCTGCTTCTCACCGCCACTGCCATCGTCCAGGAACCGTGGGGGCAGATGGACGTATCCAGAGTACGACTTGACGCCTGGAGTTGTCTCACAAATATTAGGCTATTTGGTGCTTTAATGTCAGTCAATTAGAAAGCATCAGCTGGCGTGTGCGGGCAATTTTGCCGACCTCTTTGAACGAGAGCGTAACATTCTCGTGCAGCTTGGACTTGAGTGTTGTAACTCCTTCTGGCTTAGGAGGGAATTGGGCCATGCCCACCCCAGCGAGGCTTGCTAGTAGAAGACGAGTCCATGCCATAATTCCCGATGATAATGAGTCTTGGAAAGGTCGACGAGGAATCCAGAAGCGCGCAGACTAGGTGGTGATGCCAAGAATCGAGGAGCAAGACGTTTCGTGACGGGACCTACTGTAGCTGATAGGCAGCGATAGCAGGGTAAGCTCGGACGAATCATGGCCCGAATTGTTGGCCAACACCAGACTATTCCAGAAACAGCTTTAACTCTTCAACGCTTTGCATCTAACCTGGGATTGAAGTGAAGAGTTCCTTTAGGTACGACTACATACGTTGGCCTGAGATGAGCTATTATCACATTGGAACAAGGAAACTTACAACTTTATCATACATACGTACTTTACCCTGTACGTATATTCCCAAGGGGCTCATGCTTTCGAACTGAAGAACCTTTTATCTATTTACCCTCAACCAGGAAGACGTGCATCAAGATTCCCTACTTACATGATAGGATGCTCAATCTGTGCTCGTTCGGCCCTCAGGATCAGCATCTCCCTCAACCCCCGCCATGTGCCACCACATCTGAGCCGAAAACAAATCATTCGCTTCGCAACGCCCCTCCTCTAAGCCTTTGTTTTTCCTTACTCAGGCGTTGAGCCGGAAAGGCCCTGCAGTTTTCTTAAACTCTTCGAGCCAGCACCTATTGTCTGCCGGTGTCTGGTTCCAGGAGTCCTCGCTGCAGAAGAGGAACCCCGAGTTAGTCCAGGAGTGTGTTGGGGTGTTTGGGGGCGGGGGCGGCACGAAAACACCACAATGGCACACCACATACTCATCAAACATGATATATCGTGCCTGATGCGAAGCTCCGCATCCGTCGGAACGTGACTGTTCGGGTTATGCTTGGACTTTGTACTCGCCACGAAGTGGGAGAGCTCCCTCGTGAGGCCCCGGTAGCAGTTGTCGTCGTGGGAGAATGACTGCGCAATAGGCCCCGGCCGTTCAAGGCGCCCCGCGGTGGCGGGCCCGATGCTCGATTTCGGAAACGTCCCCGGGCCGTTTTGCTGCGCGGGCGAGCTGTGCCCAGGTCCGATCGCTGGTATCGTCTTCCTATCCTCGTGCAGTGTCGTGACAGTGGGACCACTCTCCGATTCCTTAGCCGGCTCCAGGCCCGCGCGCTGGGGGAACGTGGCCAGCCAGCCGGCCGAGCCGCAGATGAGTCGCAGCAGGAGGGTGCTGAAGGCGCCGGGCCACGATTACCTGGCCCAGCGGACGATCTCGCACGCCTCGTGCTGCAGCTCCCTGTCTTCGACCGGGAGGTTGAGCAGCTTCGGGGCCTCGACGTATGCCCTGAGACGGCCCTCTAGGCTGCAGCCTTCGAATATACTCCCCTTGCCGTGCATCCTCAGCTGGGTGAAGCGCGTCTTAGCGGTCACTTTCAGTGGGCGAGGCGACACCTGGCCTCCTGGGCGATTTCCTCGGACGACATGAGGACATCGCGAAGCCACGATGGCGCCGGATCGCCCGAATTGTGCCTATGAGCCTCCGAGCCGAGGATGATGCAGCAGGCCTTGTGTTGTAGCTCTCGATCCGTGGGCGGGCTCAGATCCAGGAATCGGGTTTCCCGTGCTCGGCGATGTGCTCGGCGCGTACGTCCCAGTTCATCGTGACCAGACCGCAGTGGCCGTCTACTTGCGGCCCCATCGGGAGCGGGCTCAAGATGAAGTACGCCGTCAACCTTTACATGTTCGCCATCACCGCTGGGCTCTCCCAGTCGATGAATATCGCAGGCGCGCAGGGCTTGGATCTAGAGGCGTTCGGATAAGTCCTTGGCGCAGGCCCCTTAGCATCGCAATAATCCGAAATCAAAGTGCCCAAGATAGTTAACTCAGACTGGTCGCTTCAGGCATCCGTCGGACGGCGTCAACAGCACCATACTCATAAAGTCTGCGGCGGCCTCGGCTGGCGCCTGGTCCCCAATCACAAAACTATGCCACTCGTTGTACCTGCAGGCCCAAGAATCCGAACGAGGTGAGGATGATTTGACAGCTGTTGCCGAGCTGTACCAAAGCGCTCCTGCCTCGCAATATGCTGTTGGGTCTGACCCAAGGTCGCGTCGATCTGCCAGAAATGTGGCTCTAGCTACAACACTGGGCTCAGATGGTCCGCAATGACGTCGGTCAGTGACAGGATGCGGACGACACGTCTTACCAGCCCAACTCAATATGAAAAGGGCGGATTCTTGTATTGGCAACTTCATTAGACTTAGAGTTGTTGACCAGAATTACAAGCGCAGCGACTATATCTTTACGTCCACTCAATCGAGCTTTATGTTGGTCCCTCTATACTTCTACTAGGCTGTAACTTATTACGTCACACGAACAATGTGCATCTTTTTGAGTTACAAAATATAGAAATAGGCGTTCAGGTTTTGCAGTGATTGTATCTCGCCTCGAGAATAAGGACGAACTCTTCAGTGTTTTGTAGCTGGCCTCTCACGTGACGATCAGATGGACAGAGCTAGTATGAGACTTTGCCATCGCCCCCGAAGAATATGTTTATGTCGAAGTTCTTTTCTCCTCTGGAGTATTTACATATGTTTTGTGTGCCTTTCGCAGTGAAGACAGCCGGCCTTTGATCGGGCCCCTCAAACTCCCGACGCACAATAGTGAACTGGTCAACTTCTGTTTCCTCATACCACTCGCCCATACTAAAATTAGTTTTAGCGTTTCAAGATTCGCCCTCTACCAGGAAATTTCTCTGGTGCATGAAGAGAATATCTGAAGACTTACTCATTCAAGCGGATATCGTTTTCAAGGCTGATTAGGTATATTGGGTAGTTTTCCCCGCGACAACGTCTTACGAAAGCTACCCCAACTCTTACTCCTCTTAATCCTACCACTGCATCAAAGGTACCGTAGAGGCTATCACCGTTGAAACGTGTTTAATCAGTGCTATTCATCGATTTACACTCGTTTGAATCAAGCGATCACTGTCCCTTCCCGCGGTTTTGTTCCAGGTCATCTTGTCGTTATGTTCCATGTCACGGGAAACCACGTGAAATCCCACCAACCACAGTAACGCTGAAAATTCAACTGGAGACAGTTTTATCGACTCCTCATAGAGACTTCTTGATACAAAAACGGAGAAAAGAAAAAGGGTCCTGGAGTCACTGACCAATGGGGTGACATGTCCTATGACGAGACGAGGAATCTGCCATAAGTTAATTAAGATGAGACCAGCCTCAAGATTGGTCAGCCCCTGGAAGACCTCATCTAAGATTCCACCAGTCTAAGATATGTTGACATCTTCCACCAATACGTCTTGATGTTTCGAGGACAAGCAGTCGAACTATGTAGAGACTACCAATTCGTGGGCATCTCTCAGCCCCGTTGATAACTACAAATGAGAGGATTTCCGACACTCTGGGCATGATGAAACCATGCAGCACGGTAAAAGGACTGAAAAAGCGGGCAACCGAAACTCTCGTCTGTATCTTTCCAATGACATAAAATGTGCTGCCGCTTTTGCCGTCGAAAGGGGTGCCTGGGTATATGCAGGCTGAGAGAAGAGCGGGGTCAATCTAAGTCCAGACGGGCCAAGTGCTCGTAGCCTACCAATTTTGAAACTCCGGGCGGGTGTCGGGCGTCGTACTCGAGAATGCTTGGGAGTGGCTCTCGGCTTGAACTATGTAAACAGAGCGGCAAGACGTAAGTCCAATCTCGAAAACAAATCGAATAAACAATAGGGCTCCTCTACGTTCCCCTTGAGATCATCAGCTGATATTTCAACCTTTGCTTATTATGGGCCAAAGCATTATTGTGAGTAATCACGTAAAGAAGGGAAGAAGCCTCTTGTAACGTTGAAATGTTCACACACACACTCGACAGTGGCCAAATTAATTAGAAGGGTAAAAATGGTTGGCTTAGATTAGCTTGCCAGACGACAAGCTGAACAGAGTGCTCCAAGCCCATCGTCTTCTGGCGGACAAGCAGGTCCGTGGGACCATTGAGGGTTAACGGATGCGCCCCTGAGCTGCTGCAACACATCGTGACGTACTGCCGCGCATACACGCTACGCATAAATTGCCGTGTGGACAAAAATAGAGATGCAAATCAAGCGGCTTAAGGTGTAGAAAAAAGTCAAAGGACTCCGCAGCGAAAGGGGACGTGTCAGTTTCTTGGAACCCAGCCGCCAATGCCGGCCTGACAGCTCACCTGACTGTCTGACCGGCAATTAGATACATGTGCATGGACGACGTGCATCGTCCAAAAGAAACAAAAGACCAAGTGCCTGTGGGAAAATAAAGGACTCACGTGGTGTTTGCAGGACATCGACAACGGTTTGAAAACGCCGATTGTAAGTGCAGGATACCAAAGGAGGAGTAGAAGCTTGAGTGCGGCAGATCTGTCCAGCTTCAGGAGGACCGGGGCAGCTGCCACACCAAGGGCTTTGGTACCGGTCCCATGCCTGGCACCGCCGAATTAGGGTTGGTGATGGCAGTGTTACAACGGGTGACCTGGGCAGAAAGATGTGTGCAGAGAAACTGAGACCAAAGGACCACCATGGGTCGGCCTCGTCTCCTTTGCTAGGTCAATGGAAACTTTCGAGAAATCTAAAACACACGATGAGGGCCTGTGTTTCGTTACAAAGACAAGTGGTATAACATCTCTTTGACAAGTGAACAGTCATTGATAAGGATGGGGATAATATACAGTGAGAGAATACGGTAAGATGTAAAAATTGGAATTATTCAGACACAGCTGAAGAGCTGGGGAGTATATGTGGCAAATCTACTGTGAGAATGAACGACGGCGGAGACAATGGAGAAGCCATGATGCTCTACAGGCGCGGATTTCAGCTACTGACCACTGCCTTTCACACTTCTGGGTAGATTCAGTCATACTCGATCATTACTCCTTTCTCCGTTTCTCAGCAATGTGTACACGAGAAGCGTGATGGAAATGATGGGAGAAATCGAAGAGTTCCAACGTGGTTGCTTCAGCTACTCAATGGGCGCTTGTGGTGCAGAAACTGCTGGGATGATGCCTGGTATGGCGCTAATTCTGTGGTCCGAAAATCTACACTACTTCAGCTCTATATTACTTCAGTCTGGGAAATTATTGGAATGATCTTTAGAGTGATCTTTAGGGTCTTGTTGATCATCCTCAACAGACAACATTTTCTTCCTCGAACACTGTGCGACAATGTGGAAGGTACAGCCGAGCCACATTAACGCCGAAGACCGAGAGCAACCCATAGCGAAAGACGTTAATTGGAGCTGGGAGAAATTGTGAGAGAAACGGAGAGATTGGGGATAGGCGGTCCGCTCAAGCAGTACAAGAAAAGCGAATACGCAGTGGATACATTGTTGATAGAGGCTTGAAGCTGCCACTGGACCACGAACCGGTCGAGTAATGGTTGCGAACGCATGGTAGTAGTTTTGTCTGGTCCCTGGCTGATCGCGGTCTACGACAGCGAATTATGTTGAGGTCTAGGAACACGGAAAGGGTCACCGAAGCACATGCTGACTCACAGCAAATAACCGAACAGATTCGATCCAGCTCTGCAAGCCAAGCGGCAGGGAATCAAGGCGGCCAGGCCTCCCCGCATTGCCAGACCCAATGAAGGCCCTGCTCGGCCAGAGGGTATTCAATATCAATATGTATGAGCCGCATGTCAGAATTTCACCCTGGGATTCAGTAGGTCTGCATGCACAGGCGCGCCAGGGTGGCCTGTTGTATCTGCCCGATGACATACATGGGGTGACATATTCGGCAAGAGGACGACCTTAGCCCCAGCGTTTTAGCTTGGCTTTTGGGGGGCTACGTGGGCCGTTTGCCAGCAAGTTTCCCGAAACAGATTCCACAGGAGCCTATTTCATGGCAAGCGTGTATGTTCCCAGCACGGAGGGCCTGGAATCAAGGCCCTGCATTGGCCTCGACGGGTCTGCTGTCTCGCACTTTCTCTGCTGCCTGGACGGCCTACATTTCAGTTTACACTAGTGAAAGTCTTCGGAGGCGTTTATGAGGCGTCTTACACATCTAGACGGCCGGCCAGATCCAATCGTGGTTGAAGTGACGACGGGTGCGGTGGGTCCAGCTCTGGGCTGACAGGGAACGCGCGGAGAAAATGGGCGGGCTCTTGTGGGGTGATGGAGCGGGCCGCATTTAGCTTTCGGGTCATGTAACGACGTACCGCGCGGAATAGATATTCTGCTGGAGCAGCTTGTTTCGTCAACATCGCTACCAGCAAAGATACGCCCCCAGAGTTCACGTACCATGCAAAAGGACCCTGACGATGTACGCTCAGTCACTCTACTTATATTACATGCTGTGTAATGGGATCTACCCCATGCTAGCCATTTATGAGTACTATATCTGCAGGTGGAGGGGTCCGACCCAAGAAGAGTAGCCCAGAACCGACCATGCCCGAAGACCTGCCACTACAGGTGCGAGGCGATGGCCACATGAGCCGATGTAACATCGCACGTTCAACAGGCTTTCCTGGATAGGCTGGTAGGACGGCTGGACGGCTGGACTTGCTCTATAGAAGCCCTGCTCCAGGCCGGTCTTCAAGGACAGTCCCCAAGCTGCATTTAATAAAGTTATTTATGCTGATTGTCGTCACTGGGTAGCGCACAATCATGACCGCCAGTCGTGGAAGAACATAGACCGTCTGGGTTCTTGGTAACATACAGGTCCTCCGGAATAGACTCACTTGAAATAAATAGGGTAAAGAGAATATTATGTGGCCGCCCTTCGCTTCACAAGCCACCTCGTCAGAGACATACTCAAGCGAAACCTGTAGTCCGCCTCTGTAGACAAACGACGACATTAATTGGGAGTTTTCTGGTCCTCTAGTCCCTCCCAAGGCTTCGCGCTACATGTTGCATGGGAATCAAACCCCCATGCAATCGCAAGTAGTAATTGGACCGTTTAGGTCTACACACTTCCGTCGCGTATCACCATCTGCAAGCGTTGGACCACACTTCCCGTCCATAAGGTTACTAGTAGCAAGCGAGTATTCGAACGCAGTGCGATAAACAAGACCGAGCAATCACATATTTCAGCCTGAAATATCATTAAATCTTCAGGAAAAGATGGAAGCATCTCGGCTTCGGCTCACGGCCCACCAATCACATCTTGCTGATGCTTGTCCTCTCGACTGCCGTCCGCAGCACCCCGGAGGCTCCAAATGCACAGGCACAAGCGATGGCAACCTCATCATCCCGTCGTGCTGACGTTGTGGCTGCAGAAAGGCCGAGCCTCGATTTATTGAAGTCGGCGTGTACAGGTGTCAAATCCTGTATTTACATCAATTCTACATGTTGTGTGCTGCTTACTGTGCAGCAATTTAGTATAGTCCAAATGCGACACTGTGTTGGCATGAAGAGGTCGAGATTGCTGCTTTCACGTACGAGCATCATTACTCTGTCAGAATCACTGACCTTTGACCGGTCATGCAGCCCACATTTTTTGAACTTCTGGTGGAGAGCCCCAACGGATCTTCCCTTGAGAAATATCAACAGTCAGGGACATTGGTTTTATCGGTTGATAGTCAGGCACCGCCCCGGCCAGAACCGTGGGCCGGGGCCCACCGTCGATCGCAGTTTACGTAGGTAGCATGCCTCAGCACCCGCACCTCCGGGAGCATGCATGAGGGTGGCAGGTGGGCGGCCCAGAGCTGATAGACTGCAAGGGCCGCGGCGCTTGAGCGGCATGCAGCGGGTAATTGCTGGCTGCAGTACGGTCATGCCAAATCATGAGGCTGCGTTTGGAGCGGCTGCACCGCCAAGGCAGCAGCAATTTTGACAGCTTGGCCTACCCCCGACGCTGGATCGGCTCTCGAGCTGTGCCTTCCAACCACATGCTAGTGCACCTGCAGTCATCAGCCGTTGGACACTGTGCCAACCTGGGCAGTATCCCGAGCGGAGATGCGATCGGTCGACCCAGGGTCTTCGCATAGGACGCTGCGACTCGGCTCGGATGTCGCTGCGCCGGCGCATTCAGACAGGCCAGATTCGCGAGGGGGGAATCTTGTGAGATGTGAAATCCAAGGCAACGTCACCACCGTAGCATCCTATTACCCGAGAATTAAATGGATGTAGACTGCTGAGATCTGTCGGTGCGTCTGTCGGAGACTGATCCGCTGTGTACGGCCAGGGCTGTGTTGTCAAGGTGCATTCTTAGGTACCGGGAAACAACACCACTGCCAATGTAGCCGAGAATATGGGAGTTGAACGCCTTCAACTCATATTGCATAATAAGGCCACTGTATCGTCAGTTTGGCGTCTGAAAATCAAGCGCCTTGGCGCTATTCTTCATAGCAGACGTTCGTTTGGGGACGTTGGTGGCGTGAGATCCCCATGCGCCAGGCTATCTCGCCTCGTCCATGATGAATGGTCGCTCACGCTATCCCAGAATCAGCAGTGGGGGGCTTCACACAGCTAACCGAAGCCAGCTGTACAACCAGAAAAGCTTGAAATCAGCATAAATAGTGCTTGGCATATTGAGACCGGCTCCCTGTGCGGTCGATGATGTGCAGTAGATACGATCCGTACGGCTAGTATGCAAATGTGACGATAGTTCGGACGGCATACGACGCCCAATCTTCCACTTGAGTTCTTCCTCATGACGATCGTTTCCTATTTTCAAGAAGCTTCATGAATCCTTCGGCTAGGAGGCAGCATCCGTTGGACCATGATGCATTCAGCACCCGCATGGCCGACCGCGAGCTTCAAATTGTCTTGGCCGCCGGAGAGGTGGTCTGGTCATGATCGAAGATGGTCATGATCGAAGATGGTCATGATCGAAGATGGTCATGATCGAAGATGGTCATGATCGAAGATGGTCATGATCGAAGATGGTCATGATCGAAGATGGTCATGATCGAAGATGGTCATGATCGACGATCTTTATTGTTCTCAGCGATTCCAAGCGAAGAAGAGGGCAAGACTTCAACTATAAAATTAGGTGAATCTCCTCTGTCTGGAGTCTCTTTTCCTTCTCTCATCATCATCATCATCATCCTCATCATCATCAGCGTCTATCAGCAGTCTTCAGTCTTTAGTCAAACACTCACTCCATTACTATTCAATCTTTGGGTTTGCTTCCAACCATCAAAATGCAACTTTCCACTCTCCTCCTCACCATCATGGCCTCGCTCGCCATTGCTGTTCCCACTAACACCGGAGGCGGTGGCGGTGGTGATGACGGCGGTGACAACGGCGGCGGCGGCGGCGGCGGCGGTGGTGGTGGTGGTGGCAGCGGCGACTACGACCCTTGCAAGGAAGTTTTGATTCAGGCCAAGCCCACGTGCTGCTCTGCTACCGTCATTGATGTTGCTGACCTGACTTGCGCGACTGGTAAGACCTCTTTCTCGTTGCTTGAGACAAGTGTAAAATGTCGTTGATAATGACCCGGATGCTGACAACAACTTGTCCTACAGTCTCCCAGCAGCCGACGTCTGCCGACAACTTCAAGGATATCTGCGCTGAGACTGGCTTGACTGCCCGTTGCTGCACTGTCGACCTCGTAAGTGGAGATCTCAGCTGTCGAGGTGTACTCGTTGATCGGCTAACAATTGCGACAGGCTGGAGTCGCCCTCCTTTGCGGCACTCCGGTTGGCCTCTAAGAGCTCCGCCCGAGACGACTGCTACAGGGAACTGTGGAGTGATGGGGTGCAGGGATATCGTATGACTTGTGTGCAACCGAACTTGTACAAGAACATATGGCATGACGATGCCTGTTTCATCCACTCATTTGGCTTCTGCTGGAGACTAGTTGACAAAGTATGACTGGTAGTTTGCTTGTGATCTTTTTATTTTTTTAATTCAACCTTTGAGCTCATTGAAACTCCTCCCATCTGTGAATGTTGAAGATTATGAATGACTGATTTCTGAAAATGTAATGGATTATACCCTTTTCGAGTTGCTTTCGTTGAGGGCCCCTGGCCGATTTTTGATGACAAAGTCAAGTCAGGCTGAGAGAGACCAGGTGTCGTATGCACTGAAGCCATTCTATGTAGTATTGAAGCTCTTCATGAATATTCAGGCCATCCGTTTTTTTTTCTTTTTTCATTTTCTTTAAATATTCTGACATGCCAGCTTCGTATGTATGATGGTGTGGCTTTGTTACAACAACTAAAGCCAAATACTTAGCGTTTGCCATTTTTGCAATGTAGTAGGGTTCTTGTTGCCCATCTACGGGAGTGGGAAAGCCTCAGCATTGTCCATCAAATTTCAATTACATGACCTAAGTTACTGAATCTCATCTTAAATTCTTCAGTAACCAACGTCACCCTTTCAATTTCCATTTTGAGTTCAATGTTGTCACCTCGGCACATTGTATTCGGTTAATTGTCAAAGGTTTCTCATTGTCACCTCAACACCAACAGGGTTATGTTCTGGCAATTATTCTCCGTTGCACAAATGAAATAGTAAACAAACCGCCAAATCCGAGTAGTACATGATTCTTGGCCATCACTCAGTCACAGTTTCAGTGTGTGAATCCAGCCTCCATTGTCGAATCTCAACTGCAACAGCCAACTATGAGACAAACCCTAACCCAGCATAAACTTTGTGCCAGCTCGGTAGCAAAGGATGACTCAGTTTGCAAAGGATGTAATTTCAATTCAATTTTTGCAGCTACCCAATGTACATATTTTCTGGGCCTCTGGATGCCCACATGTGCATATTCAATCTGTCTTGAAGCCTCGAGGGAGAGATGTCGTTGCACTGCTGACATAAGCCTGACGGCTGCTTTTCATGCTGGCATGGTCACCCCTGCTTTGACCCTCGACGTCATCGCCTGGTCACTTCTAGGTCACCCCTGCCCAGACCAGAAGCAATCCGTCAATATAGCTGAAGCTGAGGTCATGGTCCTACGACAAGCAAAACGACGACAAAGTGTGACTCTTCAAGCTTCCAACAACCTCTGCAACCTGGCCCTACCATCCGCTACCGAGAGCTCAAGGTTTGCTGGATACGCTTCGCCCACAACATATTGAGGTCAAGGCTGATCCCGAACCTCTCGTCGCTCAGTATGGCATCACTCGCCGAGGTCCTGGGCGTCTTCTGCTGGTGCCTCCCCTGTTTTTCACTCCCCGAGGAATATGATCATGAACCTCTTCTACCACAGTATCGTGATGACACTGTCCTCCAGAGGGAGCTGCACCAAAAGCTTCACACATATCAGATGCTCCGCGCCCTATCGCAAGGTTTCATGCCATCCAACGAGCAGGTCATTGTTAACCTTCGAACCATCATTGCCTCTGACGTTCTCAACCCGGACAACGAGGACCTCAGTGATTCAGGACGAGCACTGGTGCACTATGTCAAGGTCTGGCTCAAGCAATTCATGGACCTGCTCATGAACAAGAACGGCCATGACCAGATCGAGGACTTCATTTGGTATTTGACCAAAGCACGAGTCTCAGTGGATATTGAGGATATTGCAAACAGAACCGCCAAAGCAACTTCCAAAGCCCAGACCGCAGCAGGTATGTAACCCATACGAGTCTCAGGGTGGCGATCGGCCGCTGACACCCTTACAGCATACAAGAGCCTTCAAACAGTCGGCACCCTGCTTCTTACAAATTCGGACTTCAGGATCTTTCTGTCCGATCTGAACACCATCGGGCGCGAGGTCTTCCGCGACACAGCTTTCACCCTCTCAGAGGTGTCCCAGAAAGCAGCACACCGTATCGAGCCGTCTCAAGAAGAGCAAGAAGCCGTCAAGAAACCTGGTGCAGATGGCGGGCCCGCCCCTACTGACAAGGATTTGCAGAATGACGTGTCTGAGGTTGCGAACGTGGTGGCGGAGAGTGCCGCTGAAGTGGCTCAGGAGGCCGAGCACAGCCTCGTCGACAAAATCACGGGCGATGAGAAGAGCACATTACTGTACCGACTGAAACAGGCGGTTACGAATTTGAGGGGACGAACAGATTATTCAGAGTCAGTGTCCATGTTGGCCAAGATCCTGCAACGGTATGCCTTGGTCTATTCGCATGTCTTCGAGGAGACAGCGGGAACAGCTGAGAGGGATATTCGGACCAACCCCGAGACTGAGAAGGCGGTTGAGAACTTTTGGACGTTCTTGAAGTCATTTGGTGACGCCAAAGAGTGGACTGAGCTTGAAAGAAGGTTCAAAAGCCTCATGGAGCATGGAAAGAGTGACCCTCAATTCGACCAACTTGTCCGACAAGCCGGGAATGCCCTCCAGGAGATGCTGACCGACCCTGGCTTCTTTGATCATGCTGAGGAAAGGTTCCAGGATTTACGGAGAAAATCACGACAGCTGACATCGGATTCCTCTCTACGGGAAGAGCTCGACGGACTTCTTGCCAAGCTGCAGTCCACATTCCAATCGGTTCTCAGGGATGCCGATATTGCGAAGCTAATCCGCACGTCTACATACATCGCTAAAATACTTTCGCCTTCGCATCAGTACACCAACACGGATCTGGTGACCGATGCCATTAATGTCTTCGTCCCCATGCTTTTTCAGGCAGTTCAGTACGTCCCGATACCAAGGGTGGAGGTCTCGACTCCAGAGGTTGATCTCCTGCTCGAGAACCTCATCATCGAGCCAGGCGTCACCGTCAACAACACTTCCTTCCTTCCTTATCGGCTTCGGATCGAGACCCGGAACGATCTGGAAATACGCAAGGCATGCACAAGGACAACCTCACACGTGCAGTCGCTCATGACAATTAAGATCGACGGCCTGTCGATTCGTGCTGAAGAGGTGGGCTTCTGGCTGCGGGCGCACTCGGGTCTCTTCCAGATCGCCGATGAGGGCATCGCATCGTTCGAGCTGGATGAGAAGGGCATCGACATTGAGATCGACGTCGAAATCGCCAAGGAGCGCCTTGAGAGTATACTGTCACTCCGAGATGTCCGCGTGCACATCCACAAGCTCGACTACAACCTCCGCAAGTCCAAGTTCGCCCTCGCCGCGTTCGCCCTGAAGCCGGCCCTGGTTCCTATCATCCGGAAGGCCATGGAGGTGCAAATATCAACGGCCATCGGGGACCTGATACATGCGGCGAATCGAGAGCTCCTGTATGCTCGTGAGAGGCTGCGGGCTACTCGCATTGCCGACCCCGCCGATATGTGGACGTTCATCAAGGCGGTCGCCGCAAGACTGGTCCCGGAGGAGGACCCAGATCTGTACACCAGGGTTGGCGTGACCGAACCTGGAACTGGCGTGTTCAAGGGTGTATATGCTCCTGGAAGCATTGTCAAAGTATGGAACGAGGAGGCTGCTCAGGCCAAACAGAGGATCAGAGAGGGCGAAAGCGACCAAGGTTGGAGGAACAGCATTTTTGATGTGCTTACGACCCATGTTTGAAGTAATGCAGGCTCTTCGGAGGAAGGGGGGGGGGGATCATCTTTATAGCAGACGAACAGCAAACGGTAGCGGTTCTCGTTTTCCTGCAACTTCTCAATTTGGGTTTCTGTTTACGGGAGAACATGATAGGTAGTGGCTCAGCATAATCAGCATACGGAGTCCAGATAGGATTATTCAAAATTGCAACGCTAACCAAAGCGGCCAAATTGGCTTTCACACTGGCAGCTAAGTGATCGATATGAGCTTTGAACCAGGGGGCAATAGGTCGCCCTACCCGCAGCATTGGGACAAACGAGGTCGCCGGGCCTTATGGCTGGAACACCACCTGGGCAACTGAAGCGAACAGACACTTGGGCCGGGCAGAGAGTGGTTTTCCATATCTGAATTTCCCAATCAGTTCCATGAATTTGGGGAGATCTGTCTGTTTGCTCGCTCGAGACTGTTCCAGCAAGTCTTTTCCTGACTTTTGGGAAATCAAGCTCCTCCAAGCGGCCTTTGGTGCCATTTTTGCAGAAAGCACTGGGCGCCTCCAAATCTTTTCCTTCACAATCTCCCCAGGCATCGTCACCTGTCTGATCAGCAGTTTCTCGGATCAGTTCCGCCGTTCGAACTGTTTCCAAAAAGTGCAAATCGTCACAATCCATTTCATTCCAAACGATAATTACATCACCCAGAAACATGAAGCGATTCAAGACTACAGTGTCCAAAATGTCCCCGCACGAGACAGAAGAATCGAGGACATCGACCACGGAAGATAGCGCTGCAGTGAACAGCGAGGAGACCACTCCTGTTTGGACCACAGGACAAGAGTTCCAGTTCTATGTCCCTTGGCTGTGGAAAGGGAGCCCAGGGCCACCGCCAGACAAATTGCACCCGAATAGAGAGGTGGTCCGGATTCCCCGACCAACAGTCCTTCCTGGATTTACCGAAGAGTTTCGAGATGCCTGGATCCAACACTGTGTCACTAGTGCAGTGAAAGATCTCGTCTACGACAAGGATCACTACCTTACTTGCACCGAGCGCCAGCTGGAGAAGTGGCACTATGACCGGACAAAGGCATGGAAACACTTCAACATAGTGCAGAACAAATGTAACCTTCCCGCGGTCACCGTCGCAGGATACGATGGCGTTCTGCCCGTAGAAATGACCATAGCCATCAAAAGGATGTCCATCCGACGGGGACCGGGCTCCTTCGATCACCTGGAATGGCTCACATTCCCGTCTCCGGGGAAGTGTATCGAGAGAATCAAGAATCAAATCCGTATTCTCCTGACACCGGAATGCAGTATGCACATCCATATCCGGCCGGGTACAATGCTGGATTTTGAACTGCAGTCTTTCAAGAGAATGGCTTCGCTTTTGTGGCTGGCTGAGGAACGACTCAACAAACTCTACCATCCAGCGCGCAGCCATTCGGAAAAGACTTTACACCGCTCCCTTCGGCGCTACTCAAACCTGGCTCTTGAAGAGACTGCTTTCATATCAGGCCACACGACCGACTATGCTTCTGCCTTAGGTCGTCTGAACTTTGAAGCTGCCGAGAAAAGCAAGCTGGCCTCCATCTGGCAGACAGCTGACCGTCACCAGTTGAGGGAGTTGCTCCGGATCCACCCAAGCATTGGCAAACACGACTATCCCGCGTATAACTTTTTCAACTTGTTCATGGCTTCCGAGAAGCAGACCATAGAGTTTCGTAAAACAGAGTCGACGATAGATGCACAGGTCATCGACGCCTGGATTGAGGTGTTTGCCCTCTTCACCAACTTCTGCATGACCTGCTCGGCCGAGAAATTCCAGAGCATGATAGAGAATCTGGGAAAGCCTCAAAGTGCCTACGGTACATGGCACCTTCTTGGAGACATCGGATGCCAGAGACCCATTGTTGATTTGCTCAAGAAGAAGTTCATGCAACAGTGGCTTCCTGAAGAACCGGCCGCTTCCAGTATCACCAACAGCAGCAGTACCTCCGTTAATAGGCCTCGCCTACGAGACGTTATTCGCGAAGGTGCGGAGAAAGTCGGGGGAAAGATTGCGGGAGGGTACAGCTACGGCGCCTGAGATGTGGGTTTCAATCTCCCTGGACTTTTCCCAACAGCCCCAGCTGAACAAGAGGACCACTTGACAGGGCACCGTCGCTTCCTCAGAGAGGAGGCAAGAATAGTCGAAAGCCACTGATGCCACGATCGCCATCTTGATCTCAGTATTTGTTGTTGCTGCAACGTTCTCATGATTGGACGAGCTATCTGCTTTTGCGCAGTACACGGCTTACCACTTAGGCACAATGGCACCTTCCCCGACTTCTCAGTCCGTACCATCTGCGCCTCTTCTATATCATTCTCCTCCGCGATGCTGAAAGTCCTGCGCACGGTAATGCCCTCTTGGCCGGGAAGCTCATCATCCAGGCGGTCCCACTGCCCAGATTTGGTCACATTCAGCCTAGAGGAACTCCGCAGTGGCTTGAGCGCGAATGCACCGTGAGGTTGGCTCAGGGGTGTGCCGCCGATGGTTTCGGAGGCACCGGCACTGGCTGGTGTGCTGTCTTCCACCGTGGAGTCGTCGTAGAACTTGAGAAGCTTGTGGATGGGCGGTAGTGACGCCGCTATAATGCCAACGCCGTTTTCGAAAATTGACCAGATAACTATATTGGCCGTGTGATCTTGTTTCTGAGTCAGCAAGGAAGCCTTATTTGAATCCTTTGAGCCTTTTTGTCAGGCGCATTCAACTTACACAGTTGGTCTTCTG
Source organism: Diaporthe citriasiana (assembly GCA_014872975.1). Taxonomy (NCBI): domain Eukaryota; kingdom Fungi; phylum Ascomycota; class Sordariomycetes; order Diaporthales; family Diaporthaceae; genus Diaporthe; species Diaporthe citriasiana. The sequence goes on along the minus strand of JADAZS010000037.1, from coordinate 78,496 downwards.
AAATGGTGTAGTATGTCAGATACGGTAGGCGGGCGATCGCACCTATACTAGCAGTACCACCAAGGCCAAGAACTATTATCAGTGATCTCTTAATGCGCTGGTTCAGCTGCAACTTGCGGATTAGAAGCCACGGAATTATGGCGCATCCCCAGTCCAGGATGATTGTCAAAGCGGTGAAAAGGTAGCTGAGAATCGCCAGCCAATTGTGCAGGGGACAAGGCCCTAGGTCGAGATCCCACTGGGCCCCTACCGGGCGGCAGGTGATGATGAGGACGATGACTACGGCCCCGGTGAAGATGGGTGTCGCTACCAAGCCCGCAGTGATAGGCCAACGATATTTGGGCTGGTCAGTGAGTTGTAACAGTGTGACTGCGATGGCAGCCTTGATCAAGTTCGTCGATGTCGCGTAAAACATCAGCCAGTTCCCCAGTCTGCCAACATGTTTTCGTGGAGCTGCTACATCCGTGCGACGAGGCAGGACATCCAGGACCGGCTCCGTGCGGAGCTCGCCACGGTCTCTCCCGGGGCGTCGTTCGCGGAGCTGGACAGGCTGCCTTACCTCGAGTGCTTTGCGAAGGAATGTATGCGAGTTTACTCGCCATGTATGTTGGACTGGGCCAATATCCTTTCCCCTGATTTTCCTAACTGAGCCGTCATAGCATCAACCTACCACCGCGCATCCGGCGGAGATGTCGTCGTTGAGGGGGTAGCCATCCCGAAAGGCACTCTACTAGACATCTGCCCCTCCGTAGCCCTGTTCAACCCTCAGATCTGGGATGAAGACGTCTACGAAGTGGACCCTACCCGCTGGGAGCGCCTCAGGGGCGACCAGCAGAACCCTTACGCTTTCTCGCCATTTTCCAACGGCCCAACAATATGCATCGGCCACCTGTTCGCCATGTTCGAGATAAAGATCATCCTGGCTGAGATTGTGCGGAACTATCGCTTCCTAGGAGTCGACAAGCCGTTCAAGGTCGAGAACCCTGGCTTCACTTTGCGGCCGGCCGGTATGGAGGTGCAGATGGAAAAGATTTGGAGTTGATAGTCTGGCCATTCGGGGGCCTTTGCTCCCATACGCCTCTGTGGAGTGAGAATATAGCCCAATTTATATGTAAATACAATATTTCTTAGAATTATATCACCCATGCTTTTTTCAGGTCCAGTTCAGACATACCAATACCCTGTGCCGTCGTTCAGGCTCATCGCACACGCCATCGCTCGGCACATGTGAAGCTGTTTCCACAGCGCCAATCTGTATTTACTGTGGGAAAAGTACTACACAGTGGACACCATCTCATGTTTTGAGATATACGCTCAAGCCGTCGCCTTACGCTTCCTGCCCGGTCTTGAAGGAACAGCACAGCTATTACACGCGACATTGAGTCTCTCCGGGATAGGGTAGTTTCTGTAGAGGGGTTGTCTGGTTAGTCCCTAAGTACTTCATGAGTCAAGAAAAACTGCTGTTTACTCACCCCCAGGTGCTCGTCGGGTCAAACATTTGGTCGCTGTGCACTCTCTGGAAACTCCCCTTTCCTTCTTCAGAGATAAGATCCTTGAGGCGGCTGGCGACCGTCTTGCCCCTCAGGTCTTCGCTGCTCCATTTGAGCGACTCGCGTAAAGCCGGGTCAGAGAGCATGCATGCAGCCTGTCCGGCCTGGACCATAAATTTCATCAGTCATCAGAACATTTCAATCGACTGCGGAATGACCGCACGGGGAATGTAGGGAAAACTGCACACCATTATGGACGCCGAGAAGGTTGTTCCGCTTTGCAGGGTGTTTTCCTCAACTGAGAGGTCCGGAAGCCACAGATTTTTGCCCCTAAAGGATTGCGCAGTGCTTAGCATGGCAGTCATATAACTCCTCCCTCAACTCAAGTGGGCGTGTGTATTCGACATGGGGGCACCATGGTTGGCATTGGAGACTTACATTGCGTAGCAGGTGATTGGAATGCCATGAGAGCCTGGTGAGCTTATCCTTGCAAGCTGGCCTTGACTAAAGCCGTCGACGAAGTCAGCCAGTCGTTCTTGGAGGGAGAAGCGGCTTCTGATGCTTGACTGCCCGGGTGTCTCACCTGGTAACGGCACCTAAAATGACGAGAGGGGAGTCTTCATCCCTGCTTAATACGTTTGGCATGAAATCTCCAGTCTCCCCGGGTGGATCATCCTTCCCTTCGTTTCCGGCTGCGACAGAGGCCATGACACCGCCGAGCGTGTCGATCTCGTCGAGAGCGTGTTCCACTTTGGTGCACCATTCCTTGTATATCTGTTCCCTATTTTCTCCGTTCGTTCTCATGTCGTCGATGTTCCAGACTGAAAGGTAAGAATGAAGTTCCGTCAGCATAGTGGTCTCGGCAGCATTTTAAATCCCCGGATCCCCGGTCGCGTTCGTCAGTATACTCACGTGTGTCAATAACAACAACCGTCTTGCCAGGGGGCAAGGTCCCATCCTTCAACTTTTCCACAACGTGGTGCAAAGAGCTGACAAAAGACTGCGCGCAGACGTCCTCCTCGACCACGTTATCCTCAGCATCCAGCACAGCTCCGCCCGCCTTGATGAGATACAAACCAGCCCGGCGAGCAACCCCAGTGCGCAATCCCGCAGCGAGGATCGCAGTCTGTGTGCCGTGACCCTCGGGCACACCCTCGAAGGGCTCGCCGTAGTCGGTGTTGTCGTCCGGCGGCCAGTGCAGCCCGTCTGCTATCTCGTCCTCCTCAAGCTCTTTGTTCCTGGTGTGCTCCGGGACGTTCCATACCACGAGCGGCCGAGGGTCGCCGGGTTTGCCGAACTCCTAAGGTCGGAAGAAGGTCAGCCCCCTGTTCAAAACTTCGTGCGGGCGAGATCGAAAGTCAATCCCCACGGGCGTCCGGTGCTTTCATGAAAACCACGAGCGTCGACTGGGACTCCCAACTCCATCCTGACTCACTTCCGGGAATTGCTCCCAATTATAGCCTGTGTTGATTATGATAATCCAGGTTCCCTCACCTTGGGCGTCTTCGTTGTAGGAGTAGACTCCGGTATTGGGATTGTCATAATCTTTGGGTGACGAGAGCAAGCTAAGATGCAGGCGGTCCGAGGCGTCCTCGGTGCGTATCGTAGCCATGTGTGATCGGTCTCAGTCTATGCAATGAAACACCTCTCATCAGAATTCCAGAATGCACTAATTTCGATGAATTAGTGCCAAAGATGTATCACTTGTATTAGTGGGGGGAAAAAACAAGGTTATCTCTTTGACAACATGATGGCTTGATACGTCATTCTTGTTCATACAACTTAGAGAGTTGGATATGTGTGCTTGGCATCGACCCTGTACCGTGCTTGGGTGCCGTCGCGATTGAGCAATCCGCACGTCAGACAACCCGCACGCGGAACGTCAGATTCTCATTAGGCTCAAAACGAGCCCATCCCAGGGGCGATTCCATGCCCTGATCATTGCAAACAGAACGCGAGTTCAACGTTGATTTGTCCTGGCAATTGGGCAGGCGCTGGATTGGCCAGTGTGGCACCAAACTGGCCCCCGCAATCGTGCTATGCTTTGAGATGGCTGTATCACGCGGTGAGTGAGTCACCTTTCGGATCCTGCTTTCGCTCAGCAATCTCGTGTTCCATCATCTGCAAGTCTGGCAGCAGGTTTCGTCAGAGCGGGCATAGATTTGAAGAAATGCAACATGATAGCAATGGCTCGAGATGTGAAAATGATGAAGTTCACATGTTCTGATACCCAAACTTGGACGAATGTTGACCGTTATCCAAAGTTTCCAATTGCATTCTATTGGTGAGATTCACTGATACTACACTGTATCACGTCGAAACTGGGAAAGCTCGCGGCAGAGAGTCCTCGCCAGCTCTCACCAGCGCAGATATTGCTGCAATGTCCATGACGTGTGTGCAACATCAGGATCCGTCTGCACCGTGCGAGTGATTCCCCTTTGACTACGCCGACTCCATGGAAAGCTCCCTGGAATCTCCAGCCCTCGAGCTCATGCCGTCGATTCTTGTGGGCAACTGTGACCACCACTCGATTGTAGTATTGAATATGGCAGAGTGTGGGCTGGCATGTGGCAAGGGATGTGGTTGAAATCAGTCGTCTGGGTAATGGTCCCGAATGATGCTCACGAACTTGTTTTCGGTGTCATCCCATCGCTTGAAGTACCGCCCAGCAAGCTGCAGCAGCTGCTCTGCCGGCCGCTCTCTGACGATCTTTATGTTCTCCTCGGCAACGTACCGCTGGCTCTTATCTTGCGCCACGATGTTGTAGAATGGTTGCAATCGCCCACGACGAAGATTATCAACCTGCATCATATCGATCCATTCAGGGTCCGCCTCGCACCGTCCATCCCAACCGACAATGAAGCCCTTGTATCCGTAGCGGCGATGCTCGAAATGTTGACCGACCCGATACTGGATTTCGCCAATTTCTGCTGCACGGATCTTTGGCTCTATAGGTTCCGAGTCTGTGGATATGAGCTCTTCGATCAGCTCCTCCATCCGGCCGTGGTCCAAGGAGCCCTCGAGACCTGGTAAAGCCCAGGTCTGGATCAAGGAAAAGTCTTCTGGGAACTGTTTGAGAAATATCCGAAAAAGCACCTGGAGGTACTCTCTTCGCTGCACAGCCAGTGCATCGTTGTCATCTACTAGCAAGCACATAGCCCAGAACGCTGCGTACTGGGCAGCTGTAGGATCCAGAGTGTACGGCTGCTCATCCGAAGGGGTATCATCTCCTTCTTGGTGCAGGCGAGCATTGTTGACAGACACCAAGATGTTGCGAGAGGCACGGCTCAGGGTATCTCTTCCATGAGAGGGTCCGAGTTGCCGGTCATGCTCGCTGGCAGGTATACCTGTCTGCAAAAGGCGGAGGCGCAGTTGATCCTCGTGGAGCTGGTGGGGCTCTTGCCACACGTCAACGTGCAGAAACTCGAGGTCGGTTTCTGTCGTCTTCGGTTGGCCGTCGAGAGTCTGATCTGGAGGAGCCTGGACGACGGCATGGACATGTCGTGGAAAGTTGGATGGGTTCGCGATAACACCACACCGTCGGGCCACTGCGCAGTAGATTGCTACTGACTGCAGCGGCAGGGAGGCATGAGTCGGCGAAAACAGCGCCAAAGTGAGAAAATTGTTCCGCAACGCATGGTAGTTGGCCGCGTCAGGCGCTAGGGCAGACATACCGACCAGACCCTTTGAGAATAAGTATCCTGCGATCAGGAGTGCTTTCTGTCGGACGGGTTTGTCGTCGAAACCGGCAGTGCTGTCTCGAATGGATTGTGCGATACTGTCGAAACGTCTTTCCACGGCTGCAAAGTCGCCCAGACAGTTGCAGAGCACAAACATATCGAATGCGCACAAGGCCTCCTCGGTGCTGACGTCGTCGGCCATCTGAAATCGCTTCCACACATGAACGGCCCTCGATCGGTGCATCATTCGAAGTATGGCATCTGCATACCACCGTCTGGCCAAGACGTCTTCAGCTTGGTCAGGGGTCCGATCCCTCAGGTTGAGTAGGAGATCTTGAATATCATGCCCCTTCTCCGCTATCTCGTGCATGCGGTACATTCTCTTCCGCTGCGTTGAGATCATGTCTTGAAACACGACCGCCGCCTCGAGGTCGTTGCCGACGCGCTCGAGGAAGAGCTGTCGCCAGTCTGTCCGAAGCGGAGGTTGGGCGAGCTTGGCTGAGAGCTCATGCCGGGGTTCCCAGTGTTTCCATGTTGTGAGGCAGTGTTTCATCCATACCGGCGAGGTGCAGACGATTTTGCGAACCCGTCGACAAGTGGAGCCGAATGCTGCAGTGCCGGCTGCCGTTGGGATATGACAAGTCACGACACTAAGAAGCTCATCTGGAAGCTGAAGCAACTGCGGCGCGTCATCCATATTGACGGTGTGAAGATGGTATCTCACCCTGGGATGCAGGTGAGTTCTACACAGTAGGACATGACGAGATGATTGTTGATGACGTTTGAGCCTGGGGAAGAAGCAATGTCGGGAACTGGTTGGGGGAGGAGTGGGGTGGGGGATCAGTCAGCAGAGGCTAGCCTATTCAGGTAGCATTTGTCTGATAAATCCTCCATGCGCAGGTAAAATAAAGTAGTGAGTGAATCAGATGTAGAGCCAAGTCTCCTTTGATGGTCAACCCAGGGTCGGGCACACAACATCAAACAACCTCCTGAAGCACAAGCCAGAGGCACTGGAGAATGCTCATGATGAAGTGCAACACCACCGTGGTTGTTGGCATTGATCACTAAGCACAGCAAGATGGTTTTGTTATCTTGAGTGTTCTGTTACCCTCGGGTGTCTTTCAGTAACGCCACAGACACTGCAAATTCAATATTGGAAAAGAAAATATTATCCACGGCATTTCTTCTAGAGCTTATCAAATCTTGCTACCTTTTTGTATTGCTTTTCTCTATTCTCGTTCAGGCGAGAGGCCCCCAAAAGCGAACAGAAGCTCGTCAACGAACTCGGGGGATGCCCTAATTTGATGTGTGCCCCGGAGAACGGACGCCAGTGTCTGTTCCTAATCATGACATATCAGTCCAGGCGAAATGCCTGCCTCGCTCACACTAAAAGCCCCATTCCACACTGCAAACCCATACAGTTCTGGGTGGCCGCACTCCTCCTTCCAAGATTCTGTGAGCACCGACAAGGGTGGAATCCAAGGTCTCTCATACCCAAGGTGGAAGCCATCGAGGAGGGCTCCAGTAAGTGCCTCTTCACGACGGAGGCGGCACGTTGTAGCAGCCCCTGAGGTTCTTCCCCAGCAGCATCCCTGAAGATCATAGCGACCACGGAAGGGAGGTGCTTCTGTTTGGCGGACTCGGGAGCCAGCCGTTGGACAATGTAGTCATCTATTGTCTTGCGGATCTCTTCCAAGATTTTGACGCAGTCGATGTGCAGCAGGAAATAGTTGAACGCCGTCAGGTGAGCTTCGGATCGCAAAGCCATAGTTACGCAGACGATGAGCTGGGTCGCTGGGATGCCGGAAGTAGGCGACCAATCTGAACCAAGCACTGCGTTTGACTTGACCAAGTCCCATGTGCCGTCGGCCTTCTTTATGAAACGAAATCCGTTCGACTCGATGATCTTCTGGAGGTATTTGGTCGTCATTTCCGCTCTACGAGATGTCTTCCGGAAGCGTTTCTTGAAGACCATCGACATTGCACTGAGTTCCTTCAGCTGGCCTCGCTCGGCATTCGGGAGCGACAGTCTCTTGTTCTTGCCCTTGTTCTTGGCTTGAGACCGATCATTTACAGACAGTCCCGATTTCAGACGGAGTTTGTCGAGATAGCCTTGGGCTGTGTTGGGCGCATTGCCGACAAAAAGAGTTTCATGCTCCTGCTAGAAGATTCGGAGTTAGCAATCAGCTTTTGCAATGTGAAAGAATTTGACATTGATCATGTGACTTCCGACAGCTCTACACAACCTCCTTGACCTAAATTCAGAGATTTCGACCTACCATTTGGAAAAGGCTCTCCATGTCCCTCCAGAACGCAAGTGTTCCCAGCAACCTCTCTTGTCGCAATGCATGGTAGAGCTGATAGGTCTGATGGACGTAGCCGAAGGCGCTGGCGAAATCGATTCCTGCCTCATGGAACCTGGCACGTATTTCATGTACCCATACGCCACAGTAGAGTGGGTGTCGTCGAAGAAATTGGTTTGACTCGGCCGGAACGCCGCGCTCAGTCTTATAACGAGCTACAGGATCATTGTCCCATTCTGCTGCGGCCGACTTCAGCTCCCTCAGGGACTCTTCCATCTCTCGCCAGCATTCGACGAGGTGAACGTCGCCCGGATTCTCGAGTGCGCTTACGAGGCTGGACCTAATCACGTCGCTCGTGCCAGCCATCTCGCTCCATGCCAGATCCGGAGATCCTTGGAGTTCGTAAAGTACATCCAGGTAGATCTGAGCCGCAAAGCATTGCCAGAGGGAGACTTCGTTGTTATTGAGTAGCGTATGGACGCCACGTGTGAACTCGTCCTCGATAGTCTTCTTATCCGAGACAATACCGAGAATTCTGATGTCCGAGATGACTTCAATGAGAGCCTTCTTGTCCTGCGCATATTTTTGTCGATTGTTGGACGAGGCTCTGTCCGTAGTTCTGTGGTACCATCCTTGGGAGCCGTTGTAGACGTTTAGACCACCTTGGCGGTTCTCCGAAGCGACGTTACTGAGGACTCGACCCACATGCGACATCGTGAGGCTTGCAACGTCGTAAGTATCCCAGTTTGTGGGGTTTCTTCGCCCTGGAATCTTGAGGTCCTGGCCTTCCAACTGACACATGATAGTGAAGACCGCAGTCAACAGGTCGACCACGCTTGCTCCCTTGCTGATTACCGACGCGACCTCTTCTTCCATTCGTCGGCAAATGTCGATGGCTTCGTTGGTGCCGATTGCAGTCGGACCAAGAAACACGCGACCGACCCTGTAATTGTGCCATAGCTCTCGTACCTTCTGGCGCTGGTGTAGGACCGCCTTCAGGAGTGATACGAACGCCAAGCATGCATCATGATATGTATCCTGGGGCTCGGGCTCATACTCGATGATGAGATCTGAGGACGAGTCGATTCCATCCGAGTCGTCGAATTGTTCTGTTGTCTCATACAGATCAAGAATGTCGAAGGGGTTACGAGTGGTGACCTTCTTGTCTTCTTTAGTAGCAACGTTGTTGGCGTTGGAGACAATTTCAAGCGACGAGATGTCAGGTGTGTCAGTCTGCATTCGTGGACTGAGAATATCGCGGACTTGCTCCAGTACACCGACAAAGTGGAGGTGGTTGACGGTGGACTCCTCGGTGGTATCGTCCTCCTTCGTTCCCATGATGCGGGTCACTGTCCTTCGGACCTCGATGACACGGTCGATCGTGACAGCCATGAATAAGGGAACTCGAATCTGGGGCTTCACTGAAGCAATGAAGGTGGCGAGAGGAACAAAGTCTCGGAGTGGGAGCAAGTAGCGCTTCATCTTATCTCTCGAGCTCGCCTCTTCATCGGCGGAGGTGGCTGCTTTGAGATTCTTCTTTGCTTTGCCCTTTCGGCCACTTGTCCCCTCGCCGTTTGTGTAGACCCGGTGGCCGTTGTTGTTGGCGGTATTTGCCAGCCATGTCGCAATAGCGTTGGTATCACGCTTGTAGAGCTGGAAAGCGTTCTTCAGAGATTCTGGCAACATGTTGACAACGATGATGTGGAAAAGGTTGTGCCAGTTGCTGGAAATGTGCAAGGACAGTTGGCCCAAGGGCTGACGTTAAATAGTGATGAAGGTCCGGGTCTAACAGTGATAGGACATGAGACGGCTGTGATCATGAGCATTCACCTTTGGGATTCACTATTCAGCAGTAGAAGGATCAAAATAAGCACCGCAAAGAAAAGTGAATTCAGTCTAAGTTCCATTCACCTAGCACCTACCTCATAATAGGGAAGGGATTATCTCTGGCTGATATTCCTTGCAATTGCAGACACAGTTTCCTATGGCTTGAAACCATCTAATACTACTGATCAGACTTTACATCATGTTTAAACATTACTAGAGTAGGCTATAGTGAATTGAGAGCATGGCCTACAAGTAACTGGCTGAACTTGGTTGTCTCAACTTTGCTATCATCTTAGCTAAAGTACATCAAGGTATAAATAAGGCTCAAGCACCTAATAGCATAGCAATTAAGTAATATATCTAAAAAGGCTTTTCATGACTATAAAAATTTAATGCAGACCTTTGACTTGTTACTTGTATTCCCGAGACCCACTATGCTATCACATAAGAAGTGAAGTTCTACAACAATTCAGCTTTGCCAAAGGCCCCTCTAATTTGTCATTTTGGGGGTTAGGGTTAAAGTATGCAAATCCATCAGGTATCAATTGGCAGTTACCTGTGCCAAAACACCGACAGTGTACAAGTTGGACTGTGGGAGTTCAATGTACTATTCACCGTTATATCTCCCACCTCAGGACAAGATTGAAACAAGTGGCTGGAGCGATCAGTGGCTTTTGACTGTTTCACCCAACGCCACTAACACACCCCCATCAGCTGGAGCTGCTCTAGGCATCCACTGATCCCCGCTTCACTTACACTGCACAAACTACAACCTTATCAACTGGTGGACCGTGAATCAAAGAGCTATATCAATTGAGTCTCATTTGTGAGAGTCTAAGCAACTAACTTCCACAAATTCATCGCATCATGGCAGCAAACGACCAGAACAACCGTGCCAAGCTCTCCACTGACGGCCAGCTGCCGCCCCCAGAGCAGGCGCATCCAAACAACCTCACCACTAAATGCCATTGTGGTCGTGTCAATATAGAGATACCCTCTCTACCGACCAAGCTAAATGAGTGCCGCTGCAGCATCTGCTACCGCTACGGTGCGGAATGGGCATACTACCACCCGGATGATGTCAACATCATCGTCAACGCCCAAGGCTCGAGGTCTTCCCCCGGAGGCCAGCGTGCTGAGGAAGCGTCTCGCTCGGCGGATTATGGGAGCGAGGGCGACAAGGGCCTGAAGTACTACGTGCGAGAGGACTCGGATGGATATCTCGGATTTTATTTCTGCGGAAACTGCGGGTGCCTCACACACTGGGCAGCAACGGAGCAGGGGCGGGAATATATCAAGCAGAAGGGGCAGCCCATGAAGCTCGGTGTGAACTCCCGCATGCTTCAATTTGATGTGCTCGAGGGGGTAGAGAAGAAGACGGGGCCGTTTTGCGATCTGTCCGAGTGGAACTAGCAGGAGAGAGGGGTGAGATGTTCCGGGTGGGTTGACCTGACATATCTTGTTGATTGTGTCTTTAGTTTCTGTGGGAAAGAGAAAAGCAAGACGGAAAAAAGGGGGAGGGGTGGCGTTTCTGGACATGAATGTCGTGGCGGTTCTTTCCATACCTATTCCCTGTATTGCTCGTGGGAAAGATTGCACGATAACACACGGTCATGCAGTGCAAGCCTGATACAAGTGAGGAAGTAAATGGTTTCTTGATTCAGAGTCCATTCATCTAAAAGTTTCTATCCGCTGTAACATATTACATCCCTAATGTCTGTATCCACTGATGCATGTTGTTGTAGGCCCCAACCACTGCAGATATCCATGCTTAGCTATTGCACAGCAAGCCCATGCTGACACAGCCGTAATGAATGCGAAGTCAATGACCAGTCATCTTTGCAACCCAAACTCGCATCGAAGAGGCCGACCATGGAATATCGCAGTATTTTGCATCAAGCGAGGACTCGGCGCAAAAGTCTGATCATCTCGTAATTTCCTATTAATATCTATAGATTCGCCCTCAAAGCAGCCTTGTTAATTTTATCTCGTGTCTTAATAAGCTTCTTGTAATTTGGAAACAAGTCGCTCGGGTCCCACTTCTTGCGAATTTCCAGAAATCTAGAAAGAGCAGCATCAGACAAGGGCTTACCCTGGATAAGACGTCAGCTTTGGCCTTGCTAGCAGAGTTGCAGAGAATTGACCTTGAAAGAAAAAAGTCTTACATTTGCATCATCGCAAGTGACATCGTAGTCTGCGATGTAAGTGCCGCAAGAGACGGGTAGTGCCTTGCGGTACCGGTCGCGCACTGTTTGCTTGATTCCTGGCTCCAATCTGGTGTCTGTCCAACCTGTGATGGTGGAGATGTAATATTGCTGCGGTATGCTTAAGGCCGATTCATTCTCATTGGGGACGATATCACAGACGCATACGAACGCTGAGGATCTGCGAGTCTGGAGATCACATAAAGCTGGCTTGACGGCATCTAGAAGCTGTGGCACACGTAAATATGAGTCACACGGCATCAAAAGAGCTATGGGAATTTACCTGTGGTAAGGGTACGGATGGATCGTTCAACAGGCTGATGATCTGCCAACGCTCGTCCTTGGCGGCCCCGATGAGACCCCGCTTCTTCTGGAATATGTCCTTGAACTCGCGCTTTTGCACCGGTCGCATCTCGACTAGGCACTGCTGTAGGTGGGGCGGGATATCATCAAAAGCGCGTAGAAGAGCTTTTGCCTCGTTGTACGTGTCGGCATAGCACTGCAGAGCCAAGCCTAGATGGAGGCGTGAGTTCTTCGGAATCTCGTCCGTGTCCACCCCCACGGCATACTTCTCCGGGTAGTTAATGGTCAGATTAAGATCTGTGCAGTACCTTGGGGTCTCTCGGCTCTTCTCAAAGAACCATGTCATCAGTTCCCGATACTTGTCACGTAGCTCAAAGCTGAATGTCCTTTCCCAGAGAGTCGAAGCACGAATGGTGCGGCCCCAGAACTTGGTGATGACTCCAAAGAACGCCAGGCCGCTGCCCCGGGCCGCCCAGAAGAGGTCCTGATTTTCTGTCTTGCTTGCAGTGACAACACGGCCATCTGGCACAACTACTTCAATTTTGGTGATCCATGTTTGACAAGTCGCGCCCCAGCCTCGAACAAACCATCCCTGTCCTCCAGCCATGAGGAAACCAGCCGACCCAACTGTTGGAGCATGGCCGTGAGGAAAGAATCTTCCTATCGTGGAGAGCTTGGCTGAGAGCTCTTCGACACGGACTGCAGGGCCGAAGGAGATCTCTTGGGTCTGTGCATCGTAGTCAATCTGGCGATTGAGACATGCAGTGTCAACCAAGATGCCATCTTGGACAAGAGCACCGAGGCTGAACAAATGGCCACCAGAGCGGACGCCGACGGTGGTTCTCAGATCTGCGGCGCGTCGCAACGCTTTCGCGACATCTTCTGGCGTGCTTGGAATGTGGATCTCACGAGGGTATCGATCCGGAGCGCCGGCGGTCGGATTGTTACGGCGGCAGCGTTCGTACTCCTCACTTCCTCTGACAAGGACCTTGGAAGAGTACGTCGGACGCGTATTGTAGGTAGATGGCATGTTTACTTTGACAATTTGCTGTGGTTTTGACTACCTCACAGTAGTACCACCAGTGCGAGTAATCTATTCCCGGGGCAGAAGAGTTACTGATGCAATGATAGCCATGAGGTTAATTCTGAAATCGCATTCGGAATAACGGAACCGTGTTATCGGGCGCAAACAACGTTTTCTCCCAAATCAACGACAAGAGATATTATCATACTTCATTGTCAGAGACCTGCAGTGCTCCCATTGTTCTTCTCATGCATGGAAAAAAGTTGTGATCCAGGAATCAAGTTATCGGTCTGCCGCAGCAGTCCATTAACTATTATCTAGGTGAACAAGTGCGTGCTTCGGAACCGTTCCGAAGAGGTCAGCCATGCACTCCAGGCTTCGAGCACGTCCCGCCAGCCATCCAGTAGGGCCTATAGCAGCAGGATATACGATACGACGTCAATCAAGTATCTGAGTACTTGCGCGGCTATTCTGAGTCACTGACGAACATCCCTTCAGAATTGTTTGGAAGGGATTTTGTTAATTATTGTCTATGAGAATTGCCTAAAGATGGGTCAAAAAGAGTACGTACCTCTGCGGTTCTCCCAACGTGTCTGCATCGCCTCTCGAGGCCTGTTGTCGACTGCCATCAACTGAAGCGTTCCTTGGACCTGTCTTAGGGTACCCTACTCGGCCTCGTATGCTTTTTTGGAAGCGTTGCAGCAGGTGAGAAAGCATTGAAGCTCTCTCTATACATTGGGCCTGGGAAGTCTTGGGCATCGTTGACATCATGTAGGCGGGCGTCAGCTATGTCTTCGCCAACCTCGGTTCGGATCATCCAGCTCTCATGGAGGCTGTTGCCAAAGCCGGCCTTGAAGCGTTCCCCAAAATCATCACATGCCCTCATGAGGTACGCATCGATATTCTCTTTGACAAACCGACAAGAGAAATCTTACAGCACTAACCTGATGGTCTTTTTTAGATGGTGGCCATGAGTATGGCCGACGGCTTCGCTCGCCTCACGGGCCGGCCACAGTGCGTCCTGGTCCACGTTGACGTTGGTACGCAAATGCTGGGCTGCGCTATGCACAACGCATCAGTCGCCCGCTGCCCCGTCCTGGTATTTGCCGGTCTCTCGCCCTTCACGCTAGATGGTGAGATGCGGGGGTCAAGAACGGAATATATTCATTGGCTTCAGGATGCCCCAGACCAGAAGCAGATTGTCGCTCAGTACTGTCGCTATACTGGAGAGATCAAAACCGGCAAAAACGTCAAGCAAATTGTGAATCGTGCGCTCCAATTTGCAACAAGTGATCCAAAGGGACCTTCCTACCTAGTTGGAGCGCGTGAGGTGATGGAAGAAGATGTTACGCCGTACCATCTAGACCCAGATGCATGGGTTAGTGTGGCACCAACGGCTCTCCCACCTGATGCGGTTGAGGAAATCGTCTCTCTCTTTGCAGCGGCGAAGAATCCTTTGATTATCACAGGATATTCCGGGCGTAACAAGGCCGCAGTCTTCCAGCTTGTGAAATTTGCTGAGTTCATACCTGGCATCCGGGTCATCGATACGTTGGGCAGTGATGTCTGCTTTCCATACACCCACCGCGCTTCACTTGGCGTCCGAATCGGAGGAGATCAGAGCATTTTAGATGCTGATCTCATCTTGGTATTAGACTGCGACATTCCCTGGATCCCCACACAATGCCAGCCAAAAAAGGATGCGAAGATTCTTCATATCGACATCGACCCACTGAAGCCCAACATGGCCGTACACTACATCCCAGCGTCTAGGCGTTTCAGGGCCGACAGCGAAACCGCGCTTCGTCAACTAAACAAGCACATAGCGTCAGAAGAGAGGTACAACAGCCTTGCCAGACAAGAACCGTATTCAACGCGATGGGATCAATTAGCCCAATCTAAGGAGGCCTCCCTGGCAGACATCGCTAGCCGTGCACTTCCGCCAGCAAACAGGGCAGATCCTCCGAGCGCATCATATCTCTGCTCTCGGTTGCGGAATGCGTGCCCGAAAGGGACGATCTGGTGCGTAGAGGCAGTGACCAACGCAATGGCAGTGTATGAACAACTGCAGGTGGACGAGCCTGGCCACCTGGTGAATGGCGGTGGCGGCGGTCTCGGTTGGTCCGGCGGTGGGACACTGGGAGTCAAGCTTGCGGCTGACTGGAGGGCCGGAGGGACTGGAAAGGGCAACTTTGTATGCGAAATCGTCGGGGACGGAACGTACCTGTTCGGTGTGCCGGGAACAGTGTACTGGATCGCGATGAGGTACGAAATCCCGACCCTCACTGTCGTTCTCAGCAACAAGGGTACGTTTCTTCGTGTTTCCCAGACACTTCGAATATTTGTCTGAGCATGCTAATATGATGCTGACGCAGGTTGGAATGCTCCGCGAAACTCTGTCACGCTTGTGCATCCTGCCGGCTGTGCTTCTCGCCAGTCGAATGAGGAGCTCAACATTTCCTTCTCCCCAGTACCGGATTACTCGGGAATCGCAAAAGCAGCCGCAGGGGGAAAGGCCTGGGCGTTCATTGTCCAAAATTCTGGTGAGCTTGATGTGGCTCTGGCTGAGGCAGTTAAACAGGTGGAAAACGGAGTCTCTGCGATACTAGAGGTCAGATTGGGTCGCTTTTAGTCTGCCCAAGTCGTTCCAATCGCATGTGCTTGTGTCAGTACCCAGGAAATATACAATTAGCGGTATTCGCATAAGCTGTTGGAGTTCTCAACTTTTTTAATTTAGATATGTACGACATAAAAGTTTCAAACTTTTGTGATCTTCTACGTGCATGCGCAAAGGAGGAGGGGGTTACCTTGGTTCGTATGGTGTACACAGTCGAGTCCCATCGGATTTGTCGGACACTGAGAGTGAAAGTGAATACGTAGCAATTGTGATGTCTAGCAGATACGAACTATTCACGCATCATGTGCGTTGCTACTTATAAATCATTGCCCTGTTGGTTCAAAAATAAAGTCATTGGGATCATTAGAGACGTTCTGCATGACAACTTTATTTCAACAACTTCAATATAAGACTGCTAGTACCTAAGTACTTGGGTCCTCTTCAACTTCAAGCCACCACTGAGAAATTACCCTACTACGTATCGATCCTTCCAATGTGTAATCTACCCGTAATTGCAATATCTGCTCAAGTAGTGTATGTCGCAAGGTCACTCAGAAGATAGAGAGCGGCACCAGTGAGGTCGTCGGGCGTGCCGATCCTTGGCAGCGGGGGCGCCGAGAACATGATCTTGGCTATGTCTGGGCTCGCGTCCCGTGCTACCTTTGTCATCTCTGTGTCTATAAAACCAGGTGATAGCGTGTTTGTACGAATATTGTACGGTGCAAGCTCCACGGCGAGGCTCTCAGACAGCATCTTGACAGCTCCCTTTGACGCGCTGTACGCAGACATGTGGTGATGCGGAAGCACTGTGTGAGCTGTTATGGATGCGATCAAGACAATTCTGCCCCCTCTGGCCTGCTTCTTCATCTGCTCGACTGCATATTGTGTTGTGAAAAAGGTGCCAAGAACCTTGAGGCTGCAGTTAGACAACGTTCCGAAATTTTAGTATCAGGCGAAGCGTTGAGGCAACCAAGGACTTGCATTAATTTCCAGAATCTTTTGAACATCCTCCCATGTGTGCTCCTCAAACTTCTTGTCGAGTGCTACTCCGGCACATGTCACGCAACCGTCGACACTCCCGAGCACATCGACAGCTCGCTGAAATGCTGATTTCAGGCTGTCTTGCTTGGTCACGTCGGCCTGAACGAATTCAACAAGGACACCAAATTGATTTGAAAGCTCAAAAAATTCAGCTTTTGGTTGATCCTTAATATCCAAAGCAACAACATTGCCTCCCAACTGGGCAATAGCTTTAGTGACTGCAAACCCAATGCCTTGGGCTCCACCTGTCACAACGTAGTTCTGTCCATTCAGACCGAGTATGCTGCCCATATCACTTTGCGATTTCTGGTCAGTCATATCTGATTGTGATGCTCGAAGACTCGGGTTGAACAGCAAGGAAAGATGGTGAGAAATGTAGAAGTGGTAGGGGTCAGTGTTAACAGCAACATAATTGAATTGAATTTGAAGGATCAATACGAAGACAAGCTACTCAGGGACACCACTTGACGTTCAGAATTTTATGTGTCTGTCTTGCCAACTTGCTGCGATGTCGACGTCACGGAGCCCCGGTTGTCGTGTCCGGAACTCGTATCCGGAACAATCGGAAACATCAGCTCAGAAATGGAATAGTCATCGAAACTGGGCAATAATCAAATGACAGCACTGTAACGAACAGCAGAGTCAAAAAGAAGACCATAAATATGTATCAACCGAAGTCGTGCCCATAGCGATCTGGGCCTGTGCGTATTCAGATTAATAATCCGAATGGAACTATAGGTAAGCCGGCTGGAATACCCTGACTGTCTGACTCGAACTTATTCTTGTACATGAGCCACACCAATTATCCCATGAACTCACTGACCCATTGGAGACAGCTTGATATCGGCATCGTCGGTGGAGGTATCGGCGGCTAGGCCACAGCTATTGCACTTCGCCGTGCGGGGACACAAGGTCACCATTTATGAGCGAGCAAACTTTGCCGGCGAGGTTGGTGCCTCTATATCCTGCGCAGCTAATGGTACGAAATGGCTCGAACAATGGGGCGTCGATATCGAACTTGGAGATCCGGTCCTATTGAAGAGTCTCATCAGCCGGGACTGGAAAACTGGAAACCCAGACAATGTTTATGACCTTTCTGACTACAAAGAAAGATGGGGATATGTAAGTGACACCTAGTTGTTCTCTTAGAGTATGATTCTAAAGTATATGTGGAACAAGGTATACAACATGTTTTACCGACAATATATGCACCGAATGCTGATGAACAGTGCTCTGGGTCGCCATGGTTCAGGCCTACCAGCCAAATTAATGGTCAATCACAAGGTAATTGAGCCTCTTGGGTTACAGGTTCAAACACTCAAAAGCTTATATGGATGCAGACGATGGAACTCAATGTTTTGAACGGCGAGATAACGTTTGAAAACGGGAAGAAAGCTATACATGACGTGGTAATCGGCGCCGACGGAATTGGGTCGACCGTCCGCGTTTTCCTTGGCATCAAACCTGACCGAAAATTGGCTGCATGTACTTGCCTCTACGCCAATGTTGGCACTGAGAAGGCGGTGAAACTTGGACTTTTTGATTACTCTAAGAACAGCGCCATAGAGTACTGGGGTGGCTACCACACTCATTACAAGGTCGTCCTTTCTCCCTGCAACGGAGGTCGGCTGCTTTCTTATTATTGCTTTTCCCCAAGAGAGGCAGGTGATTTCAAGACCCAGACATGGGATGCGAAGGCAACCATAGAAGAGCTCCTTGCACCATACCCGGATCTCGATCGCAATGTCTTTCGGCATCTCGAGCTCGGTTATGAAATGCGACCTTGGCGCCTGTGGATCCACGAGCCTTACGCCTGGTGGCAAAAGGGCGTGGCATGCATCATGGGAGACGCAGCGCATCCGGTACGTTTGCTTTCACACCGAGCCTTGAACCCGCAAACAGATGCCTTCTGAGAACCAGCTGACCGTCATTAGATGATGCCCGACCAAAGCCAAGGGGCTTGTCAGGCTATCGAAGATGCCGCTGCTCTCGCATAGTCTTCGGTAAAGAAATTTTCCAAGGAGACGTCAGGGAGGCCCTCGAGGTTTATGAGCAAGTTAGAAAGCCTAGGGCCACGAAGTCCAGGCAACCTCTGCGAGAGCTCGAGAAAACATCAATGAGCGTATTGATAAGTACGCCATCTTTCCACAAAGAAACCACATATTGCCAGCCTTAATTGACCGGCGTAAATGAAGGTTTTTCTAGCAATACTGGAAATAGCCATTATTCCGTTGAAGACGAGAAGAACAAATTGACAATTGACAAAACGAACCTGTACGAAGTCACTTTGAGCCAGAAATGTTACAAGTCACTTATTTCTACATTCAGGTACGCCTTCATGTCCACATCCGGCGGACTTTCCAAGCGCGAAGATTTGGGGCGGTTCCAAATGGCAAGTGACAGGCAGCAGGAGCAGATGGTGATAATGAGCAGGCCTTGCGAGAATGCCACGCGTACAGCTAGTTGAATAATCGTATGCGACAACCATTACATTCCCAATATCATACACTTGGTCTTGAGTGAAGATCTTGTTTGTTGTCAGCCCTTCCAAAATTCAAGAGCATCGTGTCCTAACCAACACAACTGTCGCCCTATGAATCCCGGAAGTCGTTGAACAGCAAATAGAGCGGCATATTTAAGACATGGCTCATTCCTGGGCATATCTCCGTGTTCGTAACTAGGTACCTTCTCATGAATCTTCGCTGGGGATCCCAGCACTTGAACAGCAGCAGCGACATCTGGAGCCACTCGATCACACAGCATAGCATCATGTCGAACGCAAGGCCGGAAGCAGAGGCACTTTGGAACCAGTAACACTTCCAATGCTAATGAAAGAAAAGGCAGTTTTCGGAACAATGCATGAAGGAAGTCTAGTCCAGTAAAGATGGGACGATGTATCGGAACTGGCGGCTTCTTCGGGCGAATCCGTTCCTTATTCCGAGCGACCAGTTGCCCGGAAATTCGAACATGGCGAGGCAAATGAGAGCCCGAAAGATATACCTTGACATCTGGCGTTGTTTCATTTAGTTCCAGCCGCCGGGCAGTCAAATGCTACCTTGCATACTGTTCGATGCCGTTTATCTACGCACGGTTCATTCTAAGGTCGACCGCGTGACCTCAGAATGTCTACAGCACGCACAGAGGCGGCCCATGGGCCAGAATTGAGTGGAGCGATACCCCTTGTCATCAATGGCCGTCATGTGACAACAGAGACAACATTTTCTGTAGTCAGCCCTGTATCAAACAAAACAGTCTGGAGATGCTCCTCCGCCACCAGAGACCATGTACTGGAAGCAGCGTCATCCGCTCAGGAGGCATTCCGAACGTGGTCGGAGACGAAGCCCAGCACTCGTCGTGACATATTCCTTCGTGCGGCAGAGCTGATCACGCAAAGAAGACATGAGCTCGGTGGCTACATGCACGAGGAAATTGGTGCTGATCAGGCTTATCAGGATTTCATACTAGGCCTGACGATCGAGGGCCTAAGGGACACGGCAGGGAGGATACCAGGCGCCTTGCAGGGGGAAGTTCCGGTGTCAGATCATGATAGAATGCACGCTGTCACCTATAAACGGCCATATGGCGTTGTGCTGGGTATTGGGCCTTGGTAAGTGTTCTCCGCGAACTTATCGTTCGTGTTACCTCTTTCCGGGCTAATTGGATACTGAAAGGAATGCTCCATATCACCTGGGCTTCCGCGCAGTCACCTTTGCCCTGGCTACAGGAAATACCACTATCCTGAAAGGCCCGGAGTTGTCACCGCGGTGCTATTGGGCTATTTCAGACATTTTTCGGCAGGCCGGATTGCCCGCAGGGTGCCTGAATCTGATCTTTCACCGCCCCGAGGACGCGGGCTCCGTGACGGAGGAGCTTATTCGGAATGTACACGTGAAAAAGGTCAACTTCACCGGCAGCTCTCACGTTGGCAGCATCGTTGCATCCATTGCAGGGAGACACCTGAAGCCTGTTCTTATGGAACTAGGAGGTAAGGCAAGTGCGATCGTGATGGGAGATGCGGACCTCGACAAAGCTGCATTAAATTGTGCAATGGGAGCTTTCATGAATGTGAGCGGGAACTCCGCGACCTGCCCCAGACCGAACCCATGTACTTGCTGACAGGCGGATACCACAGGCTGGCCAGATCTGCATGTCAACTGAGCGGATTCTTGTACAGTCCACGGTCGCTGCCAAGTTCCAGTCTCTCCTCACCCAAAACATCAACAAAACATTTCATGGTCCCGCCAACACTCCCACAGTGATAACGGAAGCCTCTGCAAAACGGAACCGCGCTTTGGTCCAACAAGCTGTTTCCAAGGGTGCCAAACTTCTCCATGGAGGCAGCGAGCTGGACCTGATTCAGGACGTCAAGACCAAAATGCCTCCCGTGGTACTCGCTGAGATGACGAAAGAGATGAATTTGTACGCATCCGAGTCCTTCGGACCCAGCGTCTCGCTGTACACATTCGACACCGAAGAGGAAGCGATAGATGTTGCAAATGACACAGCGTATGGTCTGTCTACCGCCATATTCACCGAGGACCTGGGGCGAGCACTACGTGTCGCTGACAAACTGGAGTCTGGCGCGGTCCACATCAATTCCATGACGGTACACGATGAGTTTTCCCTGCCTCACGGCGGGGTCAAGAGCAGCGGTTTTGGCCGCTTTAACGGATATCACGGCCTGGATGAGTTTTTGTACTTCAAAACAGTCACCTGGATGAAGTGAGCCGCACCTTTTACTTTATGCCCCGATTCATGCAGATCAAAATAGTCGTCTACGGAATAATACATGGCAAGGATGGATTCACTTTGTAAGATCACAAGTCATATATAGCAGCCGACCTCGCAGCCTGTTCCAGACCAGGACTAGTACATGTATTGCCTCTGGAGCATGCTGCTACCACGACAGTGGAGGTGCGGAATTAGTGTCTGGACATAAAAAATCTGCAGTCAAAATTGTTGACTGTGCTTGGGATCTCAAAGATGGTCTTGATGTTTACCCGAGTTCAGAAATCGCACGCATCCATCACATTTGCCATTTTTCATGCCCAAATACTACTGTGATTTGATAAGGTTCTGAAAGGGTTTCCCTGATATGTCATTCTTGCTGGCGGACTTCAGGAACATACCTGTGGTGTTCCTGTTGGGCAGTGCAGTGCGTTCACGACGACCAGGGTCTTATCTACCAATGGAACGAAAAGGCCTGTTTCAGAACAATGTCACATTCAATCAGATCTCAGGCTTGACGCAGTAGATGCTTTCGTCCATGGGAAAATCTGGGAACTTATAGGAGCCGTACATATTGTTTGACTTTAGTCCCGGATACAGCCTGTCCTGAGACCATGTGCTGCCGCAGGTGCTGGATGAGTCGATGACGAGAACCCTTTCTTCCCGATGCAGCTCAATGTACGTCTTGGCAGCCGCCAGCCCAAACCAGCCTGTCAGGGTCCCAGATTGGCATTAGCATTCATTCATGTAATTTTATGTCCTATGAGGTGAAATTGGTTTGCATAAATGTATCTCCAAACATGCTCTGGAAGTGAAAGGCTACACGAACCTGCACCGACCACAATGAGGTTATATTTCTCCAACATTTTTATATATTTCACTTTGACCTCTCAAAGCTGGCAATACCTAAAAGCTACTGTGGTAGTATTTGATGGAATGATTCGCACGATGTAGTAGGTAGTAATACTATGGAGTCTAAGCCCTGCAGTGTCCAAAGTCGCTCAATATCCCGCCGCATATAACCCTTCCATTTCTCCTCCATGCCTATTAACTGATACCGGGATCTTTTGTCGGGTTGGAACATCTGGCCTAGTGTCATAATCATGTTCTCATTGTTGCGGCATCGGTACGAAATTCTAGATCGCCTAAGCGTCCAATGCGTGGTGGAATGAAATATGCGAGTGCACACTGGCAATCGGAATCGGCGGAACGTTCCGAAACCACGTTCCGGAGCAACTCCCTTTAGGGGAGTTGGTGATGTAGCGTCACCGTGGTACACTACCACAGTAAAAATCCACGTCTCTGCTGATCGACGCGCCAATAAATTCAGACACATGTGATAGGAACCTCTCCCCCCTTCCCCGGATTTTGGGTATCAGATAGGGCGTCGGTCTACAGCAGCGATGGCAAACCTGAAATTTCAATTGCCAAATCTTTCAGCCTCTCAAAGCTATTTCAATTCGGCTGGTGGGGTGGGTCTGAAAGCTAAAAATTAGTAAGACCCTACTAGATGCCCTACAGGCTTATAAAATATCAAATTACAGCTAATGCCAACCCAGACTTAATAGTTGAGGTAAGGGTTGATACTTATTAATTACCCTACTAGGTGTAGTATTACCTAATTAGGCTTGGTGCTTTTATTTTAAATTTATTTAATTAAAATTCTCAAAATTATATTTTTTGAAACTGGGTGGCCAAGAAGACCCACTATTTCACCATCACTGGTCTACGAAGGTACACAGTTGCTAGTCAGCTGGCATCTAATTGCCGGGCAGCTTGAATCGTCCCAGCTTGTTGGGGGTGAAAGGGTGGGGGTGGACGAATGGGATATCAAAATACACCTAATGCATGAGAACTGGCGACACTAGTATCTGTGTAGAGTAGCAACAGTGGCAACATGTGCTGTTGCTGAAACCTCGAAAGAAACCAGATGAGAGGGAGAAAGAAAACAGGCAACTCCCCTGAATTTATCATCCGTCCTTTCACCCACCCTCTTGAATTGCTTGGCGGAAAGAGTTTTGGACCTTTTCTCGGGCTCCATGCGGCTCTCTCTATCATCAGCCCTCCGATACTTTACGTATAGTTTTACTAGACCTGCTTCTCCTGGGACCAATGGGCGAACAGCCGGCTCATTCATCCGTGCGGTCAGGCAAGCGGTGCGTCAGCCAGAAATCGACTGAACCCCCTGCCAAGAAGCGAGCACCCTATGCCCCAAAGGCGTGCGATGCTTGCCGCAGGCGCAAAGGCCGGTGCGACGGGCGTAATCTTTGCGAATACTGCTTGAGTCGCTCCTCAGAGTGTTCTTATTCTGTTGTTGCGGACGATCACACGCTGCTAGCCGCCAACTACGACGACGCACGAGCATTGGACAAGACTGAATGGACTCCAGAGTTAGTTGTGAATTTCATGATAGAGAGCTTTCCCACGTTTGAATAGTGCCCACGTGCTGATCTGAGCCTGACTTAACAGTACACTTTGCAACACAGTCAAGTCCCTTGGGGAGCTTGTGGCCAGCCTGCAGGGGCGGCTCAACAGTCTCGCAGGCTCGACCCTTCAAGGAGGTCCAGTATCTGGCCAAGAGCAGAGTACGGGACTACAGCACGAGGCACATCTTCCTGCTACGTCGAAAGAAGATTATGCTTCAGCGATTCATGTAGCCGTCGATGAACATGTAGATGCAGTAGCAACATCCGGGGCAGCATCCGGGAAATCTCCGACGCAACATGACACCGCCACTAGAGGATCTTGCACGGGGCAAGGCTTTTGCGGTCCGACAAGTCCCGACTATAGCCTCAATGTGGCCCAGATGAGAATAAGTCAGGGCAAATTATCCAATGCGGGTCTCGCCATGCAGATGAGCCCCGGCCTCGACGGAAGCCCGCCTGAGAAAGAACACAGTCACCTCATCAACCCAGTGGAGGACAGCTGGACCATACTGGACCCTGCATTGAGGCAGTCTCTTCGTCGGGGTCTGTTCCAGTTTCGGACTCTGCTTCTAAAGCGGGAGGCTCTACGTCTCATCCGCGTCTACCAGGAGGTTATTGGGGAGCTTCACCCTATCGTAGACTGTGACCGGCTCGTTGAGCAGACCGAAGGATGGTACAATTGGCCCACGGATGACCTTTCAGACCCTGGAAGAAGCAGGGACCACAATCTCTCTGAAGAGCACGCTCTTGTCATACTCAACCTGGTACTATCGATCACCCTCTGTGCTGAGTCCGGCAGCCAGTCAGAACATGCCAAGACTCTATGTAGGAGTTGCCATGGAATTATCAGCATCTCAATGGCCGCGCCAGCTGCAGGTATGCAGCATGTGGTTTTAATGCTGCTTGCTGTAGGTATTTCCCTCAAATTTCCTGGACATGGTTCTTTTTGATCCCAGGTTGACCAATGTTGAGCTGGCACAGGGACTGAACCATTTCTTCAACGACAGACCACGGCTTGCGTGGCGAATGTGCGGCCTGGCTGGACGCATCGCCATGGAGATCGGTCTGCACAGCCGAGATGTCTATCAACAATTCCTGGAGACCGAGAAGCAGCAAGAAGAGGCTGATACAATTTCAGCCACCTTGATTGTTCTCGATCGTCAGTGGAGTGCCGCAACGGGTCTCCCACCCAATTTTCAGCTGTCTGATTTCGACTACGCCAGTGCTATCTCAGTATGTCAACCCTAGTGACCTTTCTAATGCGCGCCCCGTTGCTCCGGGGCGATAGCCCAAGTTCATTATTTGTATCTGACGTGTCATGGTTATCTTTCCAGGTCCGAAACATGTACTTGAAGGCTATGATGTCCTTCACTGTAATGAGCGAAAGATTTAATGATCCAATCTGCCGCGTGGCTACTGGTGGGACTTACGAGTATGATGACGCTTTCGAGACGACCAACTTCCAGGTCGAGCAGTGGCGAAAACGCTCCCTGGAAAAGCGAAGCTTCTCCCATCCAGGGACCTGGCAGGCAGGTCCTCCAGCGAATATGCCCTTGTGGACCGTGATCCTGTATCTACGCGCCAACGCCGTCCGTTCCATTCTTCTTCGACCATTCCTACTATCTAGCTCCAACAATACGGAATCGAGCAGAAGGAGCATAGAACCGGGACTGGACACCATTTCCGATACCATTAACATCCTGTCTATTTTGGATCGAAGCACAGATTTCTATCGCAAGCAACACCCTTTCCTACAGCACTTTTTGGCTAGCTCGTGTGCATTCCTCTTCCTGGTAATTGCTTACGCGGAGCAGAACCGTGGAAATCTCTCAGGGGAATCCCGGGACGCGGTGGGCAGGAACTTCAGGAAGGCCCTGGCCCTGGCCTCGGCTTATAGCGACTCATCTCGGGCATCGCGCAAGCTTTACGATCGCCTTGTCATGATAAAAGAACCCCTCTGTAACCTAGGAATTCTTTCTCGCGAAGAATCATGCGCAGGCGACGAGAGAAATATCGGGGCGTCAACTGCGAGCCACCAGGCTCCACCAGTTGGGAACACAGTGAGACACGCCAGACTATCGAGAAACAATGACGGTGGAGTAAAGCATTTTCAAGCGCCCACATACGCTTTTGACGACCAGAACATGAGAGAAATCACAGGCCGCCCAGGATCTGAGAGTGCTGACGGTGGATCCGGCTTTTCGGAATCATCCACTTACGTCAATATGAGCACAGGTCTCTATGAATCTTTCTTGGATGATTGGACCACTACCGACATGAATCTCTTCTTCTCGGATAGTGGAATGTGACCTAGTATCCTAGTTATCTAAGTAAATTCAGATGAATTGGTTCACATCGGGTGCAATTACGTTCGTCGCTAACCCCTTCGCTTGTCATATCATGCGGTACCTAAAACCTGGTATGTTCAATAGTCTTGACCGCTATCAGCAGCATGATCATTGTCCTTTTCAAAGCCATTCCATCTGCGAAAGCCGTCCGTGTAGATGCCCAAACAGTCCAGTATCCTCCCTGCGCTTTGGTCGACCATCTCCTCCAGGCTCTGCGGCCTGTTATAGAAGGCCGGCACGGGAGGGAATATTGTAGCCCCGGCCTGGCGCAGGAACAGCATGTTGCTGAGGTGGATATCGCTCAGAGGTGTCTCTCTCACAACCAGCATCAGCCTCCGACCTTCCTTGAGCGAAACGTCCGCTGCCCTGGAGATAAGGTCGTCACAGATACCTGTGCGGACAGCGGCGAGGGTTTTCATGCTGCAAGGTACGATGATCATGCCGTCGTGTATAAATGACCCACTCGCAATGGGCGCCGCCATGTCTTTGAAGGAGTATACCTTCGAGGCAAGCCTGCAGATCTCAGCGGCCGTGGTGGCTGCCTCGTACTTGAGGGTGGCTATAGCCCACTTGCTCATAACGAGGTGCGTCTCAATATTAAGCTCCCGCAATATAGCTAGGACGCGAATACCGTAGACCGCACC
Source organism: Diaporthe citriasiana (assembly GCA_014872975.1). Lineage (NCBI taxonomy): Eukaryota > Fungi > Ascomycota > Sordariomycetes > Diaporthales > Diaporthaceae > Diaporthe > Diaporthe citriasiana. The sequence continues at coordinate 51,861 of JADAZS010000037.1, read as the reverse complement.
TGTGGCCCCTGTAATTCCGACAACGATGCGTTTTGGAGGTGGTGTAGCGAGGGAATTTGTTGAGATGGGATGTTTATGCTGCCAGAATGACAACGATGTACGCACGAACTTTTGAGCCGACGGCGCCTTGAATGAAAAGGCCATCGAGCTGGCTACCATTTCCTGGAGGACTGTGACCTTGCTGCTGAGCCAGTATGGCTGGAACATCACGGACTGTGCGCAAATACGATTCTGGTTGATCTAATGCAGTTCACGTAATATATGCCCACTAATACAAAGGCTAAATCCTGATATGTTTACCTGGCTAAGTCATCGCTTGTTGGCCAATTGACATGGATTTGTCACAGGAGCTTCCGCGCCCGGCGGTCACACCTCGGAACTTCCGAACCGAGCGATCCATACCGGGTTCCGTGATACAATAGATTCCTGATGGGCCACTTACGAGCATATCGTGTTGGAACAGATCATGATTGTCTTTGCAGCTTCAGGAAACCCGTGAGACTCACTTCAAACTCACGTTACACCTCCAAAGAATCGGGATATCTGCCAGCGAAAGTCATGTCTACCGGAGACCTTGGCAACAGCAAGACCGGCGAGGTCGATGAGGTGGCCGCGCAGCTGGACTTCCGCACGTTCATCGAACTTCTGCGCCAGGACGGGGATTTGGTCGAGGTGACCCAGGAAGTGGATCCGCATCTAGAAGTTGGGGCAATTGTCAGGCGAGTAAGTGAGACCAATGACAAGGCACCCCTATTCTCGAATGTCAAGGGAGCTCATGATGGGCTCTGGCGTATGTTTGGAAATGCCGCAAGCCTCAGAAAGGACAACAGGGGGATGTTTGGTCGCTTAGCTAGGAACTTGGGCTTGCCGATTGATGCCACCTGGCGAGATATATCCCGAAGGACTCAGGATGGCAAGTTGTCGAAACCTAGGGCTCCGAATGTGGTCAATTCTGGGCCATGCAAGGACAACAAGATTTTTGGAGACGGGATCGACCTGAACAAACTTCCCGTACCTCATCTCCACATGGAGGACGGCGGCAGGTATCTCCAGACTTATGGAATTCACATTCTGGCGTCGCCCGACGGATCTTGGACCAACTGGTCTATCTTCAGAGGTATGGTCCACGATAGGAATCACATCGTGTGCCTTGTCAATCCGGGGCAGCACAATCACATGATGAAGGAGAAATGGCAGAAGCAAGGCAGCAAAGAGATACCTTGGGCCCTTGCACTCGGTGTTCCTCCTATTGCGACAATAGCTGCCACCATGCCGATTCCTGAGGGTGTCTCCGAAGGCGAATACGTAGGTGCAGTGGTGGGCAAGCCATTGGACCTGGTCAAATGCGAGCTCAACGATCTTCTTGTTCCGGCAAACAGCGAATTGGTCTTTGAAGGAGCCATGTCACTTGTTGAGACGGCTGATGAGGGCCCATTTGGTGACTATCTGGGTTACATATTTGACTCAGATCGCCGCAGCATGCCCCTCTTCAGAATCGATGCTATCACATACCGAAATGATGCTATACTGCCAGTGTCAGTGCCTGGAAGGGTCACGGATGAATCTGTAAGCAAAGCTTGGTTGATATATCTGCGCTCATGTCTCCTCAAAATGGGCTAACATCCTTGAATAACAGCATACCACGGCGGCGCTAGCAGCTGCGGAAGTCTTGACCTTGTGCAAACAACAAGGATTGCCTATAAGTGAGGCATTTGCACCTCTGGAGACAATGGCAACCTGGTGTGCTCTGCAAGTCGATAGAGGGCAGCTGAAAGAACTGAACACCTCGTCCAAAGAATTCTGCGAGCGGCTGGGTAGGGTCATATTCCACGATAAGAGTTCCATGCTCATCAACCGACTTCTAATACTTGGCCCTGATATCAACGTCTACGACTTCAAAGACGTCATATGGGCGTACACGACGCGATGCCGACCAGGACAAGCCGAATACGTATTCGAAGATGTTCCAGGGTTCCCGCTCACGCCATACATGTCACATGGAGGCGGGGATCGTCGGCGTGGAGGGAAAGTTATCTCCGACTGCCTCCTGCCCATGGAGTACAAGGGCGAGGCGAAGTTTCAGCGGGTCGATTTCGAGAACTCGTATCCACAGGACATCAAGGCAAGGGTCCGGGCAAATTGGTATGATATGGGCTTCGGAAGAGATTGAATTCTATCTTGTGGACTTTATCAGTTATGCCTCTTTGTTCATTGCGCCGAGGGTCCAGCCATCCAGTCATGAGCTCCATCAATCCCAAATGATATTTATAGTTTCGCAATGAAGGTGTAGCAGTGCTAGTGACATTACTTGGGCTAAAATCCGTAGTGTTGAAAGCAATGATGGAGGCAATGGTTGACATGCACGTGGGCAGCCGCTCCGGTACACATCCCACACTTTGTGTACATAAACAGTGGTCCCCTCGGGACCGTTTCCCATCAGACTTCCTCCTTCAATGACACACGTTGACTCACTCATATGCCTACAATCAACACGTAGGTGGGGAAAGGCGATTGCGCGGACAATATTGAAATTTCGGATCATTTTATTATACGTAGTAGCCACCTTTCTATTGAAACGTGTTGTTGTGAGTTGGAAAGTCGTCAAATAGTTTCTTGAAACAAACCTGACCTGCTTCATTGGCTGAGTAGTGGGTCTCGGAACTGGTTCCGACTAAAGCATGCTTCACTTCACAGCCTGCGAAATGCATAATGGGGACTTCTTTAAGGCATAAATAGCACGGGTATTTTGTATCCAAAAGGGCTTGCACTGGGACTAGTCACAAGTTACGCGCACTCAACACGGCTCGGTGATTGCGAACATGAGGAGCAAGTACGGTCAACCTCCTGTCTTACCAAGGACAACGCTTAGGAGGATCACCCCTAACATCACCCTCCTGGAACCTCTCTCTCGTTGTGGCTGCGGTCCCGGGCTCGTAATACTGGTCTCAGAAAGTGGAGCGGTCGATGGTGCTTCCGCTACCAGGATCGAGCATGGTATCCCGTGTCCATTAATGAAGTGGGCGGAGGAAAGCTATACAGTTGTCGAGATTACTAAGGAGGCATTGTTTCGCGAAATCGATCCGCTCAAGTTGGCACTTACAGAGCTGGCAGCATGTGAGACCGCAGAGCCGAAAAATGCAGTTGGAATCATAAGTATTGCGACCAATCAATCAACATAATATCACACGGGAGTAACATTGAGAGCTAATAAATTTCTGTCTGATTTAGGTTATAGCCCGATGCTTTGGAACAGTGTCGCCGACCAGCTCGAATTATACCCTCAGGTTGTTGGTGCTATTGTCTATGCTGACGCTAGGTCTCAAGCTGGGCCACTGGAGCCGGCAACAGTTCCCCAGCTTCACCACTTGGCAGGGAAGGCAGATAGGCTCTTGAAGCGTAAGAGATCACTATCCGTCTACGACTACCCAGGGGTAAGCTCGTACGTATTTGCTACACCATTTCAGTCCGATTTCGTCCACAACGCGGAGTCTGTTTCGCACACCCGCAACCTTGCGTTCTTGAAAGGACTCATGCATGGCCCGCACTTCGACTTGGAGGCAATATGGGATGAGCACAAATACTACGAATTTGAAAATCGCTCGGTGGAGCACACTATGGCCACAATGGTCCAGGAGCCCTATGTGAATCACGTCCCTACAGTGAGCTAACATCTTTACCCATTGTGTTCCTTCTCCTCCCATCTCTCGTATCCTGTCCCAAATTAACAATGACCAGCTTACTGGGGGTGTCGGGAGGGAAAATCTTACGGCTTTTTATCGTGACCACTTTATCTTTCAGAATCCCGAAGACACAGAAACCGAGCTCATAAGCCGCTCAATCGGAATAGACCGCGTCATCGATGAGTTTATCTTCAAATGCACCCACAAGTCAAGGCTTGATTGGCTGTCAGTATCTCACCCACATCCCACAACTTGAAAGTCTCACTAAAGAGAGCCTTGAATGCTCAGTCTGCCAGGCATTCCTCCCACAGATCGCAAACTGGAAATTCCATTCACTGCTGTGGTTAATATTCGCGGGGACCGCCTGTATCATGAGCACATCGCGTGGGATCAAGCAAGTGTGCTCATGCAAATTGGGCTCATGCCCCAGTGGCTTCCATATCCACTTCCGATTGCTGGCCGTCAAACCACTGCTCCGGATGCAAGGTTGGAGTTCCGAGTGCCAGCGGCAGGCCAGGAGGCTGCGGCTAAGCTTCGTGATAAGGACTCCTGCAACTCAAACGAAATGTTCGAGTTCGAGATCCAAGAGATATCATCGTCTTGATGTTTGAGATGAATGCAGAGTACTCTGATCAGGAAGAACAGTCTTGATTCATTCGGGGCCCACATCTCGGTAACCTTGGAGGCATGTACCTGCAGAGAAGAGACGATAAAACAATACCGTCAATTAACGTTTCTGTCGCAAAAGAAAAAGGAGGGGGGTTTCAACTTTAACCATGCTCATGACCAGCAGGGATTAGTCAGACTAAGTTTAGTCTTTAGCCCTGACTAAGACTAAGAACTTTTAGTCACCAAATTTGTGACTAAGTTAGTTTTAGTCCGTATAGGTAACTAAAACTAAGCTTTAAAACTTAGTTAGTTTTTAGTCTTTTTAGTCAGACTAAAAAAAGTAGAATATTTTATATTTTGGAAGGAAATAGGGAAATAAGCTAATAAGAAGCTTAGAAAAACCGTTACCCGGCCAACCTAGCTAATTAGAAGACCTTTTAAACCACCCCCTATAGCCCCCCTATCCTTAGAGTAACCACTTATATATAATTAACGATAACTTAATAAATATTAGAGTTATAAATATAGTAAAAATATCTTTAAATAGCTAATCTTTTTTTAAATAAGAAATTATATTTACAAAAAATATTACTTATCTAGAAAAATAAATATTCTAATTAGAAGTAGATTAACCTTGTAAAATATATATTAAATCTTACTTTAAAATATATTATAAAAATAAGACTTTTTTTAAACTAGAAAAGTACTAGTTATATAAGTTTTAATAATTATTTTTAACTTAAAAATATTTTTAACTAATTAATTTACTATATTTTATTAATTATTTAACTTATTAAACTAAATACCTATTTTTTTATTTAATCTTTAGTTAAAAACTAAGTTAGTCTTTAGTCTTTTAATTTTAGTTAAACCCCTAGACTAAAGACTAAGAAAACTAACTAAGTTTTTCTAATGCCCTGACTAAGACTAAAAGACTAAAGACTAACTTAGTTAGACTAAGAAACTAAGGAATAATTTTACAACCCTGATGACCAGACTTCGAAAGACTTTTGATGGCGGGCAATGTAGACGCGCCATCTTTTATACACTGACCCCAAGCTACTTACAATCAAGTTGTATCTACCCCTTCAGGGGACCTGTTTGAGGAACCTTGCTGATCCATTTTGTTCAGATCTATGTCTACTTGATTACGTCAGGTATGCCCAGACTAGTGTCATCTATCCTCACATCAGGCACAAAGACATTTGGTGTTATGGCTCTGACATCAGCACATGATCTGATAGTCGCAACCTAATTTCTAATTCTTGGAATAGACTTTTGGTGATTGGGCAGAAGCTGCTTGTCTGATCTGATCATATTGGTCTCATCACGCTTTCCAACAAAAATGGAAGGGACGAGGTGTTACTAACAGCCCGTCTAGATTCGAGAGGTGGCAGAAATAACCGAAGAGGATTATAGAGCGGTACACGTTCAGTCTGAGACGAGTTATACCACACTTGAGAGCCCAGGCATGTCCATCGCGTCGCTCGCATGCGACAATTGTACCTAACAAAACTCATCTCGCGCCATTTCACATTCTCGTCGCCTGTGTTGATAAAGCAGAAAAATATTGAGATGACTGAAGTCTCACTGAAACACTCAAAGCTTAATCCGAGACCATAGATTCAACGTCAACGCCATATATACGGTAGAACCATAGCGCCTTGAGCATCGGCTTGTCATCAAAGCGATAGAGATAGACCTTTCCCTCTTTGTCAGCAAAGTGCTGGTACTCCTGCCACGTTGGAATACAGAACGTGGCACCCTGTTCCCATGGATATCTCTTTTCATTGATCGTGGTGTTTCCGGATCGCTCGATGACGTGGTATACAGATGAAGCTGTTTCGCGGATGGAGGGAGACTTGGCTCCGACATTGAGCCTCTCGCATGACGCTCCGATCACACCACCAACTATTTTCCACGTGTCAGCACTTCCTGTTTTGCAAGTGGCAATGATAAATATGCTCTGGCCAACGCGGAAAGTGACAATATCGGGGAACCTATTCTCCCTTCCGTCCGAGGCCCAGTCAGCTTCGTTTGCATCCAGCATGGCTTGCATTTTCCCCCAGGGGAACATCACTTCTGAATCGGCTACATTGTTTGCCGGGTATCGCTGCTCCACAAAGTGCTCCACGAAATGGACTGGTAAATGCATGAAATTGGGCAGGTCCAGCCCGTCCAGCCAAATGACGGGTTTGTCGTCACCGCCCTACTCGCTGGACCGTGGTCGTGGAAGTTCCAAGTTGGTGTGACGATGATATCCCTTGGTCGCATCTGCAAACGCTTTCCGTGCACTGCTGTAAAGCCACCACGGCCCTCGATGTTGAATCGAACCGCAAAGGCCGTGTGACGGTGTGCAGATGCGGTCTCACCCGGCCTGACTAGCTGAATAGACCCTCCCCCCCTTCCACCCCCAATCCCACACCTTCACCTATAATGGCTTCATGAGTACTGATTCATGTGTCCAAGTATTTGGACGTTGTGCTCATAAATGCGAGCGGCACAGGTCACAAGACCAAGAATGTTGTCTGCGTGCATGAGCAAGACAACGGCATCGGCTGGAAACATACGAATTGGCGCACCAATCTCGTTTCACGGCGCAGCATCGTTTTTAATCTTCATGGTTTTGTGGTATAAAATCCCTCAGTTGCAAGTCAATCAAGTCTTAAACAGGTTTATCTGAAAGCCTGGGTAACAGCACTGAGACGGCCCATGCCCCATCTTCCCCCGATCCCAAAATGCACATGAAATCAACGAGCCTTGTAGGTCTATTTGGCTCGTAACAACTCTAGGCATCCTTTCTCGCCATTTTTCCGTTTCTTGTCGCATTTCGTTGGTCCCGGACAAAAGCATCCAGAGTCTATCTATAAAAGTTTGTGCAAGACTACCAGCTACAATTAGCAAGCTTCCAGGGGCCAAGAATCGAGCCAAATAAAGGCCATGGGGCATGACTTACAGAAAAAGACATTAATAAGAGTTTGAAAAGTATCGTAACATCACCGTTACGACTGAAACAAATATTAGCACAAATCATACCAGTATCCTCTGCGCCCTTTCACTTACGACGGAGGAGTCAACAGTAGCATCAAGGATGCCCGCCCAGACATTGGTGGTGTGGACGGCACCAGTGCAGGTGGCAACACTGTCAGAACCAACGGTGCACTTCGCGGCGAAGGAATCGACAGTGGCCCCCCGAACGTTCAACACCGGGGCAGGCGTCGCGATGGACTGGGCCACGGTAGACGTCACAGACACCTGGGCCTCGGGAACGGCCGCGGCTGCTGTGGGCGCAGGCATCGGTGCCGGGGCCGGGGCGGCGATGACAACGGTGGCGGCAGCGGCCAGGGTGAGGATGAAGGAAGAAATGCACTGCATCTTGACTGCTTGGCTTGGGTGGGTGGGTCTGGTGTATGGTATTGATGATGGTTGGGTGGTGGCCACGTGGGATGGTTGCACAGGGGTCGCGGTGGGAGGTGCTTGGTGATCGAGGTATGGGCTCCGGATCGAACGATGGTGATATGATCGAGATTCTGAGAGAGAGCTTTGAGGGCGGATGATTGGGCAGGATGGTAGTCTCTATGCAGGGTCTTGATGTTTGAGTGTTTGGATGGATGTCTTTGTCGATCAGGGTCTTGGATCTGGATGATGATGATGGTCCACTGTGGCAAGAAGATTCACCTGTGGCGATGTTGCTCGATCTTATATATCGAGGTTCTACCCCTTCGTGATACTGTATTTCAGAGCGCAATATGTCTGGGAACAAAGTTGAAAGCTCCTTGACCGTTGGAAGTCCGTCGACCAGGTCAGCGATTATCCACCTGAGAATCAGCCGCCTGACTGGCAAACACCAATAGAATTATTCCCTGACGTGAAGAAAAAGCCGCTGGATGAGACAGATGGAAAACAGATGGTAATTCGAAATGCCATCCCCGGAATGGCGGACTTCGGTGATACGCCTTGCCTTACGCTGGCCTGGGTAGCTTCGTGACGCGCAGTCAGGCCCTGCACGACGTGCTGCGCTGGCTAGGTCAGGGTCTCTTCCTGCAGCGTCGGCCACATGGCATTTTAGCACCCTGCAGGTGCCATCAGCAAATCAGAATTCAGAATTGTCAAATCGAAAAGAGAACGTGGGGTCGACGCAAATGTCTTGGGGGCTCTCCACGGACCCTGCGTATTTTATACAGGAGCAGAGATGTCATCAAGCGCAGAAAGCTAGATCCCACGAGGGTCAGCCCGCCAATGGGAGGGCGGCGTGGAACGAAAGGATCATGCCAGGTGCTAGTTTGCGCACGAATGCAGGCATGAGTAAACGTAAGACGGGTCGTCGTATTGCATGCAATCTGCACGCAGTGGGACATAGATCCTGGTTCTGCTTGGGGAAGTTGTAGAAAATCAAGCAATTGTTCCTGAAGATCCGGGAACCCGGCCGGCTGGGCAGCCGGGCCAATTCTGGTCAAGCACTATTGACATGTCTTGGCCAGCCTCCCAACCATCTGTTGTGGATCACGCACTTCTCCTAGCTCAGCTGTTGGGCTGAGCGCTAGGCTCCAAAATAGGTCAGCTGGGAATAAGGCGGGTTCGAAGAGAAGGGACTCCTTGTTCTCCGTCACCGCAGGATGAGAATGTTCCACTTCCCGCAGTCAGCTGGGCAAAACAACTTCGTCAGGCACAAAATTAACGTACGTTCCCGAACAGACCCCTATGTCCGGGGAATACCAAGCTCATGGGGGCTAAGGCAGTGTGACGCCCTTTACGCTTAGCCTTCAGCGGGGATGTTGTTGTCATTGGTGACACACACGTGTGCTGATTGCTTGGTGTTTCGATTATGTCAGGAATTGAAACGATTGGAAAAGGCTCGCGCTAGGTTACAGTTTATTGTTATTTATAAATTTGGAAGTGTTCTTGAATCCTGCACCAACTATGCGTCCTACGCCCCAGGAAGCTTTGCAATCCAGGGCGGTGTTGAACCCTCATCATCCCCACGAGATATCTCTGTTGAAAATCGTGTCACGGGGTCGTTCGAGACATAGATATGCTGTTCTACCCAAATACGCCGGTCCTTCGCTACCGGCGTCGGGTTTGGCGACGTCTCGTCGACGCCAGAAAATGATTGCCCGGCAGCCACCGGAGCAGGTCGAGACGATTCAAACCCGGGGACGAGAGGAAGCTCCGACTCCCGGCGCCCGAGCCCAGACGCTACGCTGGAGTTTGCCCCAGGGTGGTGGTGCACTGCATCTGGGCCCCTTGGCGAGCTGACAGAGACCTGCGTGGAGCACGTACGGTCCCCATCAAAGTTCGGAGCGTTCGATAGGGGCACCGAGGGCTGCGCATTGCTCTCCCTCTTCCCGCTCTGGCCGCTCACCCAGGTTGCGATGGACCCTCCCTTGGAGCTCCGCGCCGTGAGGCTCGGGCGAGTCGTGCGCGTCGTGTTATTCCATTCTTTGATCTTGCTGGGTAGGTACCGGACTACAATCAGCCGTGCGGACGGGAGGCAGGCGATGATGATGCCCACTGTGATCTCGACGTTGGACCAGGTGGCCAACCAGGTCAGGTCCTCTGCAGGGATCAGAGGCGTGTCAGTCCACGTGGCCCAGCCGCATCGAACGATGTCACGTACGCAGGTCCAGCCTCCGACCACTTGCAGGTCGTGGAGGGATTGGTGTGGGAGTGCTTACTTGTAGGGTTATGGCCCTTGGTCATAACCACCAGGCATTGGAGGCGCAAGACGCTGACTATCGTCAAACTATTCGAGTGCAAAGGACCAGTCAGCAGGAGATTCAGACCGATTGGGGTAATTGTCAAAACACTCGCAGCTGAATGTCATGACAGAAGATGGCGCTTACAAGATCCCGCATCCGAACATCACGAAGGCATCCATCCGTTTCCTCAACGGCAGGTTCAGCTTGGTGACTTGCCAGAACGGCAACACGAGCATCCAAAGGTCCAGTGCGATATTGATTCCCGAATGCGTCCATGACAATACTGAAAAACTCAGGCATTTTCCTTGTTGTACACCGTGCCCTTGCCACATTTTCCAGAAGTAATCCGGCGGCGTACACTGGAAGGCGTAGGCGAAAATGAATGTGAACATTAGGGCGAGGTTGAAGGCCTGAGTCACCCAGACAATCCGACGGAATTTCGGGCTCGTGAACAGCCGCAGATAAAGGAAGCAGATCGATACCTTGACCAACGTCAGCGTGGCGGTATATACCATACCAAAGACCCAGAAGATCTTGATATAGTGGTTGATCTCGTCGTGTGATAGCGTCCAGATGTCCTGGCCCATGCCCGCCTTCAGTTGTAATTGCCGGCCTGTAATGACACCAATGGTAGCTAGAAAGGCTACAATGATGGTCGCGTCATCCCATCCCCATTTAGATAATTTGAGCACTCGGGTAAGCATTCGTAACATGAAGAACACCGTTTGGATCCCGAAGAGGACCAAGAAAGCGATGGATATGCTCTTCAAGCGGGGCGGCGTGGGGTTTTCGCAGGTGTTGACTGTGTAGTTCTTGATAACTGCGTAAGTGTAAGCTAGAGAGTGTGGAAATTCATCCGAGGTCTCATACATAAACTTTCGGTTACGGAGCAGAGGCGAGCTATGCAGAGCAGGAAGGGGTTTGGGTTTTCAAGGTCCAAAGCCTCACAGAGACAGGTCGTGTTGAACGTATCGCAGGGAGTTGAATTTAATAGATTAGCCACACATGTCGTCTGTTGTTCGCATCTGGTCAACTAGGCTTCTCGAAATCGTTTCACGGTATGGAGCTCACGTACCCCACAATCCGGCAGGCTATCGAGATTGAAAGACGTGCTAGCGTTTAATATTGATGCCATAGCGACAGACCTTTTCCCAACGATGTTGTATATTGGAGAGTTGAGTCTGACTGCGCATCATTTCCCTCCTCCAAAATCTTGGGCCAGGGGGTCATTTTGAACAGCAAGCCAAAGCCCGTGGCCGGAGCGCCACGGAAGCTTCCACAACCGATGCCTTGGCCGGGCTGAAAGTTTCCATGTCCGTGACCCTGCGCCATCACCAAGAAAGAAAGCACCACGCAGTGTTCAAAGCAGTGCGCACGCACGCACGCTGGCGGAAGGGCATTCCAGCTCAGCGAGGCTGAAGATCTGGAGCCTCCGGAAGCTATCGCTTAGCCATGATCAACTGCCGTGCATCGGCGCCGTCGAGGTCCAGACAAAGACTTGAAGGGCCGTGCATCTGTCTGCTAGTGGCCTAGAAGAGAGACAGACAGGTGTCACTCAGCGCCATCCCGATCCGGCGAGTTAAACTAGCGCAGTTGAGATGGTATGCTCATGGACTGGAAGTGGTGATGACTGATCACATCTATTGGATCTGGGGACCTGGAAACGTGATCCGGGTTGGTTATGTGCTGTTGCTACGGTCCGTGAACAAATACTACCTAGGTACCCTGCTGAAAACCTAGTTTACTTTTCACAATACTGAACTAGAAAGTGTTGAATCTCTCGCTGCCAAGCACTTTGGTGACGGATTGGGCTGTCCCGGTAATCCGGTCCAGAACGACGAGCTATTGAAGTTATTCCGGCATCTAGAGCAGAGAAGACAATGGCGATTTGTACGACGTATAATGTAATGTCTTATTATTGTGTGATTCAGACAGGCCCAAGGCGCCTTGATGATCAAAGTGGTAGAATGCAAAAATAGAATAATTATGGAAACTTGAAATAGATTGTGAGTCCGACTACTCATGATGTCGTACTCCAGGAATGCAAATGTCTCAAAACCAGCCCCCACGTAACCCCCTACGGCACGTGGATGCTTCAGAAGGCACCTTGACATGGCGAACCTTTTAATTGCCGCAGAATATCGTCAAAATCACCGCATTCAATCAAGCGTCCTGCACCACCCAGGTCAGCATCTGAGACAGCACTCACGATCTAAGAGCACTTGAATTAGGACCCAATAAGTTAGCCGTGGTCAGGCCACAGATTTGTAGTCTTGGGACTGGCATATTAGCTGTGATGTTGATTGAATGAAAATTCCCCAGAATAAGACTCCTGTTTCCTCAAAAGCGTTCAAGACACATGCATCCAACCTGGCGGGATCCTTTCGACCGCTCGTTACTTCTTTGAGTAACTTCGGTGCGAGTTAATTTCCAATAGTCGCATCCATCAGATTCTTAATTAATTGTTCCCCTGTCTTACTAAAAAGAATCGGGGCGAAATTATATTACATGAGTACACCTTCTTTGCTCGCACGATACGCCGGCGGTCGCCATAGAGCAGTCCTCACTACGACCTCCACAGCAGCAAAGCCCAACGCAGCCAGCATCTGCAGGGTGTAAGTGTCACTTCACACCACGTGGAACTCCTCTTGAACGGCAGTGTGGAATCCAACAAGGTCTTAGTGTCCGTCAGCAGGATATCAAAGCCAGCTTCTATGAGGATAGACTTCAAGTGTCGCCTCACGTAGTTAAGTTTGACCCACACGCTGTTGACTACAGCAGTTCCAACGGAAACACCGAGCATGCAGGCCTGCACATCCGCGCTGGTTGCTGGGTCTGTTTGCTCCTAGCTGTCAGCTGATTTGTTTTGTCGTAATCACAGTAGCAGGCGTGTGACGAGTGTAGTGAGCTCATGGTGTTGGCCTTGCACAACACGTTTCCCACCCTGACAACTACGGAAGCGACTGGTTCAAGTTCAATATCAACCTTCATCCCCAATTGCGACAGCTACTAAGCCAAGACGAAAATGCCACAGGGTCACAGAGATGTGAATGACTTCTAGAGCCTCCAAAGATCAAGCGGAGCCTGACAGGTTGTACAGAGACGATGGATGTACAAACAGAAGAACAAGAAGTTGCAGTTCTAGGGAAGGAAAGTCACTGTAACATAATTCGTTTGCTCAGATGAAAATGAGTGTATGAGTTGTGTATCTCTGTGACAAACAGGGGCAATTTGGGCTTATTTTTGTTTGACCTTCCCAGACCAAAGTGAAGTGGGTGGGGTTCTGAGCGTAACAGCCACTGCTTTGAGGACAGCCTTTGAATATTTAAAGGCCACAAAACAAACTCTTCTGTCTGTACAACGCACTATACCAAAATCATTCTGTTCACTGAGAGTCACCACTGGTACAAGAAGAATTACAGCCTTGTGTCATACTCCAGAGACACTCAAGGCCAACATGCAGTTTAACATCTCTACCGTTGTGGCCTTACTAATGTGCCTTCTCACTGGCAACTGTCTGGTCTCCCATGATGGCTGCTACCACGGAGGCACCACTTGGGCAGACCTTGGGGACGACTCTGCCATTTCCGATGCATTCAACCGCCTCTGCAACAACATGGCTGGAACTTACAAGCTCCATGACAATGTGAGTCAAGATCTGGGTGGCAGGTTTTCCTCATGCTTGGTCCTCAGCATTACGTTGCTAATCAATTCAATCATGGTACTACTAGATCGTCAACTGCGTGAACGTCAATGGCCACCATATCCAGGCCGCGATCTGGCCGTCAGATGGCGACACCCACGATTACAACCACGTGGACCTCTCCATGGATGGTTGCGTGGACTACATGAAGCAGGCTAGTTCTCATGTCATCTATTCAGACATACTGGCTTCCACAAATTCACTGACATGAATCTGTGTGATCAGATCAAGAGCCGTTGCCCTGACCACGGTGGTGAGCTAGACTCTCTCGAAACCAACCCTGACTCCGACGGAGGCGACTGGATTAAATCTCTGGTCAAGGCTGATCCTGAAGATGGCACCAAACACTGTTCAGGTGAGAGCGAGGCAATTTGATCCAGAGGGCCTGTAAATGCCTGGAATTGGACGAGACCGAGCAGCACATGCCAGGGTAGACAGAGATGGCGACAGCGGATTTCCTGAGATGTTGCCGTAGGTGCTTCGGATCATAGTATACCGCAACGACCAAGCATGTAGCATCTGCCTCTAGTCTAAGTACTAAACGGAACGATCTCCATTGCCAATTTGCGTGTGGTTGAGTCCCTGTTTTCATACCTATGTAATTGTTGCCATTTTTGCATCAGACATGCGATCAGAATGATGTTTTGATTCCATGCCTGCATTTTGTTTTCTATCAACATGCCATCCCTCTACCAGCAATTTACATGCAAAGAGTGGTGGCAAAATTCCCTGGGGAGAAATTTAGGCCCCTTGACCTGTAACTAACAATAAAATCCAGCCTGGTACGTCAGGAAGATACCTCTAGTCAACCGACAAGGGAGGAGATACCGGTATTACTTGACGCCTTTTCTATCTGCTGCAAATACATTGGTCTCATATTATTTCTTTTCAAAATAAAAATAGAGTTGGGTTTGACGGCATCGTCGAAAACAAGAAGAGGAGGGCTTGACGGGGTTGGGGTTTATTTATCAGGGTTTGACCCTGGTTCCGGCTGCCGTTACCGTTTCGTCGAAAGCGTTGCGGGGAACGTTTTGGACGGACCCGGTCAGCAGATCATCGACCCGTCTTGTTTATCATCGAGCCAAACCAGACGAGGCGGAACAAAGAAGAAACCTCACGACACCAGAAAAGAACCCTTTCGGATCACAATCTGGCCGATGGCAGAGCAATATTCACAACCTGCCAAGGAATGGGGCTTGTATCGTGAGTCTCAACCCGCAGTCACAGGCGTTGGTGGCACAAGACGCCGCAGCTCTAGTTCCGCTCACATGCATGCAATGGCAGGCCTCCCGCTGGAGCTGCGGCTCAGGATCTGGGAGGAGACGTGGCCGGCATCACGCCTCATTGAGGTCTCGCTGCCTTCCGGGGGCCCCGGCGCGGTGGGCGGTAACAACACCACCACTCCACGGCGGCGCATCAAGCCGAGCCGGCAGGTGGGCGCCGAGAAGGTGACGGCCTGGGACTCGCGGGCGAAGCGGCTCGAGGACGTATCGTGCCGGGCATACACACACCCTGTGGCCCTGGCGGTGTGCCGCGAGTCGCGCGACCACACACTCGCGACGTACAGGCGGCTGCAGCACTCGACCGTGGCGGACTGCGCCTTCTACTTCGACCCGGGGCGCGACGTGCTGTGGCTGCACCGGGACCTGAGCCAGTTCGACACGGCGAGCCTGGGCGCGGTGGAGCGGGTGCTGTTCAAGGACGTGGAGCGGTTCGACGACAGCGGCGCCGACAAGAAGCAGCGGCGGCGCGAGCTGCTCGAGATGGTTGAGTCGTCCATGGGCCGCGTCCGCGAGGTCATGGTGCTCGTGCACTGGACCAGCATCGCCGACGTCGACGGCGACGCCCCCGGCAAGACCAGCGAGACCCTCTACGACTGGATGCAGTACTACATGTTCATGCTCGACGAGTGCTGGGACCTGCTCGACCACCAGCCCTGGGTCCTGCAGTTCCTGAGCACCTGGGACGAGCTCGGCGTGTGCTTCGGGTCCCGCGGCGAGGCCAAGCTCTGGGGCGACGCCAGGGAGGGCCCGCTGTACGGTTGTCCGAGTCACGATGTGGTGTACCGAAAGCGCCTGGTCGAGCGTTTCCCCAAGAGATTCCTAGACATCCACAGAATATGAGTTCTGCGGTGATGGTGATATAAGGATGTCTGCTCTGCCCAGTTGATTTTCCGGATCCAGCTCCCATCCCCGGCACAATTATCCCCACCACCAAACCTGGGGGGCACCCGGCAGCCGTCAAGTCCCTTTTTCGATGCACTGTGATGCTCCCCATCCGGCAAGACTAAGGCGTTTTGGTGATCTGTTTGAGGCCCTCGCGAGCACCTCTCGGTGCAAGCTTCGCACTCGGGAAAAACAAACACCCCTAGCCGGGATCCATTCCCATGAACTCAAGTGCAATTTAGCAACCCCATCTTTTCCCCGCGACGACACTAACTAGCCCCACTTGGCTGATCGCGGTGTCGCATCCCGGGAGTTGAAGTGCTGCACTCGTGCGAGTCAATGTCGACTCAACCTTGGTACCCTATGTGGTGCCTGGCTACATCGGGCAGCTGGGTGGAGTGAGTGACGTTGTTATAAATATGGTGAACAATACCAACCCCGGATTTCCCGGCCTGCATAGCTGTGTAACTGTCAAGGTTTCTCCTTTTGAGCCAAATGCAAGTACGCGGACTCCAAGACATATCAATCATCATTCTGCAAAGATGCTGAAGTCTGTTGTCTCCACGTCTCTGTTCTTCCTGGCCACAGCGGTGAGTGGCCTGTCCACTCCTACGCCGCCAGGCCTCGAGTTCCTGTACTCACTGAACTGCACTCTTGGGGAGAGGTTCAGCACGGGCGTCGGTCCGTACGGGGATGTGCGCGTGATCCCTATTGTCGGCGGAACCTTCGAGGGCCCCAAGATCAAGGGTATGCGTGACCATGATTTTTCGTCGCCGTTTTGTTGGGTTGCTTATATCATACTGCGCAGGGGAGGTGCTCAACCTGGGCGCGGACTGGAACTATCTCGACAACCAAGGCGTTTCACATCCGGACACGAGGTACTCCTTGAGGACCGATGACGGCGAGAACATCTACATCAAGACGGCTGGCTCCAACCAGGGCGACGGTTATACACACCTCCGGGGTATTTATGAGACGGGCTCGGAGAAGTACTTCTGGCTGAATTATGTCACGGCTGTCGGCATCTTGCGCAGTGGTGGAGGAGACTACGTTTTGATCGATATGTGGTATATCACTTCGCCTCCGAACGGAACTGTTGGAAGGGTTTGATCTGTCCGATGGACCGCGGTAGTGCGATGTGAGGGTGTCTGCTTGATGTTACGGTACCGTCTTTGCGGGGGTTTGTGTGGACGCTCACAAGTGTTCAACAAGAAATCCCTAACAAGAAAGACTCTTTAAGAAAAGGGCTATCAGCAGTTCTCAATATCATGTATTCGACCAATCGCACAGCCTAGATGATGGTTGAGACAAAAGTGTTGGGCAGACCTATGAGAGGTCCCCTGTGGTGAGTGCAGCTCAGCTAGCAGCGTCTATCCTACCCCTCGTCTGCCGCCATTTGGACCCCGAATGACCCCAACCCCACTGAGATTCAATCAAGTCCCCTATCTAAGTCCCCTATCGACGTCACGTCCCGAGGGCCCCGGATCACGTACTTACTTGACCATAAACATTAACATTTGGCCTCATCTTCAACACCATAGAAAGCACAACTCACACTCGTGTTTCTCCCCTTTCACCCCACTGCCGCCATGACGACCCGACCACCTCCAGCCCCGACAAGTTCAGATGACGGATCGTACTATGATCTGGGCAGTTACCACCGGGACGTCACCACCAGCAACAAGGAGGCGCAGACGTGGTTCGACAGGGGCCTGATTTGGTCGTATGCCTTCAACCATGAGGAATCCGCGGCTTGCTTCCAGCAGGCCATCGACCTGGACCCAGACTTCCCCATGGCTTACTGGGGGCTGGCCTACTCATTAGGCCCCAACTACAACAAGCCGTGGGAGTTCTTTGAGGGGCGCGAGATGGACACCACAGTTGACAGATCCTACAAGGCTGTAAAGCATGCCCTCGAGATCTCGTCCAGGGCGACACCCGTCGAGATTGCCCTCATAAAAGCCCTCAAGCAACGCTACCCTCAGGAGCATAACATCCCCCCAGACAGCAAAGATCCAGCCCACAGTGCAATCTGGAACAAGGCCTACGCCGAGGCAATGCGCGGCGTGTATGACGCTCACCCACACGACCTGGACGTTGCGACCCTTTTCGTCGATTCACTAATGAACCTCACGCCCTGGAAGCTTTGGGACATCCGTACAGGAGAACCAGCACCCGGTGCCTACACCCTGGAAGCGAAGCAGGCCCTGGATAAGGCATACAACCAGGCCGGCGGCGATGGCCACCCGGGTCTCCTACACCTGTGGATCCACCTCATGGAGATGAGCAGCAACCCAGAAGCAGCCTTGCCTCGCGCCAATAAACTCCGCCTTCTTGTGCCCGACGGGGGACATCTCAACCACATGCCCTCGCACCTCGACGTCCTCTGCGGGCACTACACGGACGCCGTCGACGCCAACTCAGCCGCCATCCGGGCCGACGAGAAGTTCCTAGCCCGTGCTGGGCCGATGAACTTCTACACGCTGTACCGCTCCCACAACTACCACTTCCGCATCTACGCCGCCATGTTCTCCGCCCAGTCCAAGGTCGCCCTGGAGACCGTGACGCAGCTGGAGGCCTCGCTGCCCGAGGAGCTGCTCCGCATCGAGTCGCCCCCCATGGCCAACTGGCTCGAGGCCTTCGTAGCCGTCCGAGTGCACGTGTACGTGCGGTTCGGCAGGTGGGAGGACATCCTGGCGCTGCCCCTGCCGCGAGACCAGAAGCTCTACAGCTTCACAACAGCAGTATACCTCTACGGCCGGGGCATCGCGCTGGCGGCGCTGGGCCGCGTGGACGAGGCCGAGGAGGAGCGCACGCGGTTCGAGGCGCAGCGGGCGACGGTTCCCAAGTCGCGCACCCTCTTCAACAACACCTGCGTCGACATCCTCGGCATCGCCAGCGCCATGCTGGCCGGCGAGGTCGAGTACCGGCGCGGCAGGGACGTCGAGTCTGCGTTTGACCACCTCCGCGAGGCCATCCGCCGCGACGACGGGCTCGAGTACGACGAGCCCTGGGGCTGGATGCAGCCCACCCGCCACGCGCTGTCGGCGCTGCTGCTCGAGCAAGGGCGCGCCGCCGAGGCCGCTGCTATCTACCGGGCGGACCTTGGCGTTGACGATACCCTGCCGAGGACGTTCCAGCACCGGAACAACGTGTGGTCGCTGCACGGGTACCACGAGAGCTTGCTGAAGCTCGGGAGGGAGGACGAGGCGCGCGAGATCGAGCTGCAGTTGAAGGCTGCGCTGGAGGTGGCTGATGTGCCGATCCGGTCGTCTTGCTTCTGCCGCTTGAAGCTGTGATTGCGTGCCTTGGTATGTTATGTGACGGTTGTGGAGGCAATTACTTGCTCTCCTCATCATCGAATAAGGTTAGATTCAGAAGAGGAACGACGGAATGTGCTCTGGCATCAGCAGGTGACCTGAACTCACCTCAAACAGCCACGGTACAACCTGGCTCCCGGAGCCATGCACTGGTCTATCGCTTAGAGGCTGGCGGACGGGCGAGAAGAAAGTAAATAATTCGTTAGATACTTGTCACTAAAAAAAACAAATAGATGCAGAGGGGGAGGATCAGGTATCACAAAGACACAGCAAGAGTCCAAATGTCAATTATTTACAGATACGTCTCAAGGCACATTAAAGCAACATCGTGGCCATCTACAGCTTAGAGTCCCTCCTCTTCTTTTCATACACAGCAACCTCAATCCCACCCTTAACCCCTTCATCCTTAATCACCCTCCTCAGGATCTTTCCGCTGGGCGACTTAGGGATCGCATCCGCAAACACGATCCCACCAACGAGCCACTTATACCTCGCTGTCCTCTTCTCCACCAGCGCCCTCAGCTCGGCAGCGAGCCTTTCCAGCCCCGCCCTGTCCCCCTTCTTCACCAGCTCCGCGTCCCGCGGGACGACGTACGCCCGCGGCCACTCTGTCGCCTGGCTCGAGTCGTAGACGCCGATGACGCCCGCGTCGGCCACGGAGTCGCTGCTGCACAGGACGGCCTCGAGCTCGGCGGGGGCGACCTGGTACGCGCGCACCTTGATCAGCTCCTTGAGCCGGTCCGTGATGTGGATCGCGCCCCGCCCGTCCAGGAACCCGACGTCGCCCGTGCGGAACCACCCGTCGGCCGTCAGCGCCTCGTTCGTGACGCTCATGTCCGGCTGCTGCTGCTGCGCCTTGCCCACGCCGCCGATGGGCAGGTACGCGCTCATAAGCGACGGCGAGCGGATCAGGATCTCCCCGGGGCTGCCGATCTTGGTCGGGACCGTGGGCCCTCCTTTGCTGAAGTCCTGGCCCTCCGCGGCGATGAGCAGCTCGACGCCGTAGTGCGGGCGGCCGCTGTCCCCCGCGCCGGCGTGCATGTCCGCCTCGGAGCTGCCGCGCTGCAGGGACGTGTTGCAGGTCTCGCTGAGGCCGTAGCCCATCTTGACGCGGAACCCGAGGCGCCGGTGGACCTCGACGACGACCTCGTGGCCCAGGGGCGCGCCGCCCGTGACGCCGGCCACGATGGACCCGAACGCGCCGGATCTCACATACTTGTCCACGACCGCCGCCTTGGCCAGCATCACGGCGACGGGGGGCGCCATGTGCAGGTACGTCACCCTCCGCCGGGCGACCCCCGCGAGCATGGCCTCGAGGTTGAAGGCGCTCATGACGTGGCAGGTTGCGCCGACGGAGGGCGCCAGCAGGAAGATGTTGCACAGCCCGAAGACGTGGTAGAAGGGCACGTAGCCCAGCCAGCTCTGCCGCAGCCCCGGCTTGTGGTAGTCTGCGTCGTACCAGATCGACGCCGTCGCGAAGACGAGCGCGCCGTGGGAGATCAGGACCCCCTTTGACCGGCCGGATGTCCCTGACGACCACAGGATCACGGCCGTGCGGTTCGGCGCCGAGACCGCTGATAGGTGGTAGGACTTTGCCCCTGCTGATGAGGCTGGGCTCCGAAGCAGGACGGACCAGTCCTGCTCCTGGCCTGGTGACGCCGATGATGGCGGAGGCTGGGAGCCAGAGAGGTAAGTGTCGCCAGCGACGTCGACGGTAAAGACAGGGACGCTAGCGAAGAAAGAAGCGTCCTCCTGGGCCTTGAGCGCCTCGCGCATGGCACCCAGGGACGCCTTGGCAGTGACGATGGCGCGCGGCCGCGCGTTCTGCAGGATCCATGCGAGCTCGGTGGCGGTCAGGGCCGGGGACGCCAGCGACGCGGTCAGGCCCGAGGCGAAGGTGCCGAACAGGATGGACGCGAAGGCGAGGCAGTTGGGCAGCTGGATCAGCACCACGGGCGCCAGCTCAGGTCGAGCGCATGCCGCTGTCGCGGGCAGGGCTTGGATCTGGTCCGGGTCCAGGCCTAGGGCCCGCAGGTTGGCGGATACTGTGAGGGCATCGTCCCTTGCCTTGCCGAAGGTGAGTGTGCGGTCTGGAGAATTGTTGTCAGTTTGATGCTCTCACTCTCCCACGCGCTCTCTCAAAAGCCCCAGGGGTGAGGGGTGAGCAGGGCGTAAGCCGAGCCCTTTTCGGCAGTCGACGGTATTTCTCACCATTGTTGTTGTCGACAAAAATGGGTCGTGAATCCTCTATGTGAGGGAGTCTTTGAGATGCAGGTACGAAGTTGGACTGTTGTGAAAATGAGTTCCCAAAGACAAAGTCGAAGATGTTTGAGCGTGGGTACTCGTGCGCCGGGGCACTGCCGCTTAGCGCCACAGTGTCGCTTGACCGAGACATGGCAGCTCAGGTCGTGTGTCTCTCAGCTCGCGGTAGCGTCAATCTGGGGTCAATTAAGATGTAGTTGTTCTCAGGTGGGTGAGTTTCACGTGTCCTTTGTAGTCGTGTCTACCAAAAAAAATGATGAGAATTCTTGCAGTTGAGTGAGCGAGTTATGTTGTCGACGATGCCGTCTCAAGGTCGAGCAGAAGTAAGCCGCTATGGGGTCGCACATGTTGAGGCCCACGTCCCGCGAATCCGATTACCTTGGCCCGCCGGCTCAAGTCGGTGTGTTGCATTCCCGGGGGCGGCTGTTTTGTTTGGAGCTGGGGTCGAAACAGGCGGAACAGGGGGTGAGCTCGCACTTCCATAGTGCCATGGCTGCAAGCTTGAGCACAGTAGTGTAACTAAGGCAACTCTACAGTGGCACGCCGGCAACAGATCTGGCAATCTTTCAGTCCCCCCCCCCCGCCACCCCACTGTGCATGTCTTACTTGCAGGGCAGGGCCCCCAGATTCCGAGGCGAAAGGTTGACCCTAGGGGCTGTCCACCCGATGACCACAGTAGTGTAGTCTACTGTGTAACTGACTCTCGCATCATCTTAAAACGAGCTGCTTTGACACCAAAAAGCCCGCACAGCGTAGCGCACGTAATTCTTGGCAGGAGCTTGCGCGGCTCTCAGATGTAGTGCCCGGAGTGCGCATTCCCAATAAATGGATCGAGGTTGCCGATAATTCTCACTGATCCAATTATCATCATTGTCTGGCTGCATCTCAAGTGGCTTTATGCTTTGTTAGTCTACCATTGATGACCAGGGCATGCATCCTATTTTCTCCTTATGGCTAGTCCACAGATGAGGATCTGAGATCTGGAGGATCCCTCAAGACCCACAACACCCCATCTCGGACCCCAACTGCCGGCCTCGTCGACGATACAAAAGCCAATCGAACCCACCAGTGTAGACCAACAACGCGCGATGCAAGAGATTAAAGATATAATGATGGCTTGAAACTCGCTCAATTCATCACCCGTCTGGCGGATATGTGCAGTAGCGCGTCTACACTAGTATAACTATGTACAAGAAGTGCCATCGCCGAGGCACATCGGGAAAAAATCCCGAACACCCAAACACCCGAGAAACCGATCCTCAACAAAAAGACCTTTTTTACATTCCCCAGAAGGGGCTCGGGGTCCAGTCGACATAGGAGGAGTTGATGGAGTGGATGTCGCCCAGGCCAAGGTTGGCCGCGTCATTCATGAGGCCGTTCCTCATCAGCGAAATGATCTTGGTCACGCCGTCGACACCGTACACGTTCGAGTACATGAACGGCCGGCCCAGACCAACAGCCTTGACCCCAAGGGCCATGAGCCTCAGCGCGTCGGTGCCGTAGCGCACGCCGCCGTCGGCCAGCACCTCGATCTGGTCGAAGATCTCCGGGTCCTTGTTGAAGATCTCGAGGGCGACCTCGAGCGAGGAGGGGGACCCGTCCAGGTTGCGGCCGCCGTGGTTCGAGAGGATGATGGCCTTGACGCCGTGGTCGACGGCCGCGCGCGCGTCGGCCACGTTCTGGATGCCCTTGAGCACGATGGGGAGCGTCGTCCAGTTGCGGTACTGCTGGTACACCTCCCACGTGTTCTTGACGAACTGCGTGTTGGCCGAGCCCACGTCGTACCGGGCCGCGCGCTGCCGGTCGGGGGAGCCCGGCGAGTCGATGGCCCACACGACGGCCTTGGCGCCGGCCTTCTCGGACCGCTGCAGCAGGTCACGGTTCTGCGTGTCGTTCAGGGTGAAGTACACCTGGCTGAAGAAGGTCTGGTTGGGGAGGGCGGCTGCTGCGATGTCCTCCAGGGGGAGGGACGAGTAGCTCGAGACCTGTTTGCGCATTTCGTGGTGAGTAACTTGCTACCTGCAGTCGCAACCGCGATGGGGCGGCATGGGGAAGGGAAGCTTACGATGTAAGGGATGCCACCGGCTCCAGCACCCTTCATCAGGTTGAGCTCGGCATCAGGGTGGCCGTACTGCGCCTTGGCGGCGGGCGAGATGAAGAAGGGGTTGGCGAACTCGTAGCCCAGGATGGTCGTGTTCATGCTGGCCTCGATGTTGGTCACGTCAATCATGGCACGAGGCCGGAGGCGGTAGCGGTTGAAGACCTTGAAGATCCGGATGGTCAGCGTTTGTCATCGTGTGTGTGCCTGCCTGGGAGGGACCAGGACAGCAATCTGTGTTTTATGAGCATACCTCGAGGTTGTTTCGGTACGACCACTCGCCAGCAGCGCCATTCCGGTAGTAGGTGTACTGCAAACTCAAATTAGCCACATGCACAAACCCCCCCAACTTTATTCTCAATGGAGCACAACTAACGTTCTTCGCAGGGAGGTAGTTGCGAGCGGCCCCTGTGCAATACAACATTAGCATTCATTCATTCATGGAAGGTAGTATCGATGGTTTAGGCTGATGCTTGACAGAGGAAGTGGACTTCACATCAGTCATCGGTTTGTTTACTTACAGTCAAAATCGGGCAGGCCGACCATCTCGTCGAGGGGAGGGAGCGAGCCGGCAGAGACCTTGCTCACAACGGCCTCAAGACCAGTGTCAGGCTCGTTGAGCCATGGGCGGGCAGCTGAAACACCGGCGACTGCGACGGCAGCGGCCGTGAAGACTGAGGACAGCATCGTGGGTTTTCTTTTTTTTTCTTTCCTTTTTTTATTATTGCAAAAGCTTGCAGTAGCTCGGGTCAACGAGAAACAATAAGTAAAGACGAAACGAGGCCGGCGTTTGTAAGAGAGTGGACGATCTCAGATCAAGGAGTGACGAAGAGGGTGAGAGAGAGAGAGAGAGAGGCCGGCTTCAAAAGATGGGATGAACTCTATCGTCATCCAGGACCAGGTCGTTCGTGATCGGGCAGCTGTCCTTATATGCTGCTGTTCCAACCTTGGAACACCCCCACGGCACCTTCTAGACCGTTGTCTTTTTTTTTTTTTTCCCCATCTTGTCACCTCACCAGGGTATGGTAGCATAGCCCTTACAATACTCGACCAGCAGTACTGGGCATCGAGACACAGGAACCAAGCTTTTTCCCAAACCACGCGACGGGGTTGCAATCAATTGGAGAACCCACCGCCGTCGGCGACATTCCGGAGCACGATACAAACTGGGACGAGACGTCATACCAAGGAACAAGTCAAGCTGAAGGGTACCGCGGCCATCTAGTCCGTATCTGGTGGGAATGAAAACAAAACGGGAAACCCACAAATCGAGCAAAGTTGCACCTTCCCGTCAGGGACTGCTATCTCCGCTAGTGGGCTTAGTAGGTGATACTATCAGGGCGAGGATCCTGCGACGCAAGGGCAAGGGGAGCGTTTACTTGGCCTTCCCCTACTGCTCGGTGGCTAAACTGAGCTGCTGTTTCGAGAAACAAATGCTACGTGCACAAGTAAATCCCTGCAGGGGATAGGATAACAAGCTACCAAACAAAACCAGGGCCCCTCTAACGTGACCCAAAAAAAAAAAAAAAAACCGAAAACCACAGTCTTGGACTAACCTGAGACTGCGAAATAGTGTAATGAATGTGTGAAAGGAAGGGCTATCAGCAAGAGCCTCATCGTGCACTGCCCAGGTGGGCGAACGAACCGAACGCGAACCAACCCACCCCGCTCGGTTGCAACGGTCGCAGCAGGTCTCGGCTCACGGACCTAAATTTACGCCAGTGCCGCCCATCATGCACGAATGACAAAGCCAAAGCGGACGCAGTAGGGCTGACCATGCGGCGCCCTTTGGGAGATACGCCTCGCCTCTCCCCTTGCCCTTGCCCACAACCTCCCTCTCGCCAGTGACGACGCATCGAGATTGCGTCTGTGGGGCTCGAATGGAGCCTGGCGTTTGCTGTTGAAATAAAGCCACTCTCCGTGAAACGGCTGCCAGTACCGTGTACCTGGTGGTATTCCCACATTGGGGCCACTGGACCCAAGAGCCGGCGCCAAGGTGTCACCTGCCGAAACCTGGCGCCGGCCGAATCCAGGCACTGGGTTTAAATTTGCTGCTGGGTCCCCCGGTTCCACTTCCGATGGCGTAGGTACTAGTGGTCCACTACGCTTGGATCCTGGCCCAGCTGTATTCTGGAGGTCTGGACAGCAACCGATCGGATTACAGAAGCATCAGATAAGATCAAATCTTTTTGGGCTGGACTGCTGCTCCACTTGCTCGGCGGAGTGGGACAGGGCCAGCGAGTATTTCTAAGCCTTTCTAAGCTCGCTTGTGCTGCACCTGTCGGGAGTGGATCGGAGGAGAGGGACACAACAATCCTCACTCTCTCGCTGTCGCGAACTTCTGGAAGAGTGAGGATGGACCGCCGGAAGGGGAATTTTCTTCACGGGCTGAGGACCGCCGATGGGCCACTCGTAAGTCTTTTGTCGCCCGTTGATCGCCGGAAGAGGGGCCCTCAGCCCCTTTTGCCCTGCGCAGGAATCGGAGGTTTATTGACTCAGGGCACGCGCGGGTAATTTCTCACTGTATTCTGCTCACACCCTTGTCTTTTCGTCCTTGGGCTCGGCATTGAATTTCTAAGTCGTCCCAAGTCGATGACAAAGCGACCCGACTGCACGGTCTGCTCTGCTTCCAAGCTTTTTTCTTCCTCCACTTTCTGTCCATCTAGGTTGTGTCTGTGTCCCCCCCCCCCTTTCTTTTTTTTTCTCTTCTTCTCAACCTGCCTGCTATAGACCTGGGCATGTAATAATAAGAAGTTGGCAGTTCTCATTCGGGCAGGGCCAGGATATCATCGCATTTGACCACCTGCCCTGTTGCAATCGAGATATTGGCAGCGATGCCTGTCACGGTTAGCTTCCGAGAATTTCTTGTCCGTTCCCCCTTTCCCCGCATCGGGACTTCCGTGTTTTGTCCGAGGAGGGGGGGGTGTTACATAGTGGTTAGGTAAGAAGGACATACCGGTAAGGATCGAGGCGGCTCCGTCGATGTGGCTCGCGGCCCGTCTGTACTCGTCTGAAACGGGCTCGCCAAACAGATCCTGGAGGAGGACCGAGTCGCCTCCACCGTGGGCACCCTTACTCTCGCCAATTTCAATCTCCCGAGGCTTCTCGAACAGCGGCCTGAGGAGGATCGTGCGCCTCTCCAGGGACCCCTCGAGCGACTGGTCGCCGCCCGAGTTCACATAACTGTTCTCGACCACCTCGACCTCCAGGCGTCCCCCCGTCCCGTTGAAGCTCACCCGGAACCCCTCCCAGGGCGCGTACGCCGTGAGCGAGTACGTCATGACCGCGCCGTTCTTGTACCTCACCAGCACGCTCATGGTGTCCTCGATGGAGATGCCGTCGCTGAACACGCTCTGGTCCCGGTGGTAGTCGTCCTCGTGCTCGGCGTCGAGGTACAGCGCCTTCAGCCCCTCGTTCTCCGCCATGTGCAGCGCAAACGGGTCCTGCTTGGCGACCTCGCTGCCGTGGGCGCGCGTGTAGAACCTCGTCGTGCCCCTCCGCTCGGCGTTCTCCCGCCCGTAGAACTTGAGGTCCCCCTGCGCGTAGACCGTCTCGGGCCGCGTCTGCAGCCAGAAGTTGACCAGGTCGAAGTGGTGCGTGCTCTTGTGCACCAGCAGCCCGCCGCTGTTGCGCTTGTCCCGGTGCCACCGCCGGAAGTAGTCGGCCCCGTGCGACGTGTTGAGCATCCACTCGAAGTGCACGCTCGTCACTTTCCCAATGGCGCCGCTCCGCAGGATCTCGAACACGCGCGTGTTGTGCGGCGCGTACCGGTAGTTGAAGGTCACGCGCACCTTTTGGCCTGTTCGGTCGACTGCGCGGAGGATCTCTTTGCATCGTGGCGTGTCGATGGTCACTAATAGCCGACGATTTGGTGGTTAGCAATCGACGCCATACGTGGTGCTAATAGGGATATACATCGATGAACTTTCATGTTCTGCATGCTTTTAAAAAAAAAACGAAAGGATAATTTTCGCGAGGCCAACTCACTCGGTTTCTCTGTGACCACATTGCATCCCAACTCCATCGCACGGACGATGTAAATATTATGCAGCCTGTCCGGCCCCGCAGTCACGATCACCTCGTCCGGCTTCAGCGTTGTGATCATTTTGTCGAAGTCGACCGCCAGAAATGTAGGCACTTTTCCATGGCCCAAGGATTCGAGCTTGTTGTTCGCAACGTTCATTCGAGTCTGGTTGGTATCACAGAGCCCCACTATCTCAGAGGTCGCCTTGTAATCTGTCGCGATGGCGGTATAGTAGAAGCTCGACCGCCCACCGGTGCCAACAAGGGCGTACCGCTTCCTCTGCGATTCCTTTCCTGCCATCGTCGCGTCTATGAATTCAAAATGCACCGTATTGGAGAGCAAGGAACTGCAAAACTCTCTCGGCAAAAACAAAATCGAAATCGCTTGCAGGCACGTAACAAATATGTTATCTGGAGAGGGGTCGGTTAGACAATCATGAACGTCACTTGTGATCCCACAAACTAGCTAACGCTGCATCCCAAACGTGCATCTCGGGGTCCAATGGTCCAGAAGCCGAGATGCAAAAGTTAATCAAGGGTCTAGGCATTGCTAAGCTCAAATGGTTGCAGGCTGTCAGCGAGGTCACTCCCCCGAAAAGTCCGGGGTATAATCTGGGGAACCAAACTGTATTTATCCGGCCGTGGGGAAAACATGCGGGGCCACCGTCCCTCATCCCATGTGCTTGCCCTCAACACCAACACCAACACCAACCCAGGCCTTTCCGCCGGTGAGTCCACGTAAGATGATTTAAGGCGCATCTGCGGAGAAATGCATCACAGCCGGATATCCTTGTCTCGATTCGCTCGTGTCCCCCTGCCTGGACGTAGGTTACCACCAAATCAAGCTTCTGGTGGCTGGTCATGCCGCAAGCTTGACAAGTTATCCGTCGGCCTATTTGCCCTGTTGGTCGCATAAAACCCACCCGAGCGAGGGGATGGCTTTTTTTTTCATAGAGTAGAAAAAGGGTGTTATTCCCCTCACCGGGCTGTCTCAATATCTGCGGGACGAAGTAATATCTCAGATCGATGTGACTTTGAGTACCACACGATCTTGATTATTCCATTCGAACGGACGAATTGTAGGTACGGACACCTTGTGGCACCCAGCTCTTAGTACTATGGCCGCTGCGGACTCCAATAACGCCGCCGACGCGATTACTCCCGCCCCTGAGATACAGAGGGACCACGATCGGGCCGCCGACTTTCTAGCCAGCCATGGAGACACCTCATTCACTGTCGAGGAGGAGAAGGCGGTGCTGCGCAAGATCGATATGCGTGTCTTAGTCCTGCTCTTGTGGGCTTATTTCTTCCAGCAGCTTGACAAGAGCACCCTGAGGTTTGTTGCTGCCCTCTCAATCGAAATGTTGCCAAGGATTATTGACGAATAATGAACAGTTGTATGTGACTTTCCCGAAGAAAACCTCACCATCTATTGGCCCCCTTCATGGACTAAAAGCTTAAGGCTCAAGATCCTGCCATATCACCGACTTGAATTTCACATCGTCTGGTTTTCCTTGTAACGTTGCTAATCAACACATCATCCAGTCACAAGTATCTTCGGAATTGTTGACGATGCTCACCTCGTCGGTAAACAATACTCCTGGCTCGGCTCCATTCTATACCTGGCGCAGCTCGTCATGCAGCCGACTGCTGCTGTTCTTCTCGTCAAATTTCCTAATGGGAAGGTCATCGCGTCTGCCGTCTTCCTGTGGGGCTCAACGCTATGCCTCATGTCCGCCTGCAAAAACTTCGCCTCTTTACTAGGCTTGCGATTTGTCCTCGTGAGTGGGACCACCCCGCCCTAGCCCCTTAACAAGACTGTCGCGAAAGACACTATGTGCGATTATGTTTCACTAACCTGGGTCCTGTAGGGAACTTTCGAGGCCATGATAGCGCCTTGCTGCGTAGCCATCACCCAGATGTGGTGGCGGCGAGGCGAGCAGACCCTGAGGACAAGTTATTGGAACGCCATGAACGGCGTGACAAGCATCATCGGCAGCTTGTTCACGTACGGTCTAGGCCATATCGAGAGCAAGACCATGTTCAAGTATCAAATCATCTTCTTGTTTTGCGGGTTGCTCACAGTCGCCTACTCCATCTTGGTGTTTTGCCTCATGCCAGACTCGCCAATGGAGGCGAAGTTCATCTCGGAAAGGGAGAAGGTCATCGCTACTGAGCGGCTGAGGGCGAACCAGATGGGAGTCGCGTCGAGGACCTGGCGATGGGACCACGTCTGGGAGACCGCCTATGACCTCAAGACGTGGTGCTGGTTCTTCGCCATACTCGCCATTTCCATCTCGAGTGGTGGGATAACAACATTTGGCAGCTTGATTGTTAAATCCTTCGGCTATTCAAGCTTCGAGACTATCCTTTTCAACATACCATTCGGCGTAATTCAGGTTATTGCTATTATCGGGACTGGGTGGATTGCCCAGAGAATCCAGAGGAAGGGGCTGGTCATTGCGGCCACATCTGTCCTGCCCACCATCGGAACTGTTCTCCTGCTCACCGTTCCGAGGCACCAGAAGGGTATTTTGCTGTTTGGCTACTACCTTGTAAGTGTTTTACTAACAGCCCATACGAGTGCTGTCAACTCACAATATTGCTAGGTATCATGCCTTGCTGCCATCACTCCAATGCTCTACAACTGGCAGGCTGTCAACTCTGGTGGCGACACCAAGAAGAAGTGCACTTCGGCCGTGGTGTTCATCGGAATGTGCGCCGGAAATGTCATCGGGCCTCTCCTATACTCCACGGATCAAGCACCACTGTACCGCGCCGGGCTGATCTCCAACTTAATCATGTTTATCCTGGTCGGTGTGATCGCGGCTGTTATCCCGTTCTATCTCATGTTTTTGAACAAGCGCCATGCCAAGCGTCGCGAGGAGCTGGGTAAGAGTGGCACCATCATCGATGAGTCGATGATCAGCAAGGACAAGATGCAGGCAAGCAAAGCTGTCGAGGTTGAGGATGCGCAGATTCCGCAGCATAGGACCTTGGCTGAGGATAGGGGATTGCTTGACTTGACGGACCTCAACAATGAGGACTTCGTGTATGTCTACTAAGTGAGAGGCACTGCGAAGATTATTTTGCATTCATTTGTACCAGCAACTAGTTTCGAGGCAGCATAGGAGGGTAAATACAATTAACAGCCGCGGATCATCAAAAGACAGTTTGAAGTCACAAAATATCTCAAACTCATAACAGAGAGCATGGTTGCAGAAGAGGCATCTTTCCCGGCCATGACTCACTCGCTCACCTACACCCAACTTTTGATGGTCTTCTCGATACTCCTGATCCCTTTTCCACCTTCGCCCCACACACCGGCACTCTTAAAAGAAGCGTCTGCACGATTTACATCTTTTTATCAACTTTTGATGAAAAGTTAATAAAAAGAGATTGACAACTAACCAAGTGAGGCAACGGGTCCGTTCGGATGGATGAGGACCTTGGTGTAACTAGCAGGCGAATGCTATTAGCAGATGGCTCGAGGGTTTCGGCCTCTTGTCCTTCAGGATACTCTACTCACCCCTCGATTCGTTTGTCAAATTTCTCATAAGCCGTCGGAGCTTCATCGATCTCAATCTTGAGATCACAGATGAGTCAGTGTCCTTACTCACATCAAAAACACATGGCTGGACGTAATCTTACCTCGTGAGACACAACAAAA
Organism: Diaporthe citriasiana; assembly: GCA_014872975.1. NCBI lineage: Eukaryota > Fungi > Ascomycota > Sordariomycetes > Diaporthales > Diaporthaceae > Diaporthe > Diaporthe citriasiana. Next base: position 20,632 of record JADAZS010000037.1, on the reverse strand, counting down.
CTAGGCTTTGCCTTGCCTGCAATGATCAAATCGCGTAAATAGCGATTGTACGCCTTCACATTGCATTGACCAGTTGCAAGCGATAGCCCCTGTGTTCATTGGTCAGCCCGCAGTCATTCACAACCAGACCTTGAAACTCCACCATGACTCCTCTTTGGTCGAATTTACCTTCTCGAAAAGCTTTCCAAAACTCAGGGAGATCTTTCCTTCTCCTGAAGCCTTGTCGGGCGCTCCCGGATCGGTAGGGACGTAGAGACCCGGAATGCCCAGACCGCCACATGCGCGAGTCACCTTGATCATGTTCTCCAGGACAATATTGGGAACCTCGCTTGATCCACCCTTACTAACAGCTTGGTATCCCTAAAGAATTTGTTAGCAATTGCTTGCATGTCTCATCAACTCGACTCAGTATCATACCACTGCATCGACAGATCGGTCGACCATGCCTCCATTCAACTCGATGATCTTCTCAACAGGATCAACCTCTTCGAAGTTGACTGCCTGGGCTCCAATCTTTGCCGCAGCGTCAAGCCGCTCCTTAACACGATCGACGAGACTTCAATAAATCGAGTCAGTAGTAGCCAAAGGTAACATATCAAAAGTTAAATGTGCCAAGGCCAACTTACAACACACGACTAGCACCACGCAAGACAGCGGAATAAGCAGCCATCAGGCCTACCGGTCCGCCGCCAAACACGGCAACGGTCTCACCGGGCTGGAATCCTGAGAGGGTAACTCCGTGCCAACCTGTCGGGAAAATGTCGGCGAGGAGGATGAAGTCCGCCTCATGCTCGCTTCCTGGGGGCAATTTCAGCGCGTTGAAATCCGCGTACGGGACTCGGAGGTATTGGCTAGTTTACATTGTCAGTGTGAGTGGAAACCACATAGTGTGCGGGAGGACCTACGCTTGGCCTCCTCTGTAAGGTCCCATGGCCTAGATGTCCGGAGTGTTAGCGTAATTATGATCTACAACAGGACAAGACCATCTTCTTGCCCGGTAGTGAATCCAGACGAAACCTCAAATTTCAACCAGAGGTACTCACCACATATCCATAAGCACCGCCCGCAAAACCAGGGTTTACACCAGTGCAAAAGGCCGTCTTTCCCTCCTCACAATTCCGGCAGCGACCGTCTGCGACGTTGAAAGGCATCACGATACGGTCGCCCTTTTCCAACAAGGTGACACCAGATCCCACTTCCTCGACAACGCCCATGTTCTCATGTCTGGACAATATTTAGCCGTAACACAGGAACCAGTGAAAAGGGCCGGCGACGTACCCAAAGGTGATTCCGGGCTGAGCTCCTGTACGGCCTTCGTACATGTGCAAATCTGAACCGCAGATTGCTATACAAGCAAGTCAGCATCCACAGCAAGAACAATCCGGTAGCTGAAACGGATGCCGATTTCGCTGTGCTCACCTGAAGTCGTGACTTTGACAATTACATCGTCCGGGTGCTCGATGCCCGGCTTCTCCACATCCTGGACCGTCACCTTGAACGGTCCCGAGTAGTTGACTGCCTTCATTGTTGCAGCCATTGAGTGGTCTTGTCGAATTTGTAATTCTTTGAATGTTACGATCTCAGAAAGAGGTGAATTACAACGGTTTCACGTGCCACAGGAGCAAAGCAACCTTCCGTATCATGATGGTTGCGGGGCCTCGTGTCGTTCCCACGATACTTATGCTTGAACCAGCCAAGGTGCGGAGACCCCGGGACATCCGCGTTTGAGCCTACAGTACACGCCCGCTGACCCGCCCCGCGCCAGCGTATTGTATCATTGCCGAGTTCCTGGTGCTATGCGGAGTACGCTAGGGAACACTCTGGATCGGTTCACCAGCGAGTGATCCGCCTAACCGGGGAACGCCCCATCCCCGATTTAGAATGAGAAGATATCTTGTCCGCGATCTCAAACGTTCTCGGGAGGAGTTCGGCATTCAGTAAGGATCACCTGTTATACCTGTTTCCATGTCCAAAGGGGGGGAGATCATTCTTGCCGATGGGCGTTTGCGTGAGACCTTGTGACCACATGTCGGCTTTGGGGTTGGTTTTCGTGTCTTTCAGATTCCAGACTTGGAGCTTTACCGGGACGTGGTCACTGTCATTCGGAGTCGTCATTGCTATGTTCGCCCGCAAGGTCTGCATCGTGTCGTGAATTTTTGAAGATCAAGCGATGGATTCTTAAATCAAGTTTCCTGCAGTCTGAAACGTTTTCTGAAGGTTTTTCGGCGCGATGCTGCCACCATATCGCATTTAGACAATATTTATTTGCTAACGTACGGATAAAGCTCTACTGTTCAGGTGTTTCCCTTGAGGCTCAAGGCGCTCGGGAAAATAGGATCACTACGCAGGAACGTGACAACACAGACCGAAGTTTGAACTCAGGCAAATTGAAACAGTCTGGAGACGTCGACCAGGGCTTCATTTTTTGTGTGTATGAATGGATAATTCATTTTATTGGCTATAAGATCATCGTCAGGCCTGACTTTGAGATATGGACCACCCGCCATTTAACCTAGAGGATGCATGGTCAGCCTTCAAATCATCACATTGGAATATCCGTACGAAAATTGTCAAGGTAATGGTCGTAGGAAATACCATTACCTGAAGCAGGTGGAAATGTTGCATGTGAGTTACTTACAGCATTGCTCATTTATCGTTGGGGTGGACAGGGTCAACATAGTCCACCACAGGATCATGAACATTGTCAAGTCGCTTATCATTGGGGTGTACGGGTTCGACGTAATCGACTACAGCATCATTGACATTATCATGCCGCTTGTCGTTGGGATGAACGGGGTCAACATAATCCACAACAGGGTCATGAACATTGTCAAGTCGCTTGTCGTTAGGGTGGACGGGGTCAACGTAATCCACAACAGGATTATGAACATTGTCACGTCGCTAAAGCGCCCTGTCAGTACGCAGTCATCAAAAATGTTTTGGAGCTTCCGGTGCTATTCTTGCTGTACCTTGAAGATTGGCATAGCCAGGGCCATAGAGCCGACTGCGACCATCAAGAGGACGTGTCCCACGGATGCTCTCATGTTTGCTTTGTTGAAGGTGAAATTATTGGTTTGAGAAGATGTGTACGGAAGAGTTTGCTCATTCGAGATTCGAAGTTTGCATCAGAAGATGGCCACGTATTTATCTTCAGATTCTTGACACTCGTCCATTACGATATTTGCAAATTCGCTGCATGTCGCAGCTGGCATTATACGGCGAGCGCTAACCAAAACTCAGAAGGTTGGACAGCGGCAAATGTGGAATGTCGTGGTGAGGGCTGGAACAAATAGGGAACCTTGGAAGCGGGGCCAACCGTCCACGGAATGCAGTCCAAGCCACCGGCACGCCGTGACAAGTCCTATAGATAGTATAATGGCCGTCTACGGGAAGAATTCGATAGTTTCGTAGGTAAGTAGTCTTATCGTCTTGACACATGCTTTTTCCAAGCAATCTTTGAGTCCACAGGCCGTGTTTCCAAACTTCCCGAATCAAAGGTCGAACTGAGAGATACCGAAAAATGTTTCACTCCTGCTATGTGTCAGAATGTAGACTATTTGAAGTCTCACCTGCAAAAGTACCCAATGGACCATAGACGGACGAGACTTTTATCTTCGTTCAAGACATTCAGCGCTGAGAAAATTCCCTCATTAGCCACTAATTACCTCACCTGGTCACCGGGGGCCAGAACCAGCTGGTAAGTGATTCGCAGGTAGGAAAACGCATTGCCGTCTCGTAGTGCCGAGGAATGAGGATACTGAGCCACCTGCATCTTTTGGCGGCACCTTGCTCAACATGGTTGGGCTTCATTGCACAAGCAAGCAGGAAAATGGCGAGTTGATGTCTACTAGCAACCAGACTCCAATATTGATTGAAGGCTGTGACCCGCGGAAAACGCAAACTCGTTGATTCACCATCTACGGAACACCAACTTGATCCACGATGCGCCAGAGGGATACTGTTGTCTACAACTCGCTCCCTCTAAGCGACTTGGAGGAGTGCCCACAGACCTTCAAGCGCCAAAGTCGGTTCGCAGCCATTCAGAATTGGAAGTTCGTCGCACTCCTCAGTGTTGTCATAAACATCTGCACCTTATGGACCTCGTACTTCAGACCCGACTTGCTCTCACCACATACTTCCGGCAGCTATGAATGCCATTTAGAGTCCGAAAAGCTGTGGGGACAGCCGATAGGGTGGAGAAAGGTCGTGCTTGAGAAACAGCAGGAATTCATCGACAGCGACCCATGGGACAGCAAGTACGGCCAACACGGGATAGAGTCTGGGTCCCCGAGTACCAGCCCATGGGATACTCTGTTTTACAGCACATGGGTGGCGCTCGAGAACGACCCTGCCTCAAAGGGCTACGGCTTCGGCACACCTCTGACAGGACCCGACTCCGCGGGGAATGACCAAGATCCCATCCCCTGGAAAGAGGGATCACAGGCTTTTGGAATCGGATTCATGCATCAGTTACACTGTGTAGTGCTACTCAAAAAGGCCATCAACGATTATCGCTCAACCGGAGGGAAGCGGGTCTCCGACAACGGGACCTATTCACACCTCGACCATTGCCTTGAGGTCCTCCGTCAGGCAACTATGTGCCACGGCGACACTTCCTTAATCAGACCAGATGTGCCCGGAGACGTCTACACAGGGTACACTGGGTGGGGCAATGAGCATCTGTGCAGGGACTGGGAGTATGTATTGTTCTAAAATATTCCCCGTCGCAGTCATGCCAGGTCGCGCAAAAGCGGTGACTACCTAGGTACATTGACGTGCGATTAGCGCAACCCATTTGTGAACTCTACTGACACGAGCCTGGACAGTGCACTCACCGATATTGTCAAGAAACACGGTATACACTATGTGAAGGGCAATGAGGTCGAGGGTTGGACGCATTGGGAATATGATGTCTCGTAAAAGGTTTTGCCTGATGGGATGGGATGGTTTACGGCTGCCGCACGCCGAGGCACACAATCGTACGAACTCGATTGATATTAGCAGCCACAGGCATGGGAGATTGGGCCGCTCACGGGCTTCTGCTTCAGCCAGCACAAGACTGAGATTCGTCATGGTATTAATGTCATATGTATTCCAAAATTTGCATTCTGCATTACGAGCAGGACTTGGAGACTAGTGTGCAGGACTGACTGTCAGGGATGGAATTTTGCGGCCCGGCTGGTGCAATAGTCATCGTTGTTAATTACTCGGGTGTCCGCTACGCGGCCACAGCATCTACCTGATAGATATAGTGGAAGACCTGGGCAGTGCTTACTGTCAAACCTCCTATGGGATGGGCCTTCTATGGGAGAATCTGTGGGATAACCATTCAGAAGATAAGCAGGCCACAGGGGCTCAGCAACGGAGTTTTCGCACTTTGCGTTACGGTAATTAATGTACGTGACATTCCACCATATGTAATGAGCATAACCATGTCACATGTCAGTGTCGCCCGTTGAGAGTCGTGTATCGAGATCACTATTTAATTGCGTTTCCTTCGAATTCTGATCCGACTGCAAGAATAGTAGTGCATATTTTCTTCCCTGCAGAATGTCCTAATTTTCCTTGCTGGTTCCAAAGAGGTCCTCAATTGCTCTATCTAAGAAATTAGTTCCCTGGCCCCCTGAATAGTTGTCGCTGGTTTGTCTATTCCTCAGTACACCGCCCAATTTTGTCCCAACATCGCCCAACTCAGAACTTATACCTCATGATCCCCTTCAGGCAATTCGGCTAAAAAGCAAGAGAAAAGTAGAAGGCAAAAAAAAGAGGCCTCAATCCAAATAATACCATCCTTCCTTCCACGTGACTCAATCATGGTGTATGTTGCCGATGGTGTGCTCAAACCGTGTCAAGCCAATGACAAGCACCTTAGTCGATAGGCTCGTCATTTTCCGAATGCCAGTTCTTGTTCAAACAAAGCGCGAATTGGGTCACATCGATTGAGGGGAAATCCATGGAGCGGACTGAAATCTTGAATCCCCCGAGCCCTCTCCTCTGTCTCCGTTTCTGCTTGCGGCCGAATTGCTTTACAGCGGTGTAATATATGTCTGTTTCACCAACGTTAAAAAGGTTCAAGGTATGGGGATGGAACCATATTAGGGGTGAGGGTCTCTTACCACCAAGACATTTGCAAACATCCTCCTGTGGGAACTTGCACATGTCGGTCCTGTGCTTGCAGTCGATGTCTTTGCGGTGCGGGTCATCAGCACATGCATCGCAAATCTCATTCTTTAGGTCCGGAGCCGAGCAAATGTGGTAGAGACTAGGGTAATCTGTCAGTGAAATCTCGTCATGCCAAAGGTAGGATAGGATGAGGATAGAGTCAAGACTTACTCTGATCTGAAGTTGCGGTCAAGTTTGTCCTTGGCTGCTGGCGTGAACCTATTTTGCTATAGCACAATGAGTAAGTATTGGTGAAGCTGTATTTCATGATGGCAAGATGATGGATTTTGTGATGCAAAGGGAATGAGATTAGGAATATTGAATTGGGCTGATGCAAAGCGGTCGAAGAGTACTGGATGCACATACCTGCTTGTACTGGTCGTAGCCGAAGTCGTGCCGGTAACAAGCCGGGAGGAAGGGGAATCCAAAAGGGGCATCGGGCGACTGGGAACATCCGTCACTCTCCCACCAGAAATAAGAGGGGTAACGTTGGTCACGATGAGACATGAATGAATCCAAGGTTATGTTGAAGAGATACTGGTCAGCCTGCTCCTCTCTTTGACGTCCAGGCGGCACTTCCTCTCCTAGGTTGACATGGCCGGTTGTCGGAGTAATGATAGGCTGTTGCGGCGCAGTCGTGTTGGTTGCGGCCGACACTGGGCCGATTGGCGATGCTGAGGCCAACGTATACAGCCTGAGTAGCGCGACGGCACTGGAGGGAATGTTGAGCTTCATTTTGCGTAATTTAGTATGGCCGTGGAGTCCTGAGAGTGGTGAAGGCCTGAGTGTGTTGAAGAGAAACTCGGGCGTAGATAAGGAGTCTAGCCGGATGTTGTAAGCTTGTATTCTTGAGGTCGTGTTGAGCAGGATGCAGAGAATTTTGAGTTTGAAATGTTTCGGTGGACGTTTTCTATCCATGGGCAGTCCAAAGGGGGAGGCATCCTCTATTTTATATTCAAAATGTGCAGATGTGCACCTTGGAGGCTAGAGCCAGTACCTTGATGAGCAATTAGTGATTCTTAGCAAAAGTCTTCGGCAACGTAGGTCAGACTTGTGTACAATATGAGATGAAATCCACAGTGACCGACCATGCCACAGAGGTGTCTACTATCTACACTAGTGATGTAGTATACAACTGGTCTGCAAATAGTGTGAGAAACATTCCTAGAGATGCACCAACACCACATGAATAGGCTTCGTCGAGTCTTTTGATTTCATGTAATCGATACGTGATATAGAAAACATGAGTTGAAACGAATAGGTTATATAGCCATTCGAGCCAATCTGCAGAAACATGAAACACAAATTTTGAACCATGATTTTCAACAACTCATTTGGATGAAAAGGCTGGGCCACGGATGTGATCAAATGATCTTCGTTTTACGCTGTCCAGAAAAAAAGAAGAGGGAAGAAAACAATGCTTCAAACATAAACAATAGCTGTAAGGCCTGCAGGTTCAACTCCTGCTGTTGCTGCTCCTTGTTGACCACGTCTTAGAAACAAGCCGGCAGAAAAACGACCCCAAACCGACTTTCGAGCTTCGGGAATCAAAATGTGCATCTGATTATCCCCCTCTGCTACACCTAGGTCGCTATCCCTCTTTCCACTTGCATGTTGGCCATCCGTTATATCCCTCGAAGAACCCGAAGGCAGGTGCACTGCGTTGTCCATTCTATCATAAGTGAAACAGACGAACATCATAAAGGTGTCCCACTGTGACAGAATCACCCATACCACGCAGAAGAATAAGGACAGGGCGAAGTAAGATTTCACAAAGGCAAGAAAGTCCATCCGGAAGGGCATCACACCGGGCTGAATGCTGAACAAGGCAACTAGATATGAATGTTAGTAGCCTGCAGTATAGTCCGAACCCGTCACGAAGCCCAACTTTGAAAGCAGTGGTGTAGTAAAATAGAATAATTATACTGACTATCCAGAACCATTGGCATCATGACCTACAGATTGCATTCAATTAGACCACAGTATTCCTTGGTTCGATGTTTCATACTAGAAGCAGACACACTCACAATAGAAATCACAGTCAGTGCCTTGACAAACTTCGCAGTCCCGGTGTTCTCAACTGCCAGCTGAGCGCTGAGCTGTCGGCTGAGAGTTAGCGAAATGCGTCCAGTCAGCATTTTGACTCTAGGGGCCTACCGCGCTCTGGTTCCTTGCGATATCCTGACTTAAACCATCCAGTCTAATCTTCAGCAACTTAATCCTCGAAAATGTGTGACCAATACTAGTCTCCAATGGGGAGTGAACATCTTCAGGAAAGTACTTTGTGCATCTCTTTTCGAACTCTTCCCATGCCGCAAGCGTCGTTGAAATTTGTCCGGACTGGTCGGACACGAAAGTAGTCATCTTGATAATCCATTCGGAATATCGCTGCTGCAGCAATATTTGCTTGTCTCGCTTGCTGTTTCGGCGGATCCTGGATACAGCAGATGCATGAAAGATCCGTTCAGGTCTATACCTGGTGTTACGATTTCATTAGAGTGTACATCCGAGTATGTGACGCGGAGAGATAAAATTCAACGGACGAAGATAATTCACTCACTGTTTCACTATTTCCGCCAGTGTATCCACTACTACTCGCCATTCTCTATAGGCCTGCTCGATTCGAGTTTCGAATACTTTGAGGAAGTACATCCTTGGCTCAAGGAAACGAGTGGAGTCAAGTTTTCCCGAAGTCAAAGCATCGGGGTAGTAATACCGTGGCTGGGAGCAGAAAGAATCCCAATATTGAGAAGGCTCACGATCCTTGCAGTAAGTATCCTCAAACACGTAAGCGGTCCAGCCATTGAGGTCAACGATCGACACGAGTAGGGACACTTGTGACTCGCATATCCACCTACACGGCTTTGGTAGGTCTTCATGACTTCCCCCTAGATGCATGTAGGGTAACTCGCGCGAAGTTCGTAGCGATAAACCTTCGTGGTCTTGTCGAGAGTCCATACATGATCGCTTTGAGATTGTGTAGAATGGAAGGTGAAGGGACAATGTCATGCTTGCAAGATACGGCTATATTCTATCAGAGATACACATGGGTTCCAGAACAGAAGGAAAAGGTCAACTCACATTTATGTTGACAGAGATTGATGTCTCGAATTTCAGGTACCTATCAATGAAATCGAACAGAACCGGAGCCTGAGTTGGACTTGCTGTTTCCGCGAGTGCCAGAGCAATCCGTTTATTGAGGTTCGATACATATCTGACGTACCACATGCGCAGTGGGATACGCGTTAGATGGCTCATGCTGAAAGGTGTTCGTTAAATAACCACTCACAGGGTGCGTTTCTCGACTTGACAGTCTTCTGATTCAGTCCAAAACCTTGGCCCATCACCTACGGTATTTGGAGTACCGACCCTCCCTGGCTCCTTCCGTGACCATGAGTGGCCGTTGATCTTTGAGGTCAACAAAGACAGACCAGATATGAGTGTTTGACCCCAATTCCTTGTACTCATGTTGACGCCGACGGGCTTTGGTGGGTCTTCGGCAGGATATCTCTGTACTGTGGTCAGCCAGGACTGCATGTGATGCTAAGCTCTGCCTTACTTGTTTCGCCAGGGCCTCATAGAGCTGCTTTGGAGTCATCGGTCTGGGATAAGGTCGAAAAGTCTTGTGAGAAAAGTTTCTGTCTTCAAGTAATATCCGACTTTGTTTAACTTCCATGCTAGCTTCTTCCAAGGGCCTGAGCGTGGCCATCTTGAAGAATTGTTCCAGTCTAGAAATAGAATCTGGATGCAGGGGATCTTGGTCTTCCATGGCTGACACAAAGCGTGCGACGATGTCATCATCCGCCCACCGAGGTCTATCATTCCATGGGAGTTTATGTCTCATCTCATCCTCATCTCCTGCTAATTGTGAGAGCTCATCTTCGCCTCCAATATCACCCCCTTCGGCATCAGATAATCCTTCGAATGTGATGATCTCCTCCTCTTCATTTCCTGAGCTATCTTCGTCATCATCCTCAAATGGAACACTCGTTAACAAAGTGTAATCGACGAACGTCTGGTTCTCAATGTTCTGCCACTGAGTGTTGAGCTTAGGCCGGAGCCATTTGTTGTAGGACGAACCCATCGTGATGCGGTATACCGCGGATTTTAGAGGTATAGGTAGATAAGTATGATGGTACGAGGTTTCTCTCAGTGGACGAGGGTTGTGACTCTATGTCTTGGGGAACGCTTACAAGATAATTTTCAATGTTATAAGCTCGCATTTCAGTAGCCGACGATATTATTTATCATGGATTCACCTCGTAGGGTGTCAGCCGGCACGCAACAAATCAGCCCTTCGACCATCACAGCCACGCCGATCATATCTGACCGATGAACTCTAACAGATATGGTGTGGTAATACACACCATACAGAAGAATTACACCGCCGCACTGTCGCAGACAAGAGAGGCTGTAACTATAAGCAAGGCAACATCGTCTTCCCAGGGCCATACCTAACAAGGCTCTCAGTCAGGATGCTTCTAAGTAAATCCACCAACGATGACAAATGGTTCTGTTCCTAATGGCTCCCAATACGATACAAAAAGCTAGGATCTCCTAGAAGCACTTAGACTAGGAAATATCTATTTGTTACAAGCGGCCGCTGCCTAACAGTCTCGTTCACAATGAGGCGATTCCGGCCTGCTTCACACAGACCGTAATTAGTGTCTCATTACTGCGACGATCACTCCGAGTAGCGGTATTGAACCGCTGGCGATTGGGAGACAGAAGTCTTTACCATCCTTCGTCGCCCGAGCCTTATGGCTCCTCGAACAGAGCCACTCGGAGACTTGCATGCCCAAGAGAAATGCATCCCTCTGACGTGGTCAATTCTCCAGCACCCAATAAAGATCGTATAGTGACAGCCCTGAATTCCCCCGCGTTAGGCTGGTTGCCAATTCTTTAGCGACTCCCTCATGCATGTACATACGTCGTTGGGCTGCGAATTTTCAGGGGCGATTCTGCCCGAATGTGCATATCCCTGAGGCAATTGATTGGTTGTGAGTGAGTCCAGATCTATTTGCGGACGACACCCAATCGCGCTGTGCAACGTGTTACAATACAGCTAGAGTCTGACAGATTTCTCAGACTTCGGAAGAGAGCAAGAAGCAGTGATGCCTAAACAATTATCTCGCAGGTCACACGCACTCTTCAAATCAGTTCTGTTGGCCAAAGCCGAAGATGAGTATCCAGGACATTCGGCAGGCTGCCTGCACATGCCACGGTATGGTAGCTCACTCGGGCGACATTGTGAGAGCGGCGCACTACGGCTTTTGAGGCGTGCAACTATTCAAGATCGCGATGAGAATACCTGTACAAGCCTCGAACAAAGAAACGGTGTTGTCCGATGCGACTGCTTATCGGCGGGACAAATCTTGGTGTTCCCTCTGACGGGAGCTCGTGGCACCTATGATGCAGGCCGAGGAAGCGGTCTCGGATATTGACGGACACTAGCCCCAGGAACTTCAGGGAGAACCAATGCCTATTTTCTCAATTTTCGAGGCAGGAAAAGCAAGCGGCACAAGCCGCGTGCAAAAGACAGTCGATTCATGCAATCGGTCAAAGCAAGCAGGGGGTCACTACTTCATTGCATATGACGACATATGCCGTCCGAAGTGACGATCTTGGGCCAGAGTCATATTTGAGAGGTTCATCTAATGGAGTATCTAGCTTCGGACTAGACTCAGTGGGGAGCTGGTCAAGTCTGATACTTTGTGCTGCGCTATTTGCATTTGGCTGAAACACCAGTGGCTTAGTTCAGTTGATCACCACCAATGCTTTCCCTCACATTTCAAGCAAAAAATGCGCCTTGTAGGCAATATGCCTTTTGACCGCCTACTGGCATGCCATAAGTGCTGGGAACACTGTTCATATATTGGCAAGAGTCCGGAACCCCATCCAAGTCACCACAAATCACCAATAGCACATTCCAGCCAGCCCAGCCAAGCCCGCATGTCTCCTCAGGTGAGTCTTCGGCCCGTCCCTTGCATAAGTCGATATACTACTAGGTCTCCACTATCTCTGGTAGCTCTCAAGCCTGCCACCTGCACGTCACGGCTCACATGCGTCTGCATTCATTGGCGTCACCAGAATCGAAGAAAGGCAGATATTTCAAAACTGTGTCTCGATTCTGTTGGCGTTGCGTCAGTGCAAGCTCTCCCTGTTCCATATGTACCTTTCACGTGCTTCTCAGCAACCAGCGCTCTTGTGAGACGGCCCACAGCTGATTCAGCAAATGACTTGCGAAGAATGCTTAATCACGTATGCCAAGTGCAGGATTCGAAAACAACTATGGATGAGAAAAGGCACTCAAAATGGGTGTGAGCATCCCAAAGCATCTGGAAGTACAATGATGAGCCGGCGAAAATGCCAAGGATGTGGTTGCCAGCAAGGTCTGGCGTGTTAAGTCGGCAGCCGTCTTGGGTCCACGGAAGCAATATCATCACCATGCAGGGAGATTTCGCCACCCGTTGCTCAAATTCGCCAACTATTCGCTCACCGGATCTCGCTTAGTGTTGGTACGTAATGTCTCTCGATGGAAAAGTTGGTACCCAATTGCTCAATTTCATTACCATGACACCGCAGCACAAAGTGAAAATTGATTTATTTCTAGCATCGAGTTTTTTTTTAAAAACAAAAAGGGAGGGGGGGGGTAAATTCTTGCCGTACTCAGTCTGAACATATAGCAGGATAAAACCGGCGAAGTCATCGCAATTCCTCTGTCACACTCAGGGGGTTCCCAGCTTCAGGGCGTCGTTTAGAGTAGATGTCAATGGTGCCGGCATAAATGAAAGGAATCAGGCGCCAGAACATCAACCGAAAAGGGTGTATCAGATTGAAGATCCTCAGGTCGTGGATGACCAAAACAGTTCCCATCAGCAACCTGTGTGCTTGGAAGTGGCAACCCACCCAACGACGCGCACAATTCCGATATTGATACTAGACATGAGATTCCATTTTCTTGATGTTCGTGTGCTCGAGCTCCCATGTCACAGCTATCATGTGACACCTTTTGGAAGCGCGATTCGAGAGTCCATGCACAGTGGAACAAATTGGCAAGTCGAGCCCGGAGGATTAATAGCATTCAACACTGTTTCGGAAAACCCTAAGATTTTGCCAGCTTCACCAGATCCTATCCTCCTGGAATTTTTTTATCGGAGGAATTTTGACTGTCTTTCACGACAACGCATGGACCAATTGGGCTGCGTGACGAAGTCCATGCGTCCGATGTCAAAAGCAAACCTCACCATTCTCCTAACGCAACTTTTCGGTAGTTGGTCTTGCCTGCTGCTATTGTGGTTGGCGCTGTTTGTCTACAATCACAGTCACAGCACAATTGCTCGGGATGAAGCCCGTCGTGCGACTTTTCATGCATGTTATACCGTTCTTGTAGCAGGCATTATTTCGCATTTCGCTGCTGTCCCTTGCAAGCGAAGTGATGCCCCCCCCTGGTCTGCACGCATGGCTTGTGCACACAACTCAAGTTTTTTACACTATTAATTCTACTATAACTCTCTCAAATCTTTATTAAAAATAATAAAAAGAATACTATTAAGCTTCTTATAAAATTCTCTATTAGATAATAATTTAATAGAATTTATTTTTTAAACTTTTAATTTTATATAGAAAAAGTATTTTTAATTAATTTAATTATATAAAAATATATACTATATAGAAAGTTTTATAAGAAGTTTAGTAGTATTTTTTTTATAATTTTTAGTAAAGATTTGAGTAAGTTATAGTAGAATTAGTAGTAAAAAAAACTTAAAAAACTGAAGCGTGTGCGCAGGCCTTGTGCACACGACCGGGGGGGGGCATCACTTTGCTTGCAAGGGACAGTGGTCAGAACGTCGTTTACAGCTAAAAATGGTACGAGGAACGACTGGGTCTGTCAAAATGAAGGTTGTATTCAAAGTGGGCGTGTGGCTAGAATCCTGGCCGCAGAAGGTTCTGTGCAACCCCAGTCACTACTACCCCTGAGGTTTCTTCAATGAGACATAGCCATAAGCGCTGCATGATAGTGCAGGACAAAGCCGCCCACAGACGTTAAGATTGAGGTACCGCGAATAGGGTGCTGGAAGCTGAACCAGGGGTATTCATGGAGTAATAAGATGTGGCCTTGCTCACTCCACAACCTATTCCCGGCTTGCGTGACGCACATCCCCCGATTGGCTACCTATGGTATATCTCGATACTTTCTCAGTCTTGAGAGCACCTTGCCTGTCTACTGGAGCCTGAACTTTCTTGTCAGGCAATTTGCGCAACGTTCGTGACAACATGCCGAGCAGGCGGGCTGGTTAATGGGCATAGGGCCGCGACCACAATTTGGAACACACTACCACAAGTCAGAGGTCAATAGGTGAAGATTTCAGTCTCGGGAGTATACTCACACAGTACCAGTAGTACCTGGCAACTTGCTTTACATTCTTGGTCTTCTTCGTCTTCGACCTGGACACCGGTGAGGACTGTCTCTTTCTCAGTCTCTAACAAGCTATGGTAATCCATGTACCCAGCTTGGGATCTGGGAATGACACACGCAGCTTACCATCGTCTGTACAAGCCACGGCTCTGTCTACTAAGTAGGGACTAGGGCCAGGAATGTATCACAGTTGCTTCAATAGAGGAAAGCTTGCAGTGCCAATCCGCTTTGGTGCCAGGGTGCCGATCCGTTTCCGGATAATGAGGCGTTTCGAAAATCGCAAGGAACCAGTCGAGACGAGAAGCCAAGCTCAGACCAACGTTCAGCCTTGAAAGGGGGGGGGGGCTCTAATCTTGCACCAAAAATGCATATATATCTTCTCACACGCCAGTGTTAGATTAATCGAAGCAGGATGTCGGGAGCCCCCTGTTCGATTACTTTGTTCTTGGTATTCCAGCCTCACTTAGCATTATCAACCGGTGAATGGATACACCCCCTGGAGCAGCCTAAAAGTTGCAAGAGGAGGCAGCAGGTCGATAAACGGGCCACGTTCACTGGTCCACTCGTGCAAACAACAGACGACAATGGAAGGCAACGTTGGAGGGGAAGGCGAAGGAGTCTACAGGCCTGGGATATAACAGCTTTTCTGGGCTCAAGACGAGTAGTACTGAAGCCAGTGGGCCATTTCGGCGCGGACGGCGGCTTGCATATTGCCGTAACAAATTGCCGTAACAAACAAGTCGCGATGGTACGCGAAGTATCGGGTTCGTCTATTGAGTGTGTGTGCGCGTCTGCTGCTCACCTTGAAGAAGCAAATACTTCGGGGTCTCGATTGCCGCCTCGGGAACACCGGGTGTAACTGCAGTCTATCCACGCTGCCATTGAAGTTCGCTGTGCCACGCGAGCTGGGTCTGAAGTCATCATAGTCCATAGGAACTAACTTGGATATCGATGCCGCTGTAGACGCTCCAAAGATTGAGGAGATGTTTGTACCGAGAAACATTCATTGCAACAAGACGGAAGATGTGGTCAATGGGCAACCAGGCGGCCAGGAGGCTCCAGGTAGTGAAGGGGCAGCGAAAAGGGGGGGGCTGCAGCACGACCCCGGCCGGGGGTCTCACCGGTCGCGTTGTCAGCGCCCGTGCACTCCGAATATGTTCTAGATTTTTTCGCCCTTGCTTCTTGGAAACCCGTATTTTCTCTTGATCCATAGCCTTTCCTTCCCTTGCATGAGCATGGAGCGACGCTGAACCTCATCCGAACTGGTTCCACACAAGTGCCAGTGGTATTTGGCAAGTCAAACCCAAAGCTCTAATGACATCGTTACATCCGCTGGACCTCGGAAGCTAACCCGTCCACAGATTAGGCCCTCATGGGACATGATGTCTGGATGCGACGGATGTGCAATGTTATGCTTCGTTTAAGATTGGCCAAGCAAGCCTCTGTTCCCGTTGTGCGAGCAAGTTGTTTCTCGGTCAGACCCGTTAATCTCGGTAGAGGCAGCCTTCGGTCCACGCGACAACGCGTCCGCAAGATTCAACAACACCTAGGATCCCAACCACAATCTGACAACCCCCTGTTGACCACATTTGACACTACCGCCAAAAACAACCAAGGAAGAGGCATCTTCTTAACATTTGAGGAACATAAAGAGTACTGGGTTAGGCCACAATTAGTGCTCAGGCAAAGGCCTACAGGCTACTCGCTTTGCTTAAACCTTCGCCCCAATCGTCCGTTACTTAATTTGATTGCCGGCTAGGGAGTAAGTTCAGTTGGAATAGAAACCTTCGAGTGCTGTTTTGGCAACAACTGTGTTGGCCCGCTTTTGTCAACGGATTATCT
Source organism: Diaporthe citriasiana (assembly GCA_014872975.1). Taxonomy (NCBI): domain Eukaryota; kingdom Fungi; phylum Ascomycota; class Sordariomycetes; order Diaporthales; family Diaporthaceae; genus Diaporthe; species Diaporthe citriasiana. Next base: position 4,209 of record JADAZS010000037.1, on the reverse strand, counting down.
ACAGGGGGCTGCAAGATTCTTGGGGTCCAGTTGGGGCAATCCCAACACACCACGTGTAGGTAACTTATACCAATCTGTAGTCATTGGAGCAGGACCCTGCCCTATCCCAGATTCCATTCATACTCAAATATCATGAAAGAGTCTTGCATCTTGACAAATGGCTCTAGCGTTGAAAGAGACAGGCTGCGGCTAGATAGGAGCTCAATTGGTGAAGAAGATGGTAAGTGCTCATATGAGCGTCGCAAACACGGTGAATCGGCGCGATGTAACTCTTCAGCAACTAACCGAGACAGCCCCAAACCTCATCATCAGCCTCAGGGTCCAAATCCAAGAAGAGCAAGGGCGCCAAGCAAGTGGCTAGATACTATTGGTACTGTGTAAGTATATTTCTCGAACCACAAACTAGTATCCCTCAATCACTCGACTTTCCTGACCCTTTGTCAGTGTGTGTGTAGCTGCGGGCCGCAGTCAATAAATCAACCCGCATGCTCAGCTTGCTTTCATGAAAGATGCGTTAACTGCATGACGAGGAGGTTGAAGATGTGAGCCGCGGCTCGCAGGGGTACGGCATGTTTTGAGGATGATACACCATCGAATTGGACGCCAATCGGCATCGGTACCGCAAGACAATCAAGGGGAATATGCGCAGGGTATCGCAATTGGGTGGCCCGGAGCCGTCGCCGCAGTGTTGATAATCCTGACCTATACGGGCATGTTGGGAGCATCGAACAAACAAGCCTGCCGAATGCTCTTGTCAGAAACGCGCAGCCGGCATTTTTCCTTCAGGGTGTCTACTCTATTGTCGACTCGGCCCTCGGCCGGGAATTCGAACCGCGCAGTCCTCACTACACCACTATCACCTCGAACAGTGCTCGTTGAATGCACTGTTTATTGTACGAAGCACTCGCATGGCGTTGAGGAAGATTGGCATACAGGATACAATAAAGAGGCGACTCAGAGAAGACAATTGGCATGGCGGTAAGACTGTACATATAATACCGCCGTACACGGATGGGTAGTCCACCCCGATGTGGCCAGAGGAGGAAGTTGCTTTGGAATGGCTTTACGAAAGGAAGTCCATTCGGCTCCACCAACACTCTCCCCGAGGCGATTATCGTCCGCTGCAGCAGCTTCATCTTCCTTTAAGATCTGCTCAGCTCCATGGTTTGCTGCGTCATTTACTTCTTTTGTATGATGAGGCGCTGAGCGTAATTAGATTTCTAAATCATGATCGAAGATGAGGCTTTCTTGTATTGAATAAAGAAGTTTGAAGTCGGCTCGACATCATGATGATTGGATTCCCGACTATTGGTTTCATACATCTCAGACAGTGAGTCACGGTCAGAACAGGATTTCTTCCTCCGCCCCATCATTTTGACCGCTAACACCGGCCCCATTGTTGTGGAGGGGTCAAGGCAGTGACGTCTAGACGAAAGTGGCTGAGCCGGATTGACCATGTGGACTGCCCGGCCAGTGAACCGATGTCCCGACAAATGCACATTTCTTACCGGTCGCTCCCACCCCAAGGCTAAGAAACCCTTCTCGAAGCCCAACGTCGCACAAAGAGGATCCATCTGGCAGTGAGGGCTAAAATTGGTGCCCTATGAGGACAGCTCCGATGTCGTTTGAGCCCGCAGCTCACCAGCATAGCATCACAGCCCATACGACATAAAAGTCTGATTTGCTGCATGCAGTGCTGCTTTCATGCAGCGACGTCAGCCTCGTTTGAGGATCCATCGCGCGATTCTGAGCTGGGAATCACGACCGGTGAGCCCGGGCACATTGCCTTGGGTCGATCCACAGCCCCCGGCCCAAGCCAACGAACAACGCCGTCCGGCCGCCTTGATATTCAATGGATCTTCGATGACTGCTTCCCTTGTGTGGAAGTCGGGCGTCCAGAGTGTGACACTGCAGAGGGAGAAGGTTGTGAGAAAGAGGAGGGATGGGCCGTGAAGATCGAGATGCAATGTCCAAAATGTCCCAATGGAACCGATCGCCAGTCTATATACACAGCCTAGACACCGACACATGCTTGAGAGTCCCCGTACACTTTTGTTACAGCTCCCCCATCGGCGTCATGCGGTGATGGGGGGCTCGCCCGACGGTCGCGGCCGATTCAGCCTCATGATACCACTCGCTGCCTTCGGTTGGGACGTTGGGAGTCTTGGGCGGTGACTAAATCTTCCCATGCACTACCACCATCCCTTCTTTTTGGGCTGCTCAGCCTCTTTCGATTGTGGCTGTGACGCCGTAGACTCGATCCCCAGGCGGTCCAGCGGCCCTCCGCTCCGCTGCGCCTCCTTCTCCTTCTCGAAGGCCTCGCGAGCCTTTCTAAGCATATCCTGCTTGTCCTCGAGCGTGCGCGGCGCATCGCTGCTCCCCGTCGCATCCTGGGCTGGCTTCTTCGAAGAGAACCACCCAAACAGCCCGGACGACTTGTTCTCGCCCGACGCTGCGCCCTCCGCCGACCGCTCGCTTTGGCCGGGTGCCTCCTCCTCGCCCCTCTTGATCGGCTTCGGCGCGCTCAATATACTGGGCAGCTTGAAGTCGCCTCCCGCGCCGCCCGCGCGGGCGTTCGCCTCCTCCACCAGCGAGATCTGCTCGTCCGTCGCGTCGCCCCTCATGTACGCCAGCCGTGCCGCCTCCAGACTGTCGGCCGACATCATCCGTTGGGCCTCGATGAACTCTGCCTTGCGCTTGCGGTTGTATCGGAGCATGTCGTATGCCGTGTATGCTGTGAGGAGGCCGGCGACGGCTGTTCGAGGTGGCAAAAAGCAGTTAGCATTGAGACGTTCTGTAGAGGTGGGAAGGGCGCCTTAGGCGGTGTTGTGCGTACCCGTCAGCCCCACCAGGCTTATGACCGTGATCCTGTGTGCCGAGTCGAAGAAGGGCCGTGACTTCGCGATCAGCTGGTCGAACCGTGATATCTGGGCGGTCTTCGCTCTCTCGTGCGCCGCTCGTAACCGTGCCACCCGCTGCTCGGGGGTCTCTGAGTTTGGTATCGACGGCCGCGCAGAAGCTGCAGCTGGCTTCCTGGGCCCTCCTGCCGCGGGTGGCGGTGGGAATCGCGATGGGCCGGCTTTGGAGGATGCATGGGGCGTCGTCGCTGTGAACCGAGTCGCCGAGGAAGCGCTCCGCTCTCCGTCCTTGGCTGCCATTGCGTGGTTGTTTCTGGCTCTCGATGACAGGCCTGCTACATGGATCTGTGGTTGACGGCAGGGGAACAATTCGGGAAACAGGCGTGAGGGTGTGGAGCTGCTTGATTGCGAGACAGCCGGGAAGCTCTGCCAAAATTCTATGATGCGATTCGAGTGGTGAGATTTTCGTTCGGCTCGGGGTACCTGCCGGGGGAGCTCCAACGCCTGGGGTTCGGTCGGCCGGCAGGCTGGATTAGGCCCGTTCACAGTGCTCGTTGCCTCTTTAGGTTGAAATTCGGATTTATTATCTCAGTAGACAGAGACTACATTTCTTTAGATTCACAACCTTCTGTGGTATCACGTCCTGTGGTATCACCTACTGTGGCATAACCTCCTGTGGTATAACCTCCTGTAGTATAACCTCCTATAGAATAACCTCCCATCAAATAACCTCTTGTGGTATAACCTCCTATAAAATAACCTCCTATAGAATAACCTCCTATAGAATAACCTCCTGTGGCATAAGCTGCTGTGGCATATTTGCCTGCCTACTGGTGAGCAGTTGACCAAAGGCACTCTGGACCAGCAGGCAGCAACAAAAGCTTCCCAAACGGGCAAAGGCGGTCACATTTCGGACGCGCTTCCGGCAGAATATCGTACCTCCAACTATTTAAACCCGGCACCCTCCCTGCTTTTTCCTTTTCTTAGATTCCTTGTTCCGTTATACTTACCTAGCCTGAACTGCAATGGATCAAGAATCACTGCAATTAGGTTGGAAAGCCTGCATAGCACATCGTGGCGCTGACCAGTCTGGTTTGCTCCTTTGGGGCCGACCTGGGCGGAATTTTTGATGCCAACAAATTGTTCTTTTCATTGAGCTCGTCGCCTTGCGCCTCGACTTGAAGAAGAAAACAGAGCGTCCCAGATGGAAGCACGGTTGACTGTCGAATGTCGACACGATGGGCTGTCGACACGATGGGCTGTCGACACGATGGGCTGTCGACACGATGGGCTGTCGACACGATGGGCTGTCGACACGATGGGCTGTCGACACGATGGGCTGTCGACACGA
>JADAZS010000369.1:0-12718 GCA_014872975.1 Diaporthe citriasiana | reverse complement strand
AAAAGGGGTATTTAAAAAGTAAGGTATATATAATTTTATTTAAAGATAAAAGGTACTATAGTTACAAGAATATAACCTACTTTAAGTTTTAGTCTATTAAGAAGAATACATTAAGATTACTACTAGTATATTTACATATATATTGGTATTAGGTAAGTTATAGTTAAAGCTAAGTTGGGATTTCTAGTTTTCTTTAAAGTCTCCAAGTTTATTATACCATATATACTTTAGCTACTAAAAATCTTCTCTTATCAGATAAAAAAGCCTTTTTAAAAATCTTTCTTACTACTCTAAACTATATCCTAATCTTATTAATAATAAGAAATTACTAGCTTTTTGGTTAATAGGGCTAAAGGTATATAAGAAACCAGTTATACTACTTACTGTATCCTTTTATTATATGGTTATAATATTTAAAGCTTAGAGTCTTACCCGGTTAAAAAAGTCTACAAAGCTATTAATATTAATATTAAAAACTCCTATTACTTTAATAATATTTTAATACCTTATCTAAACCTAGTAGGATTAACTAATCTACTTGATATTTTTAAGTTACCTATCTAGCCTAATTAGTATAAAAGTAACTTTATAGTCTTAGTACTTAAGTATATATAAGTCCTGGTAAAAAAACTTTTAATATTAAAGCTAAAACAGGAAAGTTTTTATCTTAAATTACTAGTAAAAAACCCTTAAGACCAGCTTCTTTTTAGCTAGCTTATAGCTATTAAGAAACCACAAATATTCTTAACTTAACCTTACTTATATTAAAGTAGGTACCCTTTCTTATTAAGTTTTAGACTACCTTCTTTAACTTATACTACCTTTCTTCCTACTATTACCTAAACCTACTACTATTACTCTCTTTCTAGAATAGTAAGCTTACTTTATACTTATTATATAATAGCCTACTTAATTATAAAATTATTTATACTAAAGCTTAATTAGCCCTATCTATATTACAAGAAGTATTATTCCCCTTTTTCCCCTCTTCTCTATTTAACTTATCTCCTATCCTTATACCTTAACCCACAAAGGGATACAGGTAAAAGCTATATAGCTCTTACAAGGTTTATAACACCTTAAGCTTTACGCTTAAAGGTTAATACTAATAGCCTTACTATATTCGTAATAGTACCAACTAAATCTATTAACCTTTAACTCCCTAGTAAGACCTTATAGCTATAGTAAGTCTCCAGTTTCTAGTAGTAGGTAGTAATCTCTAAAGCTTCCCCCTATTAACCAGTATTTTACAAGTCTTAGCTATAATAAATACATAAAATAGCCTATAGTATAATAGCTATACCACCTAGTACCTCTAGGAGTAGGTTAGTATATTATTTTATAATACTTTCCTCCTTAATACTACCCAGCTTAACCTTATTACTAAGAGAGATATACTTAATGTAAGCTATACTAATATATCCTTTATGGTTACTATAGCTAAACTCCTTAATACCTATAAAGGTATTATACTTACTAATATTATAGGTATTAATAATTCCCTATATATAGTAACTAGGGCCGTCTAGAGAGTTAACAATAAGGTTACCGCTTTTAATAAGCTTGTCGGCTAGTCTATTAGGATTTATAACATAGATATAACTACCCTTTATACTATAAAAAACCTTATTACTATTGGTAAATTATTCCCTAATAGTATCTTAGTTATCTTTTATATTAGTATATTCTTTAACCTTACCTTACCTTAAACCCAGTAGGTTATCTAGTCCCTATTTAGCCTACTTAAACCTGGCGGTTATATCTTCCTTATAGTAGTACCCTACCTCTTATTATACTTGGATACTTATACCTTAAATATTTACACTTTCCCTTACTATTTCTATGTAATTTTAAACCTTATACCACTACTATTTGCTTACTAGGCTAAAGAATAGGTTTATATTATAGCCCTAGGTATCCCTAGCCCTCTTTCTGGTAGTAGATAAGTTACTATTATCCCGGGTAGTATTAAGTATAGGTAGATAGGTAACTACTAGTAGTACTTCTCCTAGTAGCCCCAGAGTAATAATACCGGAATAGTAGTATATATTAATAACTATACCAGCTTTAAGCCCCAGTACTACCCCTTTTACCTAACCTCTAATCTTACAGTAATTTACAAGGATATTTATTATACCTTTATCTGGTATACCATCTATATACTTATAGGTAATACTAATAATATAGCTGTTTAAAATTAGGTAAATACTTATTTTTCTATAGTAGATAATTTTATCTACTTTTATAATAATATCTTATTTTATTTTAGCTTCTTAGCTACCCTATATTTAGGTATTTAATATATTATTAATATATACTTAGGCCTACTCTTTGGGGAATATAAGGTTAATACTAATTCCGATAATAACCTTTTACCGGTATCTATCTTAGTTAGTATATACTATATACCTAACAGTATTACTAGCTAATCTTTGGGCTATTAACACGGTTTTTATAGTAGGAGTAATTTAGGTAAGTTAGTAGGTTAATAGAATAATATATATAGCTATCTTACAGCCTAGGTTAACCGGTAGTCTAGTATTAAAAGTATAATATCTATACGGCTAAGGGTATAGTTTTAATTAGAGCCAGGGCTTTTATTCTTTAAATATAATAAATCCTTACCCTTATCTTAGTAATACTAGGTATAATCTACTATTTACTGGTTAAATAGCTATTAGTTTATAGTATATTAGAGTTATAATAAAAAATAACTAAGAGAGTCTAATAGTAATAATTTAGAGTATAACACTAAATATAATATTTATAAGGATAATATAAATAGGGATAATAAAGCTGGGACCGGCTTAATTAGATATAATAATATAAACTAATTCGGGTTATCTTATAGTTGGGATATTATAGTCTTTATATTATTACTAGCCTGAATATAATATAAATTAAAAAGCCTTAGGAGTAGATTAAATAGGATAGGCCAGGTATTATAGCTACTACCCTGGTAGCTTAATATTAGCTATATAAGGTATTATTATTACCTATATAGTATTCTTCTTATTATAGGTATTACATACTACTATAAGCCAGAGCCTCTAGTAGTGGGGCTAGCAGTAAGTATATAATATATACTGGTTTATACTTAATTTTAAGGGGTATTTCCTTAAAACCACTCTTACTTTTACGGGAATATAGCTTACTACCAGAGCTGGCTAGGGGCTAAAGCTTTCTACCATTAAGGGAAGCTGGCTTAGCTAGCTGGTTAGCTATATCTAGACCTTTAGGTCCTTCTTCTAGTCGGTAAATATATAGGGGTTTCTCTTTACAAGCAGCCTATAGTAGCTAAGAGCTAGAAGAGGTCTAAAGGATAAATAGTAAGTAGATTAACCAAAGTAGCTATAATAATATGGTTTTATATACTGGTAATAAGAAGACCGATTAAGTTAAACTATATATACTACCAGGTTAGTCTGGTCTTACATAATTTATTTTATCTTTAATAGGTATTTATAATTTTAACCTTGATTATTTTTAACTAAAAAAGCTATTAGAAAATATATAAGATATTATTAAGGGTATTATAACTATTATATAGGTTAGTATACAGCCTTATTATTACCCTTAGCTACTAGAATACCCTATTAATATTTATAGCTACCCTATTATACTTTACCAGATAGATCTATATAGATATATTATTATAAATATCGGTAATTATAAATACTTAAATAGTTAAAGTAGTTAGAATATTATTAAACTTAACCTTAGTAATAATATTATTTACGGAAAAGGTAAATATATAGCCGGTTAAGGTAGTTACTATAGTATCTTATATAAGGTACCGATTTAGATTTAGTAGCAAGATAGAGTATTTTCTCCTAGACTTAATTTTAAGACAGCTAGAAGGGTTATTTAGAAAGTAAGGTATAGATAATATTACTTAACCAGAAGACCTTACTTACTACTAGTACCTTACTAGTACTATAGTTATAAGGAAGGTACCTAGTTATATATTATAAAAGTATAATCTACCAAGAAAAAAAGGTTAAAGCTACTATTATTATCTTTATACATATTTTAGTAAGGATTAAATAAAATTAAAATTTAGTTGGGATTTATAGTTTTTACTAAGTCTCTCTTATACCCCCTATATTTAAGTAATCTAACTCTAAAAAGCCTTCTTAGTATTAGATAAAAAGTTACTCCTTAAATATCTTCCTTACTACCCTAAAGTATATTTTAGATTTATTAATGGCAAGAATTTACTAGTAGTTTATCAGCCTGGTTAAGTTATAATAGTAATATACTATATAACTTACTATATTTTTTTCCTATATTGTGATAATATTTAGAGCTTAGAGTTTCTTCTTATTAAGAAAATCTACCAGGCTATTAGTAGTAATATTAAACTAGCCTATAGCCTCTATAATATTATAAACTCTTATATAAACCTGGTAGGGGTATATTATAAATAGGCTAACCACTATAACCTTATTAATATAAATATAGGTATTATTAATAAAGAGACCTATTACTGTAAGCTATATACTACCAGGTTAATCTAGTATCCTAGAATATCCCTTATTTGTAGTAAGTATTTATAATTTAAATATTACAGGATTATAGTTAAGAAAGCTACTAGTAGAAGTATAAGATATTACTAAGGGTATTACAGCTATTATATAGGTTAGTATACAGCCCTATTATTACTCTTAGCTTTTAAAATACCTTATTAATATCTCTAGCTATACCGTTATAGCTTATAGGCTAGTTTTTTATAAAGGAGTTACTTATAATATCGGTAATAGTAAAAAAGTAAACTAGTAGGGTATTTTAACTGGTATTTAACTTAATATTAGTAATAATATTATAAACTAAGAAGGGAAGGATATTATTGGTTAAGGTAGATACTATAGTATCTTATGGAAGGTACTAGGTTAAATAGTAAGGTAGAGTGGTTTATACTAGACTTGGTGTTAAGATAATTAGGGGGGGGGAAAGGGGTATTTCTTTAAAGCTAGGGATATTTTATATAAAGCCTATACTAACTTTTATCTTTTAACTCTTTAGTAGATACTTATCCTACTAAGTATATATACTAAACTGGTAGGTATTTTTACTAATAGCTCCCTACAGGGTTTTACCTTTATTACTATATATCTTAATTTCAGGGTTATTTAGTTTCCATTTTTTTGATATACTACTAGGATTAAAAATTTTACATAATTTCTAGAAAATATAGGGATATTTACTAAAACTACCAACTAGGAGAATAATATAAGAAATCTTTCTATTATAGGTCTTCTTAATAGCCTTAATTTACCTTTTGATAAAAGCTAGTATCTTTGGTATAACTAAATCCTTAAAGACTTTACAGATTTTATCTTTATATAGCTATATATTAAATTTGTAATCTAGATTATTAAGAATAATATACTATATCTTATTAGTTTCTTTCTACTTAAAGTTCTATTTAATAGAGTAATACTACTACTTGGAGAGAATAACTTTCCAGGCTTATAGGTCTTTATTCTTAATATTCTTATACTTTTATAGTATCTTGGTTAAAAGTAGCTTCTTAAATACTTTGTCTACAAATATAACCCTGTAAAAATCGCCTACTTCTTATTAGCCGTAAAATATTAAATATAAACTTCTAATATAAAATATTTACTATTTCCTGGGATAGCCTTTCTTAGTTTTAGGTAAGACTCCTCTTTATTACTAATTTTTATATAGTAAATAGTATTACTTATACCTCTATCTAAGTCTAAAAGTATAATGATTTTATTAAGATAGAGTCTTTTTTATAGCTTTTTTATATAGGCTTAAATAGTTATCTTGGGCTCTAATAGAAGCTTATAAGTGGTTAAGCCTACAGGTTGTGATTAATAAAGGCTCTAGTAGACTCTATCTTATTAACAAGGCTACTATAGAGATATATAAATAAACCAGAATTAATTAGACTATCTTAACTAGCCTTGTTTATATAGCTACTATAAGGCTGATTATTTTAACTCCAAGTAGTTAACTATATCCACAAATATACTATTATCAGTACTATATGGTATTTAATACTGGGTTTTAAGTATTTACTATTATGTAAAGAGACTATTTACTACTTAAAAGAGTATATATATAGAATTAGAAGCAAAACTACTTATATCTAATTTAAAACTAAGATAAGCTAAATATATATAGATTACCTTATCGGTACCTTGACTGATATAAAAATAAATAGACCAAGATTATTTAGATAGATATCGGAGAAGCTTAAGATTATCTGTTAACTTAAAAATAATAAATCTAGGGCCTAATTTATTATCAGGCCTAGTTATAAGGCTTATAATATTTTCCTAATTCCTTACTATAAAAAGGGTAAGCTTTAATTTAACTTTAAGATTAATACTAAGAATAATAAGTTAATACTTATAATTAAGTATAGTAGTAACTATGTAAAAGATATCTAGATTAAGGCTACTATTATATTTTAGGGGCTATAAGTAGCCTAACGGTAACCACGTAGTATAAGGTAACAAGGCTAAAAGGATGGAATTTAATTCTATCCCTATTTGCCAGCTTTGTTATAATAGCCTGGTTAATACAGTATTAGGCTTTTAAGCTGGGTTTGGATTAACTAAAGTTAGGGTTAAAAATATCAAGATAGGTAGGATAGAAGATACCAAGAAGATTACAGATAGTATTATTGTGGTTCTTATATATACCAAGGCTTCTTAGTCTTATTGTAGATAGGAAGACTACAAGGTTATATTATATTATTACCAATATAGCCTAGGGGTATTAGGGTACTTACTAAGAAGCTTTAAACCTTAAACCTTGGATAAAAGAAGTCTAAGACCCTAATATTACTAGTATAAGAATAAAAAGAAGTAGGAATAAATTATACAGTAGGTTTTTAGGTCTACGATTATTATCTTCTTCTCCTACCTATATATAGTATATTACTTGCTTTTTAGATTATTCTTGTAGCTAATAACTAAGTAGAGGCTATTTAAATCACGTAAAGTATAATTATCATTATTTTTATAATAACTAATATCAAAAAGCTACTTAAATAAAGATCTCCTTAAATTTAAGGATTAGTAGCTGTTTTTTCCTTTAAAGAAGGTACCTTTATATAGTTATTAACGGCTTTAAACCAGAGCTTGTAGCTTACGATATCTAGGTAGCTTCCACCTTTATAGGTATATTTATTATAAGCTTAATAGTAGAGAGAATAGTTAAAGATATTTTAATATAGGCCTATACTTGTAGATATTAAAAATTAGATCTTAAAGCTTTCTTGTATTTTTGGTATAGTATATAAAGACTATATAGGTATATCTTTTAATATTTACAACTTTGGTCTTAATTAGAGTACTCCTTATTGTAAGCTTAATTTTAAGGAGCTTGTCTAGGTATATAAGGATATAAATATATACACCTTTATACTTATTAAAAAGGGTATTTTTTAGCTAAAAACCCTCTAGCCTAGTTATAATAAGACTAAAGGTATAATACGTATTAGATAAAGGCTACCTAGGTAGGTAATTACCTATATGGTATATATATATAACTAATCTCTATAGGTAGTATTAGATAAAAAAGCTAACTTACCTTTTTTAAATTAGCTAACTTTACAAGGAAGTATTACCACCAAGTCTATAATATTATTAGAGTAGTTTACTTAAATAATATAGGTATATAAGACTCCCTAATTAAGTAAACTACACCTTGGTAAATACAAATTTAGTTACTTAATTATTAAAAAAGCTACTTTAGCCGACTAGTTAGTACTATTAGGCTATCCTTCTATAGGTACAGGTATATAGTATATCCTAGGTACTTTATTTGGCTTCTTACTGATTCTAATTACCACTAATAAAGAAATAGGTAGATTAAGACTATTAAGATAGATAAATTAGAGAAGTATAAAGTTATCAGCTAGCCTAAATTTAATAATCCTAGAGCCAAGTTTATTATTAAGCTTAATTACAGGGCTTATAATATTCTCCCAATCCCTTACCAGGAAAAGGGTAAGCTTTAGTTTAACTTTAAGATTAATACTAAGAATAACAAGCTGATACTTATAATTAACCACAGAAAGCTATAAAGGTCTAGAAGGAGATACTTTACCCAGCTTAGCCAGGTTAAGTTTAATCTATAGGTTACACCTAGTAGCCACTACTTTTATATTTAAGACTATATTAAGAATATTAAGGCCAAGGTTACTACTACTTTTTTAGGTTATCTATAACCTGCCACAAATAATACCCCGGGTAGTAAAGTAGTAGATAAAATAGAAGTAGATTCCGGTCCTAGTTACCAGCTATACTATAGGTTACTTACTTAAGCTTGGGTTTAAAGATATCAAGATTAGTAGTATAGGAAATATAAAGGGGATTACAGATAATATTACTATAGCTTTAGAGTCTAGTAGGGCTTCTTGATCTCCTTATAGATAAGGAGGTAGTTAATCTAGAGAAGGAGAAAGTTACCCTAAACTAGTACTAATTATCTTAACTAGCCTTATCTATATAGCTACTATAAGGCTAACTATTTTAACTCCAAGTAGTTAATTATATTTACAAATATACTATTATTGGTACTATATAATATTTAATACAGGGTCTTATATATTTATTATTATTTAAAGTAACTACCTACTACTTGGAAGAGTATATATATAGAATTAAGAGTAAAACCACTATGCTATATTATATATAAAGGAGTTATAAACTAGACTCCTGTTAAACCCTTTAAGAATTAATATTATAATCTTATCTATCTTATCCAGGAAGTATATCTCTATCTAATAATCTATTACCACTAGGTTAAGTACTCTTACTACCTTAACTTTTAAGACTATATTTACCGCTTCTAGAAGAAATTTCCTCTATATATTTTTTATACCTTAGGAAACCACAGCTTTAACTATATACAGGAAGTTCCCATTATAACTAATAGCCAGATTTATATATAAGACTTTAAGAGAATTATCCCAGAAAACCTTAAGCTTAAAGTCTATAAGATATTCTTTATCATAATTAATTATCCCTATCCCTATATTAAGTATTTAGAGTCAAGGTATATTTCTAATAGCCTACCTAACTATTAATAAAGACTCTTTTATAGGTTTAATATATTATTTTAGGCTATTACCATATTTTAATTTTATGTAGAATTTACTTATATTAAGGTATATTAGGTTTATCCACAAAATTTAAGGTGGGGCTTAAAGATTAAAGTATTTAGTGTAAAATAGATCTAAATATATAGAGATTACCTTATAGCTTATACCTGTTAAAGAAAGCCGATAAAGCTGCTAGAAGTGTAAAATAACTATTTATGTAAACTTATCCCCAGAAAAGCCTGGGAGCTTAGAAATATTTATATAAATATCCAAGCTCTTAAGGTTTAGTAGAATATAGGAGAATATATAAAAGGAGATTATAAGATTTAGTATATTATCCCTTTAGTATATAAAAATCCGAAATATATAATAACTTATACTATATACTCTGATAAAGTTCTTCTATACTCTTATAGTATCTTTTAGTATTATCTATTTTATTATTATATATATAAAAGTAGAGGCTTTTAGGTTAAATTAATATATATAAAATTTAATATAGCTTTGGAAGTAAAACTAGTAGAGTTTTAACGGGTATATTAAATAACTAGTAGAAACCAGTAACCCGAGAAGTATTAGGGACCTTATTTGTAATATTATTAACGTTATAAAAGCTTAATTAATCCTTATTTTACTTCTTATTAAACTTATTAATAATTATTAACTTAAGGTAGATATCCTTATTCTAAATATTAACTTTCTGCTACTATATGATATAATTAAATAATTAACGGATTACCTTGGTGGAGAAGTATAATCCTATATATTTATCATTTTTACCCAAGAAAAATCGCTTCTTGTTAGTTATTATATAAGGAAGGAAAATTTTTCGGATATACTTTTATTAGCTACTAATAATATAATATGTAAAGGAATCTAAATCTTACCCTAAATTTGTGGTATTCTTATCTAATAGGTAGATTTCTTAAAAGGTAGCAGCTTTAATTATAGCTTACTATTCTCTGTTAATATAAATATAGCTTAATAATTAGGGGTAGGGTTTATACTTAGGATTAATAAATTTACTCTATTTGAGATTTGTAATAAAATAGTTAATAATTTTTATACATAACTCTACTGGTAAAAAGTTATAACCGATAGTATCTTAAACCTTAAAGCCATGTTACTATAGGTACTTATAGATTTTTTAGCCCCTTAGTGTTTTTACAAGAGTGTTAATACTAGTATCTATCTCTATAAGCTCTTATAGGAAGTTTTTAGCGATATAGTATTACCTATATTATATTAGTAATAATCCTGCCTTATCTATAGGCTTTAAGTGTAGATAATTTAACAGGCTGGAGGTTATTAATTATATTAAATATATAAAACTCTAGGATTAGGGATAAAAGTAGGGGTAAATAAGGAATAGTTATAAAATAAATAGAGTATAGTTAAAGAGTATAATTAGTCTAAATTATATAAATAAGTTTTAAAGAAGGAGTTAATATTTTAGTAGCTATATAGATTATATATATAAAAGCTATTAATAATAAATTCTTATAGCTATTAAAGGAGTATTATAGTAGTAAGGGTTTATATAATATAAGGTTAAAATAGAAAGCTTAATATATTTATTATATAGATATAACTAAGATCTATAGTTTTAAGGATAGTCTATATAAGATATACGGGTAAGTTTACTAAGTATCTTGATATATTTTTAATTAATATTTATAGAGTACCGGAATAATACTAGTTAAGAAAATAGTTTAATCGTTTAAGTTATATAATATACTAATCTGTAAGCTGGGTAATAGTATTAAGTCTTATTTCCGCAAATAATATAAGTTAATCCACCACATACTATAAGAGGTTATCATTAAGTTTATAGGCTTTACTCCGGTACTTTATAATTTAGCTACCACCAAGCTATAATATTACTACTTTTACTATTAGGAAAATAATAGTCTAGTATGATTTACTATTCTTAGTATAGTAGTATAATATTATTAAAATAAAAGATTTATTTATAAAACTTTATAGCTATATTACTATTTTTATCTATAATTTACTAGTATAATTATAATAGTAGTAAGGTTAGGTGGTATCTATAAGAGTAGTATATATATATCTAGTAGAAAGAAAGCCTATAAATAGCTAGAGAAACCTGAAATATATAATATAAGATTAAGATAAGCTAAAAGGATATATATTATTATCTAAAGCCTTTAAGCCCCTTCTTAACTATATTACTAAAAGATAACAGGTTAGGGAGGAAATAGGAATATTTAACTATATACTTAGTTATATATAGGAGTATATCTAATATACAAGAAATACTCCCGATTAAAATAATACCTATTAATATATATAATTATTTAGATCCCTATTATTTTTACCTTACTTATCCCCTAGGCTCTTAGGGCTGTTAACCAGTCGGCTTATTATGTAATAAAAATATTCCCACTATAAGTACTTAGTAAATACTGATATTAGGATAACGGTACCCCTAAAGTGGTAGTTATTACCGTTAAGCTGGGCCTTGATATTATCAGGCCCTTATATAGAGACTACTATTATATTATATACTAGTTTGCCGTATAATACCTATACCGGTATCCGCTAATCGGTATTAGCTTTATGGTAGAGGAGCCTTACTCCTTTTAACGGGTAGATATAGCAGCTGTTATTTACACATAATATAGCTAGGTTAATATCTACTAGGGGGATAAAAATCTTTACTATTACGGTAAGAAACTAAAAATAATCTTATCTAAAAAACGATTAAGTATATTAAGTAATTCTTCCTGGCTTTTTAGTAGGGGTGTATTATTTTTAGCTAATATAGGTTATATAGATAAGCCTGTAGATAGTAGGTTATTTGCTATTATATATTAGTAATAGATATTAAGAATTAAATTTATAATAATTACTTAAGATAAAAGTCGGTTATTATTACACCTAAAGTTATATCTAGACTATAATTTAAAATATTAATATAAGTATTAATAGCCTGATATTATTATAAAATACTTATAAGAGATACTAGACTATAGCCTTTATAAGATTATTTACTAGTTAAATTACTAGTAAAATTACTTCTTAAAGTATAGGATTATCTACACTCTATATTATATTATTTATAAGATAATTATCTAGTTTCTTGTAATTTATACCAGTTAGAGGCCGGTTTAGATTATACTACCTCTTCTTAGTAAAAAGTAAAAGCCAATTAGCTTTATCCATAATAAAACTCCAGAGTAGGAAGTTATTTATGGTACCTAGAAGTATAGCTTACCCTTTTATACCTGGTTAAAATACTAAAACCAGTTTAAAATAAGATTATATACAGGTAGGGTACCTAAATTAGTATCTATAGTATAATTCCTCTAGAAATATTTAATCTAACTTAGGGTTACTAGGTAATAGTAATATAAGTGATAAAGCTAGATTAATATAATTCCTTACAGGTAGTAGCTTAATATCGGTAATATCTATATTAGGCTATTATAGGTAAAGTCCCGATTTATTCTTACCCTTTTATAAGACTTAAAGTATATAGGTTAGTAAGAAATCTAAAATAGTAATAATATATAGTTACTAGGGGTTTATAAAATCTAATATATAAAACCTGTTAACTTTAAAACATTTAGCCTATAGTAATAATAGTATCTCTTTAAATTCTTT
>JADAZS010000368.1:0-12849 GCA_014872975.1 Diaporthe citriasiana | reverse complement strand
ACTTTTAATAAAGATTTAATAAAAATTTAATAAAGATTTAATAAGATTTAATAAAAATATTATAATATATTAATATAATAAGAAAATTTAAGTTTTATATAAAAAATAAAAAATAAATTATTAAAAAATATTTTTAGATAAAGAATATAATAAGAATCTTAATACTATTTTTTTAATAATTTTTAATAAAGATTTAGTAAAGTTATAGTAGAATTAATAGAGTAAGAAATTTTATATTTTGTGCAGGTAGTGTGCACACGGACCAGGGGGGGTGCCAGTTTGCTTGCAAGGGACAGCGGCTATCTGAATGGTGAGATACGTCATGCCTCCGCCCAAGTGCACATAATAGTGACCATGCTGATGACTTTGGCGGCCAGTAGGGCGCAGCAATGGGGCGGAAGTGTCAATCCCAACAGGCGCTAAAACTCGAATTGTGATTGATCAATTTCCATGCATGCACGCCGAGTCCTAGAGTCGTCTTCCCCCTGTTCTTGCTCGCACGTGCGGAGCTTTTATCCACTGGAGACCAACACGGAAAACGACGGGAGCCGATGCGGCGGAAAAGACATCAACAATGATCTGACCGAATGTGTCCTGCCCCCCCCCCGTTAAGAACATTTGAAGCTCACTATTTGGCATTAGGCCTGGCTCAAGCATGGATCCAGATCGCCTTCTGCGGCCTGTGGACACAAGCCCCTTTCAGGGATCAACGACAGACTCTAAACGCAGCCCATTCTTCAGCAGAGGCCTCCGTATTGGCACCGGTCTGGGTCGCACATCATCTACAACGAGTAAGATCTCACAAAATGCTAGTGAAACTAAAGGCTCGTTCGGCTTGACGACCTTGCATCTACCGAAACCTGGAAGTCCAAAGGATGTTCTCGTCCATATTGTCTTTGTCCATGGTCTTGGGGGAGGGTCTGAACATACTTGGACGAAGGACTCGGCTTTTTGGCCTCGGGACTTTCTTCCTCGAGAGGATGCCTGTCGGAATTCTGCGATCCACTCCTTTGGGTACGACTCGGACTTCAAGTCAGGCAACGTCTTGGGTATTTCAGATTTTGCCAGATCTCTGCTTGGAAACATGCTGGATAGCCCCTGTATTCTTCGCAGTATGGTGAGTCAATCGGGCTTCTTTAAACTCACATCAGCTACGTGATACTGACTGCATCTCCTCTAGTGCCCTATAATACTGTTGGGGCATAGTATGGGTGGTCTTGTCATTAAGAAAGCATATATCATGGCGAAGGAGACACCGACATACTCAGCACTGGCAGATCGTGTCCGAGCTATGTACTTCATAGCTACACCACATCAAGGCTCAGACCATGCGGCCACTTTGTCGAAAATTTTCCGAACATCGCCTTCGTTGCGACCCTATCTCAATGACCTCCAGGAAAATTCCCAAATAGTTGAAAACATCAACAAGGAGTTCCCAGACTGCTCACAAGATCTGATACTGCGTTCATTCTATGAGTCGAGGCCTCTGAGCATACCTGGAATTGGAAAGCGCTTGATCGTCGAGAAGAACAATGCGACCCTCTTCTATCCCAATGAAAGATCCGAACTGCTCAATGGGGACCACCGCAGTATTTGCAAGTATGATACACCTGAGGATTCCAACTACATTACCATATATAATGCTTTGGCCAGTACCATCGAAACCATTACATCTTCGAAAACTGCGGCAAACTCCTTGAAATATGTGGGATCGCTCGAATCTTCTGAAATGGGCAACCGGGTCAAAGAACTTCTCGGTTCCTTTGAATTGCAAGAAGACGACTTGTACAGAGTGACCACGGAAAGAGTGAATGGTACCTGTGAATGGTTGTCGGAGAGTGCCGAATTTGACGAATGGGTTTTCTCGCAAGACAACAAAATGCTCTGGTTGAGAGGGCCCCCGGCAGCAGGAAAATCCTTCATCGCAGGATATGCAGTTGAACAACTCGTCGATTCTGGAAAGAAGCCCTGTTATTACTTTTTCAGTCATGGAGACAAGTCGAAATCATCAGTCACGACTTTTCTCTTGTCTATGGCCTGCCAAATTGCGGTCATAATACCAGAGGTTGCAACTCACGTCGAGAAGATTGCTTTGAAAGACCCTGGTATGATCCAGGCAGGAGACTACCGGACGATTTGGCGCAAGTTATGGACCCAAGGCATACTCAGAGAAGTGCCCGAGGTTATGGGGAACGTTGTGTGGGTTCTTGATGCTGTTGACGAATGTCGGAACGACGGAGAACTGCTGAAGTTGCTGTCCCAAGTACAGGCCGCGCTCCACATCAAGATTTTGGTCACGTCAAGAACAGGCAACGACGACTACGATCCTCCACCACGGAACACCGTTAGCTTGTCTCTCGACATGGAAGATACTCAGAGAGACATTGCAGCGTATATAAGTGAGCATTCGCCATCACTGGAACACAGCATCCGTGAGGTCATCTTGAGCAAGTCGAACGGTTGCTTTCTCTGGGCCATCCTTGTGTTACAACGCTTGAAATCGGTTCATGGCCTTCAAGCAAGGCTAAAGGCGGTTCAGTCTGAGCCTCCAGGGATGGAGAATCTCTACTCGCCAATCCTCGTGCATCTACCCTATCCGGAACTGTCCCGATCCATTCTCACGTGGGTCGTATGTTGCATCCGGCCCCTGACAGTTGACGAACTTCAGTATGCTTTGCCTGAATTTAAGGAAGAAAGCAGTAGCAACGCTATCAAGGATCTCATATCTCACCAATTTAGCGATCTGTTGTACATAGACAGACGAAATCAGGTGCGACCACGACATTCGACAGTCACGGATTTTCTTCTGCGACACGACATTAATGACAGCCTGGCAAGATTGACGATTGACCCATCTGATGGTCACAGAAACATTGCTTTAGCTTGCATCGGGTATCTCAACGGACCAGAGATGGGAAGAAAAAGTCGCCGGAAGTTGAGCGTAACCCCCCTCAGCCGCTCTCCTTTTGTAGAATATGCCTCACACCTCATGTACGAGCATTTGAATCGGACTTCAGCCCTCGACAACGAAATTCTCGCAATTTTGGCAGCATTTCTTCAATCGACCAATCTACTGACATGGATTGAGTATTTGGCCAGCCGCAATGCCATGGAAACGCTTTTGCGGACCGCTCAGGCATTAAAACATTTTTTGAGGAGAGATTCAAAGAGAGATTTACATCTTGGTGACGATGTTGTCGTCGTGGACAGATGGGCAGCTGATCTCGTCAGGCTGGTCACCAAATTTGGTCGGCAGCTGTTACAGTACCCACAATCCATCTTTGATCTTATTCCCCCGTTCTGTCCGACATCTTCGGCTCCATATGATCAGTTTGCGAGGAACAGGTTGGGAATATGCGTGCTTGGTCTGTCCACATCTACTTGGGATGACTGCATCTGTACAGTTGCGCCGAGCGAACGCAAACCGGGACAGTCCGGAGAGCCGGTCAAGAGTTCAAGGCCGAGGTGCACCACACGAAAAAGATCTCGCACTGCTTCTCAAGTCGAGCGACTTCGTTCCATTGCGTCAACCGACAGATCGTTTGCAATCGGCACCAGCATGGGCAGGATATCGATCTTCAACGATCAGACGTGTTTGGAGGATACCATTTTGGAGCAGTCGATGACAGTCACACAACTTCAATTCGCGTCTCGGAAGCCCCTGCTTGTCAGCACAAGTAACCGGAAGATCCACATCTGGAATACTGAGACCTGGAAATGCCAGTGGGATGTCAACATTGCCAAAGAGTGCATGTCGTTGGCTTTCGCTGATGACGACCAAATCTTGCTCGTTGCACTGAGAAGCAATCGCCTTCTGGTCCTTGATCTAATAAACAGGACGCAGCGGGAAGTAGATTGGGCAAAACGGCTCGAAGAACGCCACGGTACCAGATTCAGATCGAGGTGCCCTGCAATGGCGACTTTCAAATGCGACATCGACACTTTAGCTCTTGTATATCGAGGACAAGACATTGTGGTCTGGAACTACGAAGAGGGCACACAACGTCTGTACAACCACTCATGCGGGCTTACGGAAAGCTTGGTAGATCCAATGGTCCAGGTGCAGAGCTTAGCTTTCAGCAATCTCACCGGCTCATCTCTGCTGGTGGCCAGTTATAGCATTGGCGACCTTGTGTTGTTTGACACAAATTCCGAGCCCGTGAAGGCAAGGATTTCAACGAGTGGGATATATGCAAACCTGACATCATCTCCTGATGGACGGACCTTTGCCGGCGCAGCGACGGATGGCTCCATCGAGTTGTACGACTTTGAGACCCTACGGAGACTATTTAGAATTAAGTCCGAAGACCAGGGTATAACAGTGTTGGCTTTCACTGCCGACAGCACACGTCTCTTGGATATTCGTGGTGATAGGCACAGCTGTAGGGTTTGGGAACCACCTGCGCTGCATCGCCGAGAAATTGAGATGGACTCGTTGCGAGAATCATCAATATACAGTCAAGATAGTTACGACAATATCCTTGATCGTAACGATGAGCACTTGGCTCTAATTACGGCGCTTGCAACAGACGATACCGGTGAATATTTCTTCGTAGGGAAGGACGATGCAACAGTCTCAGTCTATGAGGCCAGGACTGGTGTCTCGTTGCAAAAGCTATTTGCGCATGGGAAGACAGTGCTTGAGCTACATTACAATGAGCTTTCTTCGACACTTCTGAGCGTAGATACTGCGGGATCTATCATCGTCCACTATGTCCAGCAGCACAGCCAGAACTGGCAAGCCACTCCATTGTTAACACTACGCGACAACGGATCTGGCATTCAACAGGCTATGTTCAACCATTACGGAACACACATAATGATTTGTGTGGACGACGAAGCTAGCATCTACTCAGTAAGATCTGGGGAAAGGCTCAAATCAACTGTCAAGTGCGACCGATCAGATGGGTTTGCTTGGGCAGTTCATCCATCCAATCGAGAGCTTCTCGTTTTGGTGTCTCGCACAGAAGTCCGGTTCTACTCCTGGAAAACGTTCGAGGAATTTGACGAACATCTAAGTTTCCAAGTAGGGCCGCAAATGCCATCTGAACTTCGTGTTACAGGTGCGATGCCCATGTTGAACGGATCGATGTTAGGGTTACTGGATTACTCTGCCCACGGTGCAAGGAACACACCATTCATTGGCTGTGTTGAGATACCCCATACATTAGATGAGCCAAAAAGTCGCGCTTGTTTGGGATTCTACGGATCGCTATCTCCACAGGTCAAATACTTGGCTGGTTCCTACAGAGGCCGCCAAGTCTTCGTAAGCACAGACGGCTGGATCTGTTCTGCCAGTGCAGAGGCTTTCAGGGGTGCTGCAAACATTTTATACCATTTCATGCCCCCTAACAACTGGCTGAGGACAATTCATGAAGCCAAAATAGCGGTTTCTAAGAGTGGCGACATCCTTTTCTCCGTTTATCGTGAGGTTGCAGTTGTCAAGCGAGGTTTGGAACGCAGTTTCGATGTTCATGGGGGATGAACAAGCCACAATTTGGTAGTAATTGTTTGAATCAAGCTTTTGAAGATTTGCGCAACCAGATTACGCGAGTCACTTTTAGTGAGATGTAGAGAAAATACAAAGTTACTGCCTCAGCTTATCTCTTCTCTTCTAGTGAGTCAACAGCGGCCTAGTTTGCCTTGCTCTTCAAAGTCAGTAAGATTAACATTTCAAGGTTAACAGCAAATTGACATACACTGAGGCCGACTGTGGTCTTCCTACCACTAACAACCCACTCGAATAACTTACAGTCTACACGCAATCATCCGCCGGCCTACCTGCCTGCTCCAAGGCTGGTCCAATACAGGATTTTGATACCCGATTTTCGACAAAGATTGTGCTGTTGGCTTCCATGTCCCATGTTGAATTGGGATAGCCCGTATCGGCCCAAGTAAAATTCGAAGAGCTGACAATCTCCACAGGTATTGATCCTGCGGAAGAGGAATTCCCCATTATTCCCGACCGTTCCCAAATTCAGTCCTGGAGTTGGTTTTATAGTGGGTTGTTTCATATGTCGATGATAACGTGAGAGCGCTTCTTCCGCCAGACATCCAAATTCGAGAGATGGGCCCTCATGGGAGCAGCTAATGGTCTCGAACTGCGGAATTCCAATCTATTCTTCACGGAGAATCGCTATCTTTCTTCCTCAAAGTGACCCGGAATTGTTTCGGGAAGAACATGGTTCGTGGCGCGTACTTACGAAGGGTTGAAAGCAATCTACACATCATGCCCTGACCTATGCCCCCCCCCCCGGCTGGGTTGGGGTCAGTACAAGTCCGACTCACGCGCCTACTTTATGCTGTTCGAGTTCATCGATATGGT
Source organism: Diaporthe citriasiana (assembly GCA_014872975.1). Classification (NCBI taxonomy): domain Eukaryota; kingdom Fungi; phylum Ascomycota; class Sordariomycetes; order Diaporthales; family Diaporthaceae; genus Diaporthe; species Diaporthe citriasiana. Next base: position 6,524 of record JADAZS010000368.1, on the reverse strand, counting down.
CGACGATCTACCAGACATGCATGCATTCACCCAGCGGCTCGCCGAGATGCACCGCACTTCCATTGCTTCGGATGCCAAATTTGGTTTCCATGTTCAGTTCATGTGTGCTCTACTACCAATATACGTCACAAAGAGTGATTCTTGGGAATATTTATTCACCAAATACATGCAGCACTTGTTTGACGCTGAGAGACGCGCACATGGGGGACCCAACGAGCAGCTTCACAGACTCACGAAGTCGCTTTTCGAGCGAATAACCCCACAGCTTATCCGACCACTCGAAACCGGAGGGCGAGAAACACAGCCCAGATTAGTGCACAGCAATCTCTGGGATGGCAATGCAGGCTTGCATTCGGAGACTGAAGAGCCGCTGATCATTGAACCCATCTTGCTTTTATGCTCACACTGAGTTTGACCTTGGATCACGGAGGTGTCCCCGGCATAGAACGGGAAGGCCATGTGTTGTTACTTACCACAAGTATTTCGCGAAATCGGCCCCTGAACAAGATCACGAAGGGAGAATGCTACTGTGTTTTCTTTCTTTCGACACTAGAGCCTCCTCTTGCTGGGTCGGCAGAGCAGAATTCAGAGGCTCGTATCATTGTTCTGTTAACTTTTCTAGCTCATTATATAAAGAGGGGCGGGTAGTATTTCTAACCGACTTGATAATCTTATACTTGATTCGGTAATTATTGGGGGAAAAAATAACTGGGTTAGTCCAAAAGACTTAGGTTCTTAGTGAAATTAACAGACGGGCGCGCGCAAGTGGAAGCTCCTCTGCTAGGCTGGCAGGGAGATCTGCCAGCTGTGCCTGTTCGACGCGACCAAAATATCGCAGAGGCTACGCGAGCCGAACGTAACCACATGCCCTTCGCTGCACGGGCCCAGCCGCGAAGTTAGGCCTGGCCTTGCCGCCGCATTGCGTCTGTAGCAATCGCGTTGCTGTCCTGTGCCAGTGAGACATGCTGGCTAGTTGGTTTGGTTCCGTGCCAAGCGTTTCTATCAATTGCCTCGAGGATAATAGTTACAAGTTGCAACTCGACCTTGAGAGCCGGGAACGCCATCAGGCTGACATCATCTGCAGCCACTTTGAAATATTCTTGATTGCTCTAAAAAGTAGGTTGAAGTCCGAAGTTGTATCTGGAGTTCTGACGAGGTCCCACTATCGCCTCGTTCACACTTAGAACTATGCTTTGATTTAATATTAAAACTTGTCACACAACCGAGCAGCGTAGTAGAATCAAATTAATTAAAGAGTAGAAGGGAGCACTTAAAGGGTACTTAAAAGCACTATTTATCGGGCCCAAATAGACCTACTTACAGTATAATATACCCCCTTACATCTTGCCGGCTTGGTAAGTATAAAATAAAGCTATTATAATACTTAGCTTATATATAAAGTATACTTCTTATAGTATTTATATCTTACACCATAGTTTATATACTTTATATACTTACTACCCCCTAGATAAAGTACCCCCTTAGATAAAAGAAATATATATTTTAAGTATACCAGTTATACTTTTTAAGCTTTAGTTATATAAGTAAGCTATAGATCTTGTAGTACTTATTTAGCTATTATACTATAACCCCCTAGAAGTACTATTATACTTAATATCTAGGTTTTTAAGGCTATAAGTATATTATCTAGGTACTTATTTTCCTCCTTCTAAGCCTTCTTATACTATAAGCTTTCCTGGCTATAGGCTTCTAGTATTTTTATCCCCTGTTAGTATACGTGTTCTATTGGCTAGTTAAGGAGTAGAAGGTTTAGGGCCTTATATAGCCTCTAAAAGAGCTTCCTAGTAAGATATCTAGTCTTTATATATTTCTACACGGTATTTATTCTTACTATTAATAAGCTACTAAACCGTTAGGGTATTTAGTGGTAAGAGTATTACTTAATTTAAGCTTTCTAGGCCTTCTAGGTTAACTTTATCCCAGATACCCCTAAATAAATAGTTATATTATAATTATATATACCATAATACCCAGCTTATTTATAATACTTAGGAAAGTCTAGTTATAGTAATAATTATTATAAAAAATACTATATATACTTTAAAAGCTATATTAAGTAGAGAGAGTATAAAAGGGGAGAAAATAAGTATATAAATACCAGCTGTTATAATCGTATATAGTGATAGAGGAATTAATGAGAAAGCCGGGCTTATAACTGTTACACAACCAAGCAGTATAGTGGAATCAAATTAATTAAAGAGTAGAAGGGAGCACTCAAAGGGTACTCGGAAGCACTATTTATTAGGCCCAAATAGACCCACTTACAGTGTGACAAAACTTCCACAGGCTCCTTGTCCATGCACGTGCTGATTCCAAACATTAAATTTAAAACATACACATAAAGTCATCATGCAGACGTATTCCTAGCACTGACAACCTTGGAAATTGATGTGAACCAAGTCCTACACACCGGAATCAATCTCAGGAACGAGGTCAGTACCCTGGTATCCCGTCCAGTCTTTGCACGTCTGATAGACATCAGACGGCACGTCCATCTGCGCGATGTCGTCCGGACGCTCCAGAAGATTCACATACAGACCGGCCTCGACGTGCCAGGCCAGGTGGCAGTGGAACGGCCAGACACCCGGGTTATCCAAGACATAGTCAATCACTAAGTACCCGACGCCGATGCCTTTGACACCGGGCTGGAGGATATGCGTGTCGCGCCTCATGGGGTTGTCGAGATTGACACTGCCGTCCCACTCGCCCAGCCCTTCGGCAACGACCCAGAAATTGTGCCCGTGGAGGTGCATGGGATGCTGGCTTAAATTAGTCATGCTGTAGTTGTTGAGAATGATCCGGACCGAGCTATTGCTCCCCAGGTTGAAGGTGAGCCAGTCTGGGTTTGGGTATGATGTGTTGCCTGCCTTCGCCAGCAAGAATATGGGGTTTCTAAGCCGTCCAGGTTAGCATACAGTATTGGCTTAGACGATGTATACGAAGGCACGGGACAAGATCAATGAAAGGCCAGATGTTCAGAGTATGGGCACGGTAGCGGCTGGTACAGGCAAGTTTGTCTTGGAACTGGCCCCGGACACTTACTCGAAGTCAGCACGGAATGTCTCATTGTTGACAAACCACAGCCTGTTTCCCGAGGCGTTGTAGGCATATCTCATGTCCAACTGGAGCGTGGTCGCAGGGACTGGGGGCGGATTCAAAGGATACAAAGGTTGCGTAACGTTCAAGGGAACATTGCCACAAAAGCTGTCGTCATACGGTGTAGCCGTCGTCTCAGGCAGACGCGATGTGTCGGCGTCTTCGTAGTAGATGGCAGCCTTGGCGAACCCCTGAGTGCTTGTCGAGCACGACGGACTGACATCGGACCGCATCCACAACGCATCAGTCGGCCCTCCAGTGGCCTTGACGAGGACGTCTGTCCTCTGTCCAATGCCAATGTTTACGACATCAGTCTCGTACGGTACCACGGGGATGAAGTCCTGGGCAATCACAGTGACCTTCATGCCGTCGATGGTGAAGCGTTGCATCCCCTGGCTGCCCACGTTCATGAGACGCAACAGGTACGTCTTGCCGCTGGTCACCCTGAATTGGGAGTACTCGGCATCGGACGAGCAAGTCAGGCCGTACGCCGTCACGTTAGGATTGCTGCAGTCGAACGGCATCCGTCCGTTGATGAGATTGTTGTCCGAGTACGGTTGCGTTATGGGGGCTGGCAATCCGACGGTGAATTTGACCTGTTCATTGTAGTCTGTATGATACCAGTCGGACTGGGAGATACATTCTTCGGTCAGCTAATTGCAAATCCAAGTGGCTTTCCTAGATTCCCCAGGAGTTGACAGCGGCAAAGGGCGCGTCTGTCGCGCGAAGGGACAGGAATAGGGGTGACTGACCAAGAAGACGGGACCAAGGTCATAGTCGTAGGTTGCCTCGGGTTGCTTCGGTCTGGCTGTGTGTTAATGCATGGCTCTGCTTTCTATTGCCACATCTCTCGGGGGCAGAGATTGATGTTCCAGATGCGAGATGGAATCATTTACGCACCCATGAATAATCATTGCGCCATAAGTGCCTGCGGAGTATTGTGCGCTGTAATGAGAATGGTAGAATGTTGATCCCCAAAGGTCCGCCTGGAACTTGTACGTGAAGGAGCTGCCCGGGGGCAGAGGGCACTGAACTGTCGAAGGTACACCGTCGTACCATGGTGTCCCGATCTGCCGGAGCCCGTGCCAATGGATGGTCGTGCCCTCGGCTGGCCCCACTACTTGGTTTTCCAGTGTGACTTCTATCATATCACCCCAGTTTGCTTCGATGGTCGGGCCTGGAAACTCCCCGTTGATAAGGATCATGGGCCGGTTGACCCCGTCTGGGGCGATGTTGGCGCGCGAGACGGTGAAGTGGTACTTGTGGGTTACTCCTGTACTTGGAATCTGATCCGGGTCTTGGAGATCGGCGGTAACATTTCCCCAAGGAGTTCCCGTCTTCTTGGATGGTCAGTGATTTCCCGGCAACGCGTTGTGTAACCTCGAGGCGTGGGTTCAACGTATGTGTGTGCTGTGGGGGGAAGAAGGGCGCTGGGATGAGGAGGCATGGGAAAATCGCAGGCCTCACCGTTTCTGTTGATCGGCCAACTCGCATGTGTGAAAACATGGGCGCGGAAAACGTCCCAAGGCTTGACATGCGCGGCTCTGCGGTAGCCACCACATGTGAGCCTAACGTGGTTGCAGCCAGTGCAAAAAGCACCACGTGCTTGCGAACGGAGCCAACTATCCAAGACATGAGTGCGAAGACACATGCAAAATCTTTGGATCCGATCTGAAACTTCGGGCTCAATGTTGCGGTTTTGACACAAAGTTGAATATACTACGCGAATGGCCGGCTATTATAGCCTCTTATATCAAACTCCCAGCGCCTCTACTTTGCCTCCTTCTCTATTGGAAGGCTGGTCTGACTGTATCTATGCAGGGATGTCGTCAGCACGCAGATGAAGACTGGATTGCATGGCCACCTGTGTGAGATGGGATTCTTTTTGTGAAATTGGAAATGCAAATGTATCCTCCATAATTTGCATTCAAAACCTCTGATGCATATCTAGAAGATTTCTACTTGGTATTTGATTCGGATATTGGAATATTGGGGTGATATTGTCGATCATGGTTTATTTTCGGATGCTTACAGATAGGGAACCTATTGCTTTCAACTGTAGTAGCAAAAGAAAAGGTCTTGTTGCAATACCGTCAATTACATAGCTGTGTCGTGATGTTACACTGACAAGGATGCAGCCATGTGGGGGTGAAGCAAGACATGAAGGTCTTGGTCACCCCCGTTTGGGAAGGACGACGGGGATTGAGTCGATCCTGTTCGGGGAGGACACATGCATTATATCTAACATCAGCGCAGCCGGTAAGCGCGGGGATGAGAAAAGAATGCACAGCTATATGGTCGTCCAACTCGGCTCGAAGGATAAGTGTGGAGCTTGAAAACGGAGATAAATTACTGTAAACGACTTAACTAGGTAATCCCGTTGCCGGGAATGACATGCTGACCTACATATGCCGTAAGAGGCTCAATCTTGGTTGACGCCCGCTAGCAACAGTCTCACGGCAGGGAGCTTACTCGAAGTCGACTAATCATTGTATCCGGTCGAGAACGTCCGAATGTTATACTGTGGCTGTCGGGCCGCCGCATATCAAGGAAGAATTGAGACCAGAATTATGACAAGATGTGAGTTAGACGATGAGGGTTCTGTCTGACTAATGACAAGCAGCGACAAGTCATGGGACAGGAAGAAGTCCGCATAAATTACAGATCCTAAAGTTACCGACCAATCTCGTCGCTAACTCCCCTGTAGCCATCCATGGATGCCGCCCAACAAATCCTATCTTTTCCTGCTTGCCCATCTTTCTTGCCATGGGTTTCTTGAAAGACAACACTCAATTTTGCTCATGATAGTGCTTTAGATCACCAATTTGTCCTTTGCTGAAGCAATGCTGCCCTCACTGGCTTCACACGCCAGTCGGCCATGTAGACTTGTTTAGCCTTTAATAAATACAACAATACCTACTGAAGAAGTCTTAACCTGTAGGCAGAGTGTACCCTCCCAGCCCTCCCCTCCCTCCAATGAAGAACTTCCAGTGTCCTCAGGACCATCAGTGTATTAATGTTATACTTTCCCGCTCATATCAATAAATCCATGGTCTGATTCAACTGGCTTATAACTAATCAGGCTTTGGCCACATTGTGTTTTTTTTTAACTATTTAGCCAACCTTTGGCATCCTTTATTGATATATCTATCTACTATTATCTCAGCTTTCTAACTACTTATCCCAGAGCTTGTATATAAAGGAAATAATAGCGTGGTATATATTACCAGTATCTAGCCCTTTTAATAATAGTAACTTTCCCTACCGGTACCTATTATTTAATACCCTTTCTACTTTTTAAATAATATTATATTAATTACCTATAATAAAGTAAAATATCTAGTATAAGATAAGATAGTTTTTCTCTTTTATAATTTAAGATTTAAATATACTATTATTATATATTA
>JADAZS010000367.1:0-13191 GCA_014872975.1 Diaporthe citriasiana | reverse complement strand
TACTTATACTTTATTTATACTTAGTATAGCCCCTATTAATAAATAGCTGATAATTAGCTATTATAAGGTAGCTAGTAAGAAAGCCTTTATTAAGAAAAATATTTTAAGTAGCTTCTTATATATTAGTATTATCCCTTTTAACCCTAAAAAGATTTTTAAAAAGATTATTACTAAAAAAGACTTCTAGTAAGAAAATAATTTACTAGTAAGGGCTATAATACCCAGTAATTTCTTAAACCCTATTATTTATATACCTAAAAAAGCTTTAAACTTAATAATAATAATTAAGTAAATTAAAACTAATTAAACTACTCTTAATTAAGACTTTAAATAGCTAATTAATAAGGCTAGAAAGTAATTTAATAAATCTCTTAGTAAGAATTTAGCCTTTAAATATAAGAATAACTATCTAAATACCCTTATAAGAAAGCTATATTCTTAAAAGTAATAATATATTTAGAAAAATCTAAATATAGACTTTACTAAGGTAAATAGGGTAATAGGTAATAAAATTAGTAGAAATTAGGGCTAGTAACCTTTAGGGTAGGCTAGAAAGCTAGATCCTAAAGTAATTAGCTATAATACCTTTAAGTATTATAAAGCCAAACTTAAGTATAAATTTTAGCTATAGATTATTATTATACGACTTAAATTAACTGTGTAACTATTAAGTGTATCCTTGTGGTAATTATGGTACTTGTATTTGGCTACCGGGTGTGTTCGGCTTGGCGGTGACGTACTCTACAAATGTACTTAGGCACCTGTCCAAATTTGTCCCATTGGCGCTTTCCTTGTGCATGCTCCACTTTGAGCCCCAACCTGTCATTCCAGTCGCTCTCTCTTCTATATCCAATTGTCCATGAGCAAACCTACATGAGTGAGATTTCAAAGCAAGGGGCTTTACCTAACATGTCGGGTTTAGACGGCTTGCGATTGGCGGCGCAGCAGTATGGCATTGGACACTTGTGGAACGACTTTGAATCGAGAATTCCGGAACTATTTGTCGATGACCCCATCGAGAGCAGAATTGGTAAAGCGATCGACGGGAGGAACCACGTTCAATGGGCAACAACTCGTGAAGGGTTACTGGATACGCTTGGGAAAGGACTCTGCGAGGTACTGTGAGCCAGCGTTTTTCGTTGATCGAGATGAATATGGCACACACTTATTGACCAAATTTTCATTAGGATTTTGAAACGGTATAATTCTTGGAGTAGGATCGGCATCACTGTCGAACTATTTTCTGCCCTATGCCAGCTTGCTGAACTCACGCCACACTTCTTGAATTTTATTATCGGAATGGGGAGGAAGTTTACGTCAAAGGATGAGGATTTCATGTCGTGTTATAGCATATGTTCAACGAACAAGAGTGGCCTGTCCTCCGCCCCGAGCAGTAGCGCGGTGACGTACGCTGACTCGCGCTGGAGTAAGTTTTTCGGCAAGTATAACTTCAACTGAATTGCATCTGATATCGCGAGATCTCTAGCGCTGTGTTACAATATTCGGTACTTTGAAAGACATGGTCGAGACCTGGAAGACCCCTGGTCATGCCGCCAGTCAGCTATTCATCACAGCTTTGCACCGAGTTCGAAGCGGTCAATCTGGGTCATCATTCAGCCCCCTGAAGCTTTTGACGTAGTTCTGCACTCGAAAAGCCATCCATTGTCTTTACACATTCGGTATATCACCGCAGGTCTTTCCAATTGGAGGCAGTATCTTGACACCTTTGCGCAGAGGTTCAAGACTCTCGTTGAGTAGAGCCCATTTTATGAGGATTAAAATGTGCAAACTTTAACGATCACTTCAGGACCAACAAATTGCAATGCCAAATCCATATAGAAAATTTCAAGTCGACTTTTCTCATGAGCAACAATTGCAAAACTCCAGAGGCAAACTATCCCACGCATTGAATATCCTGCTCAACATGAAAGATACTCTTACTCTCATCGGTGAACATTCGAAGACCATGGTAAAGTCGAAAAGTATCTCTGAAGCCGAGCAGGCAGAATTTCAACGAGACTTGGTCAATTTGTCCCGAGATGTGCAATGTTACATCCAAACTTCGCAAAAGCTCCTGCGTGCGTCGGATGACTTGAAATCCATGGTAAGTTTCCAAAAGCCCGATATGATGTAAATGGTTTCTCAACGTCTAATTAATCTGTCTAACAACATCGTTGTGCAGTATGACAACATTCTTACGTTCCGTGCACAAGAGCTGCAACATGAAAACAGCCTTAAGCTCACCCAACTGGTGCAAGCTGATGCAGTCGAGAACAAGGATATGGCGATTTTGGCAGACCTCACATACAAAGACTCACGAACTATGCGTATCGCCACAGTCATCGCTATGTTCTATCTTCCAGCGAATCTGGTCATGGTGTGTTGCCTAATCCCTTCCTACACCGTCCATTCCTTTTCACGATCTGAGTCCGGAAGATTGTGAGACTCTACACGTATACAAATATTTGATTTAAGGAAGCTCTCGCTAATCTTCGTCTTGCGACAACCAGTCATTCTTCAGCAGCACACTTGTCTGGTTCGGCACATCTGTCGACGTATCAGAAAACTATGGCTCGAAGTTGCAAGTCCGTAGTGAGATCTGGATTGCGACTGTGGCGGCGATCGTATTGGCTGCCGCTACTATTGGTTGGTCCTGGTGGTGGAACTCCCGGGAGCAGAGAAAGCCGAACAACGCAGCTCATTCCAACAAGCAATAGGGGTAGACGTGGCTTGGTAATGCGTGTTTGGCGCCAGAAACACAGCCTACTATTTGAATCGTGCAGCATATCTCCCAAGTCTATGTAAATGCACAGTAGCGAGGTAGCTATTCTCCTCCCTTTCCAGGCCTGGTACAGAGAACTGTTCATTGGCCTAATGAGCGAGCCTCAAGGGAACGACAGTATACGGTGTACATGACTTGTGGAACATTGAGATGCCCAAACTCCATGCTGAATCTCGAGAACTCCAAAGAATCTAGATAGCGTCTTATAGAATTATTCAACCATCAAATTCAAAAAGGTTCATTACGTGTGCCTCTATCCAGTTTATCTTCCGCATTTCCGTATGAGCTTTGGCTTTAGCTCTGTTCATTCAGTGGTGTAAACATCAATTTTGTCTAAGGTCTCGGAATTTTTGCTACTTACCACAAAGTTGTAGTTGAGGAGGAGCCGTGCCTCAACAACTTTCATAAACCCTAACACATAGTTTCTCCCCAGGCAACATATCGAGGCTGTGTGAGCTGTGGTTGTCTTCATGTTCAGCTGCAAACTAAGAAGGAGAAGGGAAAGGAGAAATAAGAAAGGGTATGATAGCATGCATTGGCTCGTACGTTTGATGCTAATTCAACCCCTCAACTTCATTTCCTGGCCCTCAGTTGTCCAGTTAGCTTCTAGATTCTCCCAGTGCCATGGACGGGTTCGTGAACCAATTTTCAGAAGTGCGAGATCCACAGATTCGAGGTTCTGGCGCAAGTCGCCTTGGTTAAGGCGAAAATATACAAAGGTCGAGGAGCTACGCTCGGCGAGCCGTAAGCTGAGACACGATTTGAGACAGATTTGGTGGCGGTGAGTAGGTGGCGTGGCCACATGAGCACTTGTTCAGTCACGCCATTCTCAACGTCTGGTTTAATCTACCAGTCCGGGCTCTTTTTAGTGAACTTGATTCCTTCCGTCAGCTTCCCTTTCAAGATTAAAGAGAGTTATCGCATCAGCGTCGTGAGTTCCTCACCTGTCATTATAATCGACCTGGGTTTCGTTGTTTCCTTCACAGTTTCCGTGTTTATTTTCTCGATTTTGATTTTCTTGTCTGTTTTTCGATACCCGCAAACGTCTCAGGGAATAGAACCTCACATGGTGACCGCCTAGAAATGGCTCAGGAGCAGCAAGAGATCTTGTGGAAGCCCGATGCGGACTTTTCTGAGGATGATTTGGCAAGACGGCCCTCACTGCGGTACCAGCTTTGCGGTCTTTGTAGCGGCGTCCTGTCGTCGCCAGAGATTTTTCAGATCAAGTGGGGCACTAACCTTTGGAAGGGCGTGGCTCTTTGCGGCGGCACGCTCCAGGAGACACAATGCTCCCTGCGAGCCATGCTTCTCGATTGCTCGAAAAGGTCTCGGCGCTTGGCTCCCGAACAAGAAAGGGACAAATGGCCTGATTATGAGTCCATGAATGGGGGCTTGATCTTGAGTTCCACAGGTGTGGGTGGTGACGAAGCGCTCTTATACATCCACCCTGGCTCGCCAAGCGAGGTCGGCTGGTTCAGTAGTCCCTTGTTGCGTTTCCGCGTGCAGGCTTATCTTGGTAAGACTTGTAGCTTCTGCTCCGAAGATCATGTTTCGCTGACATTCGGTCCATTCATGTAGATGACCCAGCAGCTGAGACTATAAGTTCACGGCCATTTCTTCCGGATCTGCGGTCTGAAGAGGTCTTTGAGCAGATAAGACAGTGGACAAAAGAGTGTGAACAGTCACATTCAGACTGCGGCAACGACTCTTCGGACAATACCCTACCTTCCCGTGTCATTGATGTTCAGTCACTGAGACTCCATCAGTCGACCAACGGGGAGGTGGGCGAATATGCAGCTCTCACATACTGCTGGGGTTGTCCCACAATTCCCGGTTTCCTTGTCGGAGCGAATCTGCAAGCCATGGAGGAAGATATTCAGCTCGAGCTTCTTCCGCAGACAGTGAAAGATGCAATTTTCGTTACACAAAGACTGGGCCTAAAGTACATCTGGATCGATGCGTACTGTATCATTCAAGACAGCGTCGACGATAAAAACAGAGAATTGGCCCATATGGCCGAGATCTATTCTCAGGCTTACGTGACTCTCTCTGCCTCAACTGCAGAGACTGTTCACGACGGCTTCCTGTTCCAACGGAAACCTCGGCCTCGGCATCATCTCCAGCCGTATCAATACCCTCGACTTCTCGTGCCCTTCAGTCTCCCGAATGCCGAAGGAGTTACAGGGACTGCTATTCTACAAGAAGGCGAGTGTGAGCCAGAGCCTAACAGAGAGCCGATCATGTTCCGATCATGGACGTTTCAAGAGAGGCTGCTAAGTCGGCGAATTCTTATCTTCGGAGCCCATGAGCTGCACTGGCAATGCAACGGGGCCCAACGCAGTTGTGGTGCTTTCGATCGGACTGGCCAATTCACCCGGCCTCTTTTCCTGTCCAAGGGGAGCCATCTCGAAGGTGAACAAATTCTGTGGGAATGGCAGAGTGTGGTCGAAGAGTACACTCGTCGAGATATCACCCATGATGAAGACAGACTGGTCGCATTCGCAGGGGTGGCGTCGAGGTTCGCAGAGACACAGGGCGGCAATGACGTCTACCTTGCCGGCCTATGGAAGTCGATGATTCGCGATCTGCTTCTTTGGAAGACCAATGGGTCTGACGCATCTCGGCCGACGGTGTTTGTTGCTCCTTCTTGGTCTTGGGCCTCTATGAAGTGCCCTGAAGGGATACACTTCAGCGGTGCCTTTAATGATTATGGACAAGAGCATCCATATATCGAGATCATCAAGTGCGAGACCACCGTCAAGATCACGAATCTTCCCTTTGGGCAGGTTACAGACGGTAGAATCAGACTTCGTGGCCCACTCAGACCGGCAATGAAGCCTCAGTCTACAGTAGTGTCAGAGGATGAGCAAGGCACATTGAGTACTTCAAACCCATCTACATCTGCGTCGGAGAGCTTTGAAGGCCAGGAGGTGAAGTGGTATACGTCCGATTTCGTGCCGGGATTCAACACGCACGTGAATTGGGATGTGCAATCTGAGCCTCACCACCGCCATCTTGTGTTCTATCTTCGTGTAGCGGCTAAATACGGCCTGGTCTTGGCCCTCGTACAGCCGGGAGTTTTCCGACGCATAGGGCTTCATCAATCCGAAAATAAAGAGATCGCAGACGACATTTTTAAAGGCAGCAGGGTGACGGATATTGATATCATCTGAATTCTAATATCTTGACCTTCTCATATGCAAGTGGAGAAACTACAGTAAGAGGTAATGTTTCCTAGTATTTGCAGAATTATCAACCAGACTAGACGTAGTGTAGATGCAATGGCTAATTTCATAGGTACTCCTAGGTGCCAGTCACTAGCAGAGACAACACATTGATTGATACGTCAACCAGACATGTTCCTCTGCGTCTTCCTGCTGATGTGATCTGCTGCGAAGTCACGGCAGAAGTATCCGGATGGACCGTTGTACAGTCGACCCATGTCTTCCTCTTTATGCTACTAGGCGCCCAAAGCTTACAGATAGAGATCTTGTAAATGTAGAGGATTATTGATTCAAGGTGACAACCTCCGAGGCATAAGCAGCCTCTAAAAGGAACCGCTGACATGCACGGTGGCATTGAACTACACAGACGCCTCAGACTCGCTCACAACTGTGTTTATGCTAAAAGCCATGGACTTCAGACAAGGTCACAATATCCGCATCCTTCCAACAACATTAATCGATCTCTTGTTGCTTTTTGAGGCTTATTAGGGTCAAAATCTAGGACGTAGCTATCTACATACCCGTTGGGGGACATAGGTGGGCAGACACAGCATATAGGCCCTTATATAGCATATAGAGGTAACATCCTATGTTATTTTGATATAGCATATTAATTTGACATAGTATATTAGCAAAAAGGGTATAGTACTTAGTCTATATATAGCAAAATATTGCTAAGGGGGAAAAAACAATCTAGGTGTAAGTTAAACTTATACCTTTATCATCCCTTACTAGCTAGCTACTTACCTTCTTAGCTACTCTAACCCCTAAGTTATAGAGATTATAGAGATAAGATTATTACTCTCTTTAAGAGGTAGTTTCTTCTCTAATAGCTCTAATTAAAAGATATACTAAGCCCTTTTGGTCAATATACTATATTAAATTAATATATTATATTATTTCCTACATGTTATGTCAATTGCTATATACTACGTCTGACCTTTAATATCCTCTAATGGGTATCAGGCTTTAGTGAATGGGGCATACAAAGAGACAGAATTCCAAATGCAGAATATAACCTTCGAGTATGTCCTCATGGAGAAGATTTCAACTCCACCAATTCCTGATCTCTTGATCTTCCAAGTCTTTATAGGGTGGATGTAATTATAGTCCTTCAAAAAGAATAGTGTCGCCATGAAGAGCCCCAATGCTTATCCGACGCTGGATGGCCCTGCGTGTGTAAATATGCCCCCCTTAAGTGCCTTTTCAAGGATCCCTGAGAGACTGAAAATATTGATGTCTCCATATTACCGACCCTCAATTGCATTTCGCTCCTGCTCCAAACCGTAATCATGGTCCTCTTCGTGCAAGTCTTCGTCAGTCTCAGATTCACCTTCTGTCTCATAGAGGTGTGGATTTTGCTTCCTAGACAAGTGTTAGCTAGCCTCGGGTCATATCATCCAACACTGGATTTTAACTCACAGGTCCCGTTTATACAAGTACCTAGTCTAACAAACATATGCCTCCCCTCGCAAGGACGCCGAACATTATGAGTAGTTGAAACAGCGTTTTTATGGGTTTTGCCCACGGCCGGACAGGATGAGGTTGAAAGGCAGGGCAGCGAGCTTGTGAGGCAGTGAGACATGAGGACGAATTCTTGACATAGATTATTGAGCGCAACGTCAAGTGACCGGAGGCTCTGCCTTTCTGTTGCAACAAGAGTGAGACATGGAGGTACGTGTATACTTTTCATAGCTGTCAAGAGAATAAAGTCTCGAGTTTAATACACTCTCGTCGCAAGTCAATCAAATCGTTCATCAAGGATCATCAGAACAACTTGAACCCTCCGGGCACGCCTTTCTGAAACACTCCTTCAGGATCGTACTTCTTACTGACCTCCTGCAAAAACGCCTTGTTGTCCTTACCGTAGGAACCGATAGGATCCTGGAAGTCCCAAGCATAATTCATATACTTAAAAGGCACAGCCGTACCTCTCGACGCCGCATCCTGGTCGATCCCGTCAATGACCTTCCGAAACGTCCTAACAATCTTTTCGTCATCCGCCTTATTCTTCCACCAGGTCAATGCAAGGATAGACACAATCGGCCCATCCGCAGCCAGCCCCAGCACATTTCCCCCCAGCTCCGCGCTCTTCCTCAGCATCGAAGCCGAGTATGGCTGCAGGGTGAGCGAACACGTAATACCCTCACACTCCTTCAACGGCTCCAGCGCAGCGAGATATGCATCAGCAGCAGCCTTCAGCGTCGCAGCATCAGCTTTGACATGGGTGTTCATATACGCGCACCGCACACCGTCCGCGGACTGCTGCGCCTGCTCCCCCGCCGCGTCCGTAAGAGTCAGCTCCCGCATCGAGTTGAGCTGGTCCACCTGGGGGGTAACCTTTACGAACGGGTCCAGCACGGCCGGCGCGCCATCCCCGGGAGCCCGAGGCCCCGTGTGGTACACCTGGTTCATACACAGCGTTCCGCCCATCTGCATGTACAAGGCACTGTACCCGATGCTAAGCATCAGGTGCGTCTCGTCGGTAGCGTCGGGCTTCTTCAGCTCTGTCACCAGCGCGTCCACCTGTCCCGGGAAACTTGGCGGGAAGTATAGCACTGCGCCGCCCCAGAAGGAACCCTGGGGAAACGTCCGCAGGTCGAAACGTGTGACGATCCCAAAGTTGTTGCCCCCGCCGCGCAGCGCACGCCACAGGTCGGCGTTCTCAGACGCACTGGCACTGACAATCTCGCCCGAGGCGAGGACCACCTCAAACCTAGTCACGTTATCGCAGATAAACCCCTCGCGAGAGGAGAAGAAGGAGAGCCCGCCAGAGAGGGCCAGCCCGCTGATGCCGCCGAGGGCAGAGCGGCTCCCTGTGACGCCTAGCCCGTGTTCCTCGACCGCGGAGTAGATGGGACCCCAGCGCTCGCCGGCAGCGGCAGAGACGCAGCCTTCCTTGACCTCTATGCCTCTCAGGAGGCGCAGGTCGACGGTGATGCCGCCCTGGACGTTTGCGCAGCCGGGAAGAGGCTGTTGGCCGGCACCGCGAACTATGGTATGGTCAGCCTTCGGAGCTGGGGTCTTGATGTGCCTGAAAACAACCCACTTGCGAATTCCGCCAAACCATCCAGCGCATAGCTCTTAATAGTGGTCATGAACTTGGCGACGTCGTCGGCAGTCTTGGGGAGGAAGATTGCCGACGGGGCTATCTCGCTCTCCAGACATGAGAGATATGACGAGTTGAGCTTATCGTACTCTTCTGTGCCGCTCAGTGCCAGCTGCTCTGTGGGAAAGAGACTCTTGAGAGCTTCGATCACAGGCGAGTCCATGGTTGGCTTTCAAGAAGATGGCGCTACAAGATCAATGATGGATATAAACACGGACTGAGGCGAACCACGAAGTATGGTATACAAAGACAG
This sequence comes from Diaporthe citriasiana, assembly GCA_014872975.1. Classification (NCBI taxonomy): domain Eukaryota; kingdom Fungi; phylum Ascomycota; class Sordariomycetes; order Diaporthales; family Diaporthaceae; genus Diaporthe; species Diaporthe citriasiana. The sequence continues at coordinate 3,823 of JADAZS010000367.1, read as the reverse complement.
ATGGCGGAGGGAAGTGCAGTGACTGCTGAGTTCTTCAGGACCACAAAAAAAAATGAAAATACAGGAGTCGATCTCAACGCTCTGCCAGTTTTGCCGGCTTTCTACCAACATGCATTGCTGCGCCACCCAACAACCTGCCAACTACTGTTGCACCGGCCCGTTGCCAGCACCGTCTTATTTGACATCTGCAACAACCCCTCTCATGCAAGGCACCAGGTCACTACCTGATGGATGACTACTGTGGTAAAATGCCATACTAATGTACCCATCAGTGCGTCAAATCTGGAAAAGACTATTTGTATACTAGGCCTCATTTCAATCTTTCCATTCAAAGTTTCCAGGGAAAACGTAAATAGTCCTAGATGCGTGTAAAATAGCACAAATGGACCGCTATGCGCCTCTTGGCTGTCCTGCCCTACTCAAAGCACGTACCTCAGTTATCGTCCCTCATTTTGCTCTTACAAATGTAATACGTTGACATTATGGAATACCATTGTGCCAGTGATTATGAATACAACACTGTTTCTCATGTACACAAAATTACAACACGTGCATATTTGTGAAATGACGTTACTTTGTTGACTGCATGTTAATGTCGATTCAGCATTTTACCGCAATGCATTCAAAATATTATCAAGCGGGGACGCTCCTCGTAGCAGGAATGTGAATCATCCTCAGTATTTCTTAAACTTCTATTGGGTCATTACAAAACCGCTTGCTGTCAGTTGAGATGGTCAAAGGGCTAGACAGGGGATCAAGCTTCAGCCATCAAATGAGAATTGCTCTGAGCTTGGCGTTGGCCACTGGTGCCTCGATCTCGTCCTTGATTAAGCAAGTCTGTCTACTTCAAAGCCTCGATTTACCAACCCATAGTCACACAAGGGTACCTGAATGTTTGATTCTAGGGATATTCCTCGTCTCAAAATTGGGTTCGAGATCCCGCTCGACATTCAACCATCCTGCGACAGCGTAGACGGACGGCAGGATCCGTCTTAAGTCGCAAAGGAACGCTTGATAAGTGCTATGAGGAGCACTAAGAAATCCCATAATGTTACCAATATTCCTTAGCTTCCATTAGCTTGCCGCGATGGATGATGGATACCTAGTCAACTGGCAGCCTGGCGCACGGGCGTCTGTCCCGTCAGCACAACTAAACTTTACTAGTTCCTGGATGCTCCTCTCCTCTCCTATAACTCTTTCACTACGACGCGAGAACTGGTTTTCTCGCTCAACCTTCTTGACACATTCAACCAACAGTCACCATGTCTGAGTATACATCCACCATTGAGGGGTTTCAACGCGCCATGAAGTGGTCTCTTACCGGCCCACCTGAGGAGACAAAGGAATACGCCGAGGCCACAGTGGTGCCCACCTTCTACCACCTGGCGAACGGACAACGTCTCTCGTACGATGCGTATGTCAAAGGGGTAGGAGAGTGGCGTGCCAAGGTCAGCCACTATGAGCCTGTTGTGTAAGATGGATACTCCTTGATCTTGGACATATAGAAGATGTTCTGCTAACACGTGCATCCACGCCATTAGCCACGAGTTCCTCCGCGATGGTGATAAGCTGGCGGCGTTTATGACCGGAACGATCAAGGTTGATGGGGCTGACGTTGAATTCGAGAGCTCCATGTTTGCCAAAGTTGACAGCACCGGGAAGATGGAGTGGCTAAAGGAGAGGAGTGTCTGGGGCGCTGCAGGTGCTACACCTGACAAGGGCACTGGCCTGAAGTCGGGCATGTCGGCTCATGACTGAGTAGAGGTATCAGCCCACAAGCTCCAAGGCTGTAACCAAATGTGGTTCAGTAGGCTATTTAGGCTGTTATTTGGTTCGGTGTCAAATAGTGAGATGAGATATTACGATTGTCGCTGCACGTTTGGTGAAGATACTTTCTCGGATGGGCCATACCTGTCAGCCTAGCATCTCACCTTAAGGTGAACATGATTCTGGATTGGTCAAGTCGCCTGTCGAACAACTGCATACAAGACACGAATTATGGTATTGACGTTGCACGGGATACCGTGAATAAAAGCGATTGTAGCTATGTAAGTCTGTTCGCAACTACGAATAGCTGGCAACTGGCTCACCCAAAACATCCAAGCGAGGGGTGATCCCAAGGCCAGGCGTGCTGGGAGCCGTAACACGGCCATCGACCACTTGAAAATCTCCATCCGCGGTCTTAAGCGTGACCATGTCGGTAGACCCCAGGATACACCGTAAATACCGCTCCGGTACAGTCTGGGCCAGGTGAACAATAGCAGCGAACGCGATATCCGAGCCGGTGGTCTCCTGCACACTAAATGTGTAGCCCGCGGCTAGGCAAATGTCCCGCTCGCGACGTCCTCTGGTCAGGCCGCCGTTCTTGGAGATCTTGAATCCGATTCCTTCTGCGGCGTCATCAGCGATGAGCTGCGCGATTGAGGCTTCGTCGGTGGCGAGTTCGTCGTAGATTATGGGGATGTCAGTCCTCTTCCGAAGGGAACGACACTCCCGTGCAGTGGCACAAGGGGCCTCCAGCACGAAGTCCAAACCGTCCGGCAACTGCCTTAGCATGCGAAGGGCGATCTCAACAGTCAGCCCGCCGTTGGCATCGACGAGGAAGAACTCCCCAGGCTGCCTGTCAGCCAGCGATGCAGTGATCCGCCTAGCATCGGCGACGGGATCGTCGCCCGAGATCTTGACCGAGTGTCCCACGTACCCTTTCTTCCTATGGGCCTCGACCCGACCCCGCATCTCCGCCGGCTCCCCCACGCCGATGGACGAGATAAGCGGCAGCCGGACATCGGTCCGGCCGCCGAGGAGCTCGCAGACGGGCAGCCCGACCGACTTGCCCAGGACGTCCCAGCACGCGACGTCGATGGGCGTCTTCGCGTGCAGGTGGCCGACGAGGGCCTCGTCCATGGCGTCGTTGATGCGGTCGACGCGGCGTGGGTCCAGGCCGATGAGCTTTGGGGCGATTTCTGCGATGCCCGCCCTGATGCCGAGTGCGTGCGAGGCGATGTAGTTGGAGCCGAAGGGGGTGCTCTCTCCCCAGCCCTCGATGCCGGTGTTGGTTGTCACCCGAACGATGGTGGCGTCGAAGCTGCGGTACTCGCGCCCGCCGGATAGGAGATAGACTCCGCCGGAGTAGGGCAGGTTGACTTGGAAAACATCGATTTTGGAGATCTTGAGTTCAGACATGTTGGTCAAATAACTTGTCAGTTGAATAGGACGAGACGGATGTAGTGATTGTTGGTGTGGGCTGAAGCTACTTGCATGTGCACTCAGCCATGTTTACCAGAAACGATGCCCGGCTCTTTAAGTCATCTGTACGAGTTACCAATCTTACCCCTCATATCGAGAACTCTACGTACACAGAATTACAAGTAAAGGGCGCAGAAGGATGATGTGGAGGAAAAAGATGCAACCTGGAATTTAAGTAGACTCAAACTAGAATGGGAAATTGTCACGATTTCAAGCATAGCATACCAAATAGAGTAAATTGCCTACTTATTCTGGTTTATAGATAATAGGAGCGGGGCGCTTATATTTATACTAAATAGAATACCCTAAGGTGGGGTCCCCTAATATATAATATACCCCCCAGATAATTAGTAATCATCTAAATAACTATTATATACTCTTATTATAGTATTTTAATAATAGGAAAGTATAAATAAGTATAGAATATTTACTATCACTTAGATTAAACAATTAGTTTATATAATAGTGTAAATAAACCTCTAAATAGGAATAATAGAGTATTAAATTAATATAATAAAATAAATAGTAACTATTATAGATATTTTAAATACTTAAAAATATATTTAATCTACTAATC
>JADAZS010000366.1:0-13499 GCA_014872975.1 Diaporthe citriasiana | reverse complement strand
TTATTTTATACTTCTAGTAGCTTTATCGGCTTTCTTTAATAGGTATAAGCTATAAGGTAATCTCTATATATTTAGATCTATTTTATACTAAGTACTTTAATCTTTAAGCCCTACCTTGAATTTTATAAATAAACCTAATATACCTTAATATAAGTAAATTTTATACGAAATTAGAATATAGTAATAGCCTAGAATAGTATATTAAACCCATAAAAGAGTTTTTATTAATAGTCGGGTAGGCTATTAGAAATATACCTTAACTCTAAATACTTAATATAGGGATAAGGATAACTAACTGTAATAGAGGGTATCTTATAGACTTTAAGCTTAAGGTTTTCTGGGATAACTCTCTTAAAGTCTTATATATAAATCTAGTTATTAGTTATAACGGGGATTTCCCACATATAGCCAAAGCTATGGTTTCCCAAGATATAAAAGATATATAGAGGGAATCTCTTCTAGAAGCGGCAAATATAGTCTTAAAAGTTAAGGTAGTAAGAGTACTTAACCTAGTGATAATAGATTATTAGATAGAGATATATTTCCCGGATAAGACGGATAAAACTATAATATTAATTCTTAAAGGGTTTAACAGGAGTCTAGTCCGTAACTCCTTTATATATAATATAATATAATGGTTTTACTCTTAATTCCGTATATATATTCTTTTAAGTAGTAAGCGGTTACTTTAAATAATAATAAATATATAAGACCCTATATTAAATACTATATAATACCAATAATAGTATATTTATAAATACAGTTAACTACTTAGAGTTAAAATAGTTAGCCTTATAGTAATTATATAGATAAGGCTAGTTAAAATAATTAGTATTGGTTTAGGGTAACTTTTCCCTTCTCCAGATTAACTACCCCCTTATCTACAAGGAGATCAAAAAGCCCTACTAGACTTTAAAGCCACGGTAATACTATCTGTAATCCCCTCTATATCTCTTATACCACTAATCTTGATATCCTTAAACCCAAACTTAGGTAAGTAACCCATAGTATAGCTGGTAACTAGAACCAGAATCTACTTTTATTTTATCTACCACTTTACCACCCAGGATATTATTCACGGTAGGTTATAGATAACCTAAAAAGGTGGTGGTAACCTTAACCTTAATATTCTCGATATAGTCCTAAATATAAAGATAGTGGCTACCAGGTATAACCTATAGATTAAACTTAACCTAGCTAAGCTGGGTAAAATATCCCCTTTTAAATCTCCACAGCTTTCTATAGTTAATTATAAGCATCAGCTTATTATTCTTAGTATTAATCTTAAAGTTAAACTAAAGCTTACCCTTTTCCTAGCAAGAAATTAGGAGGATATTATAAACCCTGTAATTAAGCTTAATAATAAACTTAGCTTTAGGATTATTAAATTTAGGCTGGCTAATAACCTTATACTTCTCTAATCTATCTATCTTAATAGTCTTAATCCACCTATTTCTCTATTAGCGGTAATTAGAATTAGCAAGAAGCTAAATAAAATACCTAGGATATACTATATACCTATACCTATAAGAGGATAGCCTAATAGTACCAACTAGTTAGCTAAAGTAGCTTTTTTAATAATTAAGTAACTAAATTTACACTTATTAAGGTATAGTTTACTTAGTCAGAGAATCTTATATACCTATATTATTTAAGTAAGCTACTCTAATAATATTATAGACTTAGTGGTAATACTTTCTTATAAAGTTAGCCGATTTAAAAAAGGTAGGTTAGTTTTTTTATCTAATATTACCCACAGAAATTAGTTATATGTATATACCACATAGGTAATTACCTACCTAGGTAGCTTTTATCTAATATATATTACACCTTTAGTCCTATTATAACTAGGCTGGAGGACTTTTAGCTAAAAAATACCCTCCTTAATAAGCATAAAAGTATATATATTCACATCCTTATATACCTAGATAAGCTCCTTAAGATTAAACTCACGGTAGGAAATACTTTAATCGGGGTTAAAGTCACAGATATTAAAAGATATACCCATATAGTCTTTATACACTATACCGGAAATATAAGAAAGCTTTAAGATCTAATTCTTAATATCTACAAGTATAGGCCTATATTAAAATATCTTTAACTATTTTCTCCACTATTAAGCTTATAATAAATACACCCATAAAGGTAGAAGCTACCTAGATATTATAAGCTATAAGCTCTGGTTTAAAGCCGTTAATAATTATATAAAGGTACCTTCTTTAAAAGAAAAAGTAGCCACTAATCCTTAAATTTAAGGAGATCTTTATTTAAGCAGCTTTTTGGTATCAGTTATTATAAGAATAATAATAATTATACTTTATATAATTTAAATAACCTCCACTTAGTTGTTAGCTATAAGAATGATCTAAAAGGTAAGTAATATACTATATACAGGTAGGAAAAGAAGATAATAATTATAGACCTAAAAACCCACCACATAATTTACTCCCACTTCTTTTTATTCTTATACTGGTAATATTGGGGTCTTAAACTTCTTCTATCCAAGGTCTAAGGTCTAAAGCTCCTTAGTAAATATCCTAGTACCCTTAGGCTATATTAGTGGTAATATAATATAACCTTGTAGTCTTCCTATCCACAATAAGACTAAGAAGCCTTAGTATATATAAGAACCACGATAATACTATTTATAATCTTCTTGGTATCTTTTATCCCACCTATCTTAATATCCTTGGCCCTAACTTTAGTTAATCTAAACCTAGCTTAAAAGCCCAGTACTATATTAGCCAGGCTATTATAATAAAGCTGGCAAATAGGGATAGAATTAAATTCTATCCTCTTAGCCTTGTTACCTTATACCATATAGTTACTGTTAGGCTACTTGTAGCCCCCAAAATATAATAGTAGCCTTAACCTAGATATCTTCCACACAGTTACTATTATACTTAATTATAAGTATTAGCTTATTATTCTTAGTATTAATCTTAAAGTTAAACTAAAACTTACCCTTTTTATAATAAGGAATTAGGAAGATATTATAAGCCTTATAACTAGGCCTGATAATAAATTAGGCCCCAGATTTATTATTCTTAGGTTAGTAGATAATCTTAAGCTTCTCCGATATCTATCTAAATAATCTTAGTCTACTTATTTTTATATCGGTTAAGATACCAATAAAGTAATCTATATACATTTAGCTTATCTTAATCTTAGATTAAATATAAGTGGTTTTACTTCTAATTCTGTATATATACTCTTCCAAGTAGTAGGCGGTCCCTTTACATAGTAGTAAATACTTAAGACCTAGTATTAAATACCATATAATACCGATAATAGTATATTTGTGGATATAGTTAACTACTTGGAGTTAAAATAGTTAGCCTTATAGTAGCCACACAGATAAGGCTAGTTGAGATAATTTAATTAATTCTGGTTTATTTATATATCTCTATAGTAGCCTTGTTAATAGGATAGAGTCTACTAGAGCTTCTATTAATCACGGCCTATAGGCTTAACTACTTACAAGCTTTTATTAGAGCCCAAAGCAGCTATTTAAGCCTATATAAAAAAGCTATAAAAAAGACTCTATCTTAGTAAAATTATTATACTTTTAGACTTAGGTAGAGGTACAGGTAATATTATCTACTATATAAAAATTAGTAATAGAGAGAAGTCTTACTTAAAACTAAGAGAGGCTATCCCAAAAGATAGTAAATATTTTATATCGGAAGTTTATATTTAATATTTTACGGCTAATAAAAAATAGGTAATCTTTATAGGGCTATATTTATAGATAAAGTATTTAAGAAGCTACTTTTAATTAAGATACCATAAAAGTATAAAAATATTAAGAATAAAAACCTATAGGCCTAGAGAGCTATTTTCTCCAAGTAGTAATATTACTCTATCAAATAAAACTTTAAGTAAAAAAAAACTAATAAAATATAGCATATTATCCTTAATAATCTGGATTATAGATTTAATATATAGCTATATAAAGATAAGATCTATAAAGTCTTTAAGGGTTTAGTTATACCAAAGATACTAGCTCTTATCAAGAAGTAAATTAAGGCTATTAAGAAGACCTATAATAAAAAAATTCCTTATATTATTCTCCCAGTTAGTAGTTTTAGCAGATATCCCTATATTCTCTAGAAATTATATAAGATTTTTAATCCTAGTAGTATATTAAAGAAGTAAAAGCTAAATAACCCTAAAATCAAGATATATAGTAATAAAGGTAAAACCCTGTAGGGAGCTATTAGTAAAGGTACCTACCAGTTTAGTATATATGCTTAGCAGGATAAGTATCTACTAAAAAATTAAAAGATAAGAGTTAGTATAGGCTTTATATAAAATATCCCTAGCTCCAAAGAAATACCCCTCCCCCCCCCTTTAACTATCTTAACACTAAGTTTAATATAAACCACTTTACCTTACCATCTAACCTGGTACCTTCTATAAGGTACTATAGTATCCACCTTAACCGATAATACTCTTCCCTTCTCAGTTTATAATATTATCGCCAATATCAAGTTAAATACCAGTTAAAATACCCTACTAGTTTACTCTTTTACTATTACTAATATTATAGGTAACTCCTCTATAAAAGACTAGCTTATAAGCTATAATAGCACAGCTAGAAATATTAATAAGGTATTTTAGAAGCTAAGAGTAATAATAGGGCTATATACTAACCTGTATAATAACTATAATACCCTTAGTAATATCTTATACTTCTACTAGTAGCTTCCTTAGCTATAACCCTATAACATTTGGATTATAAGTACCTACTACAAATAAGGGATATTTTAAGATACTAAACTAACCTGGTAGTATATAGCTCACAGTAATAGGTCCCTTTATTAATAACACCTATATCTATATTAATAAGATTATAGTAGTTAGCCTATTTACAATATACCCCTACCAGGTCTATATAAGAGTCTACAATATTATAAAAGCTACAGGCTAGTTTAATACTACTACTAATAGCCTGGTAGATTTTCTCGATAAGAAGAAACTCCAAGCTCTAAATACTATTACGGTACAGGAAAAGGATATAATAAGTTATATAGTATATTACTACTATAACTTAACCAGGCTGATAAACTACTAGTAAACCCTTACTATTAATAAGTCTAAAATATACTTTAGGGTAGTAGGGAAAATATTTAAGGAATAGCTTTTTATCTAATACCAAGAGGGCTTTTTAGAATTAAATTATTTAGGTATAGGGGATATAAGAGAGACTTAGTAAAAACTATAAATCCCGATTAAATTTTAATTTTATTTAATCCTTATTAAAATACGTGTAAAGATAATAATAGCAGCTTTAACCTTTTTTTCTTAGTAGACTACACTTTTGTAATATATAACTAGGTATCTTTCTTATAACTGTGGTACTAGCAAGGTACTAACAGTAAGTAAGGTCTTCTAGTTAAATAATATTATCTATACTTTACTTTCTAAATAACCCTTCTAGCTATCTTAAAACTAAGTCTAGGAGAAAATACTCTATCTTATTACTAAATCTAAACCGGTATCTTATATAAAACACCATGGTAACCACCTTAACCAACTATATACTTACCTTTTCCGTAAATAATATTATTACTAAGGTTAAGTTTAATAATACTCTAATTACTTTAACTATTTAAGTATTTATAATTACCAATATCCACAATAATACATCTATATAAATCTATCCGGTAAAGTATAATAGGGTAGCTGTAGATATTAATAGGGTATTCTAGTAGCTAAGGGTAATAATAAGGCTATATACCAACTTATACAATAGCTATAATACCCTTAGTAATATCCTATATATTTTCCAATAGCTTCCTTAGTTAAAGGTAATCAAGGTTAAGATTATAAGTACCTACCAAGAATAAAATAAATTATATAAAACCAGATTAACCTAGTAGTATATATAGCTTAACTTAATCGGTCCTCTTATTACCAGTACATAAAACCATATTACTATAGCTGTTTTGGTTAGTCTGCTTACTATCTATCCCTTAAACCTCTTCCAGCTCTTAGCCACCACAGGCTACTTGTAAAGGGAAACCCCTGTATATTTACTAACTAGAAAAAGAACCTAAAGGTCTAGATATAGCTAACCAGCCAGCTAAGCTAGCTTTCCTTAATGGCAAAAAGCTTTAACCCCTAGCCGGTTCTAGTAGTAAGCTATATTCCCGTAAAAGTAAGAGTAATCTTAAGAAAATACCCCCTAAAATTAAATATAAACCAGTATATATTATATACTTACCGCTAGCCCTGCTACTAGAGGCTCCGGCTTATAGTAGTATATAATACCCACGATAGGAAGAATACTATACAGGTAATAATAACACCCTACATAGCTAATATTAAGCTGCCAGGGTAGTAGTTATAATACCCAGCTTATCCTATCTAATCTACTCCCAAGGCTCTTTAATTTATATTATATCCAGGCTAGTAATAATATAAAGACTATAATATCCTAACTATAAAATAGCCTAAATTAGTTTACATTATTATATCTAATCAAGCCGGTCTCAGCTTTATTATCCTTATCTATATTATCCTTATAAATATTATATTTAGTATTATACTCTAAATTATTACTATTAAACTCTCCTAGCTACTCTTTATTATAACTCTAATATACTATAAACTAACGGCTATTTAACTAGTAGATAGTAGATTATACCTAGTATTACCAAGATAGGGGTAAGGATTTATTATATTTAAAGAATAAAAGCCCTGGCCCTAACTAAAACTATACCCTTAACCGTGTAAATATTATACTTCTAATACTAAACTACCGGCTAACCTAGGCTACAAGATAGCTATATATATTATTCTATTAACCTACTAACCCACCTAAATTACTCCTACTATAGAAACCATATTAATAGCCTAAAGATCAGCCAGTAATACTATTAGGCACACAGTATATATTAACCAAGATAGATACCGGTAAAAGATTATTATCGGAATTAACATTAACCCTATATTCCCCAAAGAACAGGCCTAAGTATATACTAATAATATATTAAATACCTAAGTATAAAGCAGCTAGGGGGCCAAAATAAAATAAGATATTATTATAAAGATAAATAAAGTTATCTACTATAGAAAAATAAGTATTTACCTAATCTTAAATAGCTATACTATTAATATTACCTATAAGTATATAGACGGTATACCAGATAAAGGTATAATAAATATCCTTGTAAATCACTACAAGATTAGAGGTTAGGTAAAGGGGGTAGTACTAGGGCTTAAAGCTGGCATAGTTATTAATATATACTACTACTCTGGTATTACTACTCTGGGGCTACTGGGAGAAGTACTACTAGTAGTTACCTATCTACTTATACTTAATACTACCCGGGATAACGGTAACCTATCTGTTACCGGAAAAAGGGCCAGGGATACCTAGGGCTATAATATAAATCTATTTCTTAGCCTAGTAAGCAAATAGTAGTAATACAAGGTTTAAAATTATATAAAAATAGCAAGGAAAAGTGTAAGCATCTAAGGTATAAGTATCTAAGTACAGTAAGGGGTAAGATACTACTATAAGAAAAATATAACTACTAGGTTTAAGTAGGCTAAGTAGGGACTAGATAACCTACTGGGTCTAGGGTAAGGTAAGGTTAAAAAATATACTAATATAAAAGATAACCAAGATACCGTTAGGAAATAGTTTACTAATAGTAGCAAGATTTTCCACAGTATAGAGGGTAGTTATATCTATATTATAGATCCTAATAAACTAGCCGATAAGCTTATTAAAGGTAGTAGTTTTATTATTAATTCTCTAGATAGTCCTAGTTACCATATATAGGGAATTATTAATACCTATAATATTAGTAGGCATGGTATCTTTATAGGTATTAAGGAATTTAGCTGTAATAACTATAAAGGATATATTAGTATAGCCTATATTAAGCATATCTCTCTTGGTAACAGGGTTAAGTTAGGCGGTATTAAGGAGGGAGGTATTATAAAATAGTATACTAACCTACTCCTAGAGGTACTAGGTAGTATAGTTATTACACTATAGGCTATTCTATATATTTATTATAGCTAGAACCTATAAAATACTAGTTAATAGGGGGGAGCTTTAGAAATTACTACCTGCTATTAGAAACTAGAGATTTATTATAACTGTAAGGTCTTACTGGGAAGTTAAAGGTTAATAGATTTAATCGGTACTACTATAGATATAGTAAGGCTATCAGTATTAGCCCCTAAGTATAAGGCTTAAGGTACTATAAACCTTATAAAAGCTATACAGCTCCTACCTATATCCCTTTGTAGGTTAAGGTATAAAAATAGGAGATAAATTAAACGGAGAAAAGGGGAAAAGGGGAAATAATACTTCTCGTGATATAAATAAGGCTAATTAAGCTTTAATATAAATAATTCTACAGTTAAGTGGGCTATTATATAATAAGTATAAAGTAAGCTTACTACTCTGGAGAAGAAGTAATAGTAGTAGGCTTAGGTAATAGTAAGAGGAAAAATAGTATAAGTTAAAAAAAGTAGTCTAAAACTTAATAAGAAAGGGTACCCACTTTAGTATAAGCAAGGTTAAGTTAAGGGTATTTACGGTTTCTTGATAGCTATAAGCTAGCTAAAAAGAAGCTAGTCTTAAGGGTTTCTTACTAGTAATCTGGGATAAAAACTTTCCTACTTCGGTTTTAATATCAAAAGTTTTTTTACCAGGACTTATATATACTTAAGTACTAAGATCATAAAGTTGCTTTTATACTAATTAGGCCAGACAGGTAACTTAAAAGCATTAAGTAGATTGGTTAACCCTACTAGGTCTAGATAAGGTATTAAAATATTATCAAAGTAACAGGAGTTTTTAATACTAATACTAATAACCTTGTAGACTTTTTTAACCGGGTAAGACTCTAAGCTCTAAATATTATAACCACACAATAAAAAGATATAGTAAGTAGTATAACTGGTTTCTTATATACTTTTAACCCTGCTAACCAAAAGGCTAGTAATTTCTTATTATTAATAAGATCAGGATATAGTTTAAAGTAGTAAAAAAGATTTTTAAAAGGGTCTTTTTATCTGATAAGGGGAAATTTTTAGTGGCTAAAGTATATATAGTATAATAAACTCGGAAACTTTAAAGAAAACTAGAAATCCCAACTTAGCTTTAATTATAACTTACCTAATACCAATACATATATAAATATACTAGCAGTAATCTTAATATATTTTTCTTAATAGACTAAAACTTAAAGTAGGTTACATTCTTATAACTACGGTATCTTTTATCTTTAAATAAAACTATATATACCTTACTTTTTAAATACCCCTTTTACCTATCTTAAACTTTAATCTTAATAGAATACTTTACCTTACTAGTAAATCTAAGCTAATATTTCCTATAAGATACTATTATATCTACCTTAATTAATTATACGCTTATCTTCTCTGTAAATAACCGTATCGTTAAAATCGAGTTTAATAATACCTAAAGTACTTTATCTATCTAAGTATTTATAGTAACTAAGATTAGTAATATCTTATCTGTGTAAACCTAGCCTGTAGAGTATAATAACGTGGCTAGAAATATTAATTTGGTATTTTAGTAGCTAAAGGAAATTATAAGGCTATATACTAATATATATAATAGCTATAATAACCTTAGTAATATCCTATATACTTACTAGTAGCTTCTTTAGCTATAGCTTTATAAGGTTAAGATGGTAAGTACCTATTAAGGATAGGATATATTATATAGTACCAGATTAACCTTGTGGGGTATAGCTTAACGTGATTAGTTTCCTTATTAATAGTGTGTAAAATAATATTAGTATAGCTATATAAGTTAACCTATTTACTATCCTATTCTGGGAGATTTACTTTAGGTATTAGAGTATTATAGAGGTAATAGGAATTTTTAATACTATTATTTACAGCCTTATAAACTTTCTTGATTATATTACACGCTAAACTGTAATTATTATAACTGCCTAATAGAAGGATACGGTAAGTAGTAACCCTAATTAGTAGTATACCTTTAGCTCTGTTAATAAAAGGCTAGTAAGTATATATTATTAATAAGACCAAGATATAATTTAGAGTAGTCAGAAAGATATTTAAAGAGGGCCTTTTTATCTAATAGAAGGGGAGTCTTTAGTGCTAAAATAGGTGTGGTATAATATTATAGTAGAGATTTAAAGAAAACTAGAAAATCTAACTTAATACTAATTCTAATTTATCCTATACTAATATATATGTAAACACACTAATAGAAATCTTAATATAATTTTCTTTATGGATTATACCTTTTAAGTATATATTTAGGTATATTCCTTATAATTATATTACCGGTAAGGAGCTAGAATTAAGTATGTTTTTATTATTAAAGAATAATATCTTTACCTTAATTTTTAAAAATAAAAGGGGTTAGCCTTAAATCGTCTTTTAGTGGTTATAGCTAACCACACTGATAAATAACCTAACCACTACCTTTACTACTAAAGTTTCTAATAAAAAGCACCCTTTTTAATTATCTTAAGACTAAATTTAGTATAAATTACTTTACTTTACGATTAAGTCTAACCTACCTACTATAGAGAAAAGTATAAGATCTACCCTAGGCTGTAATATAAACCTATATCTTAGTTCCTACCAGATACCTTTTATAAGTATAAGTAGCTGATATAATCAAGATTGGTTAGTTTACTAGTCTTATATTTAGATAAAACCCCGGCTAGTAAGTTATATATTATATTGGGTGGCTATAATTAAGGAAAATAAAAAGAATTAGTTAAAGTAGCTTTAGGTATTTTATATATTACTTAATAGAAATTTTAAGTTAAAGCTTAAGGGGGGAAGAAAATAAGATAAGATTAAGGTACCAGAGTAGCTTCCTCTTACTATAAATATATAATAGTAATAGTTTTACTGTAATATTAAAGGTAATACCGTGTAATATTTAAAAATCCCTATTTTAGAATCTATTTACTATCTAATTAATTTAGTTATTTATTTTTAAATCTACTATTTAATTAACTATTATAACTTTTATTTTAAGCTTTAAACCAAAAGTCTACTTTATATTATATAGCTATATCTCCTCCTAGTTACTATCTGCCACAAATATTTAACCTTTATTATTCTATATATACTATTAATATTAATAGGGAAATAAGTCTACCCTAACCACTAAGCTACCACCATTATACCTATAATACTACTAGTAGTATAAAAGCTAGAGGATATACTAGAAGAAGACTTAAAGGGTTTACCTAAAAAGGATCCAAAAGATTTACCAGATAAAATACCAGAAGATATACCAGAAGAGGTAAAGATATATATATAAGTACTATATCTATCTACATCATAATATCCCTAACTAATAATATAGCTCTACCTACCTAATAGTAGTATCTTAATCGTAATATACCTATTAATATACTGTAAACAAGGTAGTTATATTTTCCAAATTAATTATATTAGGTAGAGTAATATTTTACACAATTTTATTAAATCCTACAGTAATAACCCTAAGCTAAAAATAACCCTTAAAATCTTTAACCTTAAGCTTTAAAACCCGTTAATCATTCTTTCTACTCTTGTAAAAGGATAAAACACATAAGATAGAAATTTATATAACTTGGAGTAATATAAAGTTATTATAATTATTATATAATCTAGGTTTCTTGGTAATATTAACCGTATAACGGTAACATCTAAATACTATATATACTATTAAGAGGTAGCTAGCCAGCTATATATTCCCTTACTGTTTACTAAGTATACTAGGGTAAAGCTTCTTGGTTACTATTATACTAAATATATAAATTATACCTGGGTAAACTACAAGTATGTAATAAATTAGAAGAACTTTAATAATAATAATTAGGGAGTATAATATAGTTAAAGTAGAAACCCAGTACTAATATCTAAATATCTAATTTATAATTTTAATTTTAAAAGGGAGGGTTTTAACTTTATTTTAAAAATTAAATATTAAGCAGAAATTATATATAAATAGGGTAAAACGTTCTTTACAAGGATATAATTACTACTCTAGAGGTAGATTATAATATCCCTAAAATATAAATTAATTTTAATATAAAGCCCCTTTTTAATAAAGATATATCTAAACTCTTACCAACTAGTAATTATCTATTTTACATTCTTCTCTACTAGCCTAAGTCTACTAGCTTTCTTTGTGGTATAAGGTAGGGAAAGGTAATTAATAAAAGTAGCTACTTTTAGATAAAAGGCTATAAGTTTTACTTTATCGGAAGGATAATTAGCCTTCTAAAGACTTTACTACTTTGTAATATTCCTTTAGGTATATATATCCCGGGTATTATCCCCTCTAAGGTAAGTATTAATAGTGGTTTTAGTTCTAGAATTTATAATAGCTACTTTGGTAAAATAAAGATAAGAATAATACTAAAGGAAGCCTAGAAGGATACTAAAGACTATATTTCCGGTTAGGCTAATATAATATCCTCTCCAACTAGCTTATCTTCCTTTATTACCAAAATTAGTTAAGGGCAGAAAGATGGTTTTAGTATATAAAAAATACAGAAGGTAATATTAGATATATTATTAGGTATCAAGCCGGCTATATCTTTAGGTAATTTAATAGTAGTTAGTATAACTAGAGGGTTAATCTTGGTAAATATTACTAATCCTAATATAGCTTTATAATTAAATATTATAATAAATAACCCCCTTGTAAAAGATAGCTTTCCGGATTGCTTTTATAAAGCTACTTTACTATCCTAGCCTTAACTAATTGTGGATAATAGTAGTAAAGGTTCTAGTAGTATAGGTAGTAATACCGGTAGTAAAGATATAGCCTAGCCTAATATAAAGCTTAAGATATATAGTTAAAAAAGGTTTAAGTCTAAAAAGGTATCTATATTTAAAAAGTCTTCTAGAAAATAATATACTAGTAGGTATTATTAATCGGGTAATAAAATTTAGCAATATAAAAATAATATACTTAATATATTTAAAATTAAATTATTAATATAAGTATTTTAAAAAGAATAACCGTGTAATCTATAATAACAATCTTAGTGCTTATAATACTTTTAGTAGTATTAGCTAAAAATAAGTATACTAAATAAGTATCTAAATATTAGTAATATAAAGTAAACTATAAGTCCCCGTATAAAAATATAAGGGGTATAAAACTATACTAGCTGGAAGTAAATCTACCAAGAAGCCCTCCTAATAATAGTAAACCCCGGTAGACTACTAATTTTACTATAAGAATATAAATAATATAAAAACGTTATAACCATAATCCCACATACCTAGAAAATATAAGAAGTATTTATTATTAATTTGATTTAACTAGTAGTTTATATAAAATATATAAATTTTAAATTACTTCTTAAAGATAGAAAATAAGTGGTATATAATTTAAATAAGTATAAAATTATCTCCAATAAGAGTAACCTACTTCTTAAATAACTAAATATCTTTTTTTACTATAAAATAAAATATATATATACTTTATCTACCAGGTTCTATCTATACTAAGT
>JADAZS010000365.1:0-13843 GCA_014872975.1 Diaporthe citriasiana | reverse complement strand
TAGATATCTACTTCTAAGTAATAGTATATAAAAGCCTACTTAACCCTAAGATATAAATTAATAGGCCTTATAGTATAAAATATATAAGGTATATAAGCTTACCTAGTAAGGGGTATAATACTTTATACCGGGTAATACCAGCTAGCTATAAAAGTATAATCTTAAGTAGGAACTTCTTATCTAGCTTATAAATATTTATATTAATAAAAAGCTTATTACCCTTTATAACTACCAGGGTGGGAAATTTAAATAGTAATCTGGTAACTATTTTAGAATATTTATAGCTTTTAACATAGTGGATTTTCGGCTACCTTTTACCTCTAGCAGTAATAGTTATTTTAGAGTAGTAAAACCTAAGATTTTATCCTAGTATACTATTTAATATTATCTTAGTATAAGCTTAGTATCCCCCTGTTATCTAAGGGTTATTTAAATAACAGGCTTACCATGACTTTAGTTTATATAAATTAGAGGATATATTTAAGGATATATTTAAAGATATATTTATAATTACTTGCTACTAGTACCTCTGTGAAATAACCTTACTTATCCTGTATAATATATTATTATAAGATAAGAGGTAAAACTTAAGGAGATATTTAGGGTAAAAGATATAACTTTATACATCTAGTATTATATTTTACATAGAGATAATATTATACTTATTTATACATTAAGTAGGTAGTATAGCAGGGGTAAGCCCTACTTAGCTAGTTACTATAATAATAACCATTACCTCTATCCTTAATATACCTTATAACCCAAGGATAATTAATAAGGTTTTAGTAATTAAAGTTTATTTGGCCGGAAAGCTGGCTAGAGGTATATTATAAGGGGTTTTATAGCTCTTAAGATAGGGTTAAAGCTCTTAAAGTAGTGTTAATAAACCAGAGTGCTTAGATAAAGTTAATAAATACTAGCTCTACTTAATTTCTTAGGGTTATATTTACCTTACTCTTAGTAAAGATATCCTATAAGATAATTGTAAAATGGTAATAAGTAATAAATTACTACCTAAAAACTAAGGGTAGTAGGTATAAGTAGCCTTATTACCCCTAAACTTAACTCTATCTTTATATATTAGGGCTTTTATCTTTATACCTATTTTTACCAAGTATAATATATAGCTATATATTACAAGCTAAAAGCCCTTAAGGTATTATTTAATAAAATAGTAGATAAGATATAACTTTTATAAATAGGATATTCTATTTAATACCTACTAATAGGAGTAATATTAATAGTTATGTAAATATTATAAACTGGCTGTTAAACTTAATAAGGAGAGGTAGTATAAGGTTAGAAAGCTTCTCTATAATCTTATAGAGTCTGGTAACCTAAACTACTTACTTAAAGATATTATATACAAGCTTAAGTTACTCTTCTAGCTTATCCGGGTTAACTAGTAGGCTTATATTAAGCTCCTTAAAAACTAGATAGGTATAAATTAGATGTATTTCTGGTAATAATATTATAAATAGTGTTAGCTGGTTAAGGTTAAGGTAGTATAGCTATAAGTAGCAGGGTATATAATTAATTTATACCTTATTATTTATAAACTTCTTATAGATTGTAATTTTAACTATAAGGAGTATAATATTTATACCTGGCTTTTTTTTAAGGAGTAGATATTAATATTAATAGGGATAAACCCCCTGTAGCTATAAACTACGGGTCTTTTAGTACCTAGGGAGGAGTTAATACCTAGGGACTAGTTAGTACCGGTACCTAAAAAAGGTTATTTAGTTAATAATAAGATCTTTACACCTATCCTAAAGGTAAGAGCCGGTACTAGTAGGTTATTAGAAGCCTAATCTAAGCTCTAAGAGTTATATATCTAGTATAAGGCTAAGATTATAAAGCTTAAGTTATGGTAAGCTACTATATTTAAAGCCTAATATATATAGTTTTATATAATACTATTAGAGGAGAGGAAGGAGTATAATAAAGCTATCAAGGAGATAGGTTTCTAGCTAATAAAATTTTGTAAAAAGCTAGAGTAGGAGTATAAGCTACTTACCAAGAAGTATAGTAAGTACTAGAAGACTATAAAGAAGTTTAACTAGTAGATAGTAGTAATTACTTATACCTAAAAGTAGCTTAAAAAAGTAAATTTATAGATCTCCAACTAGATAGCTATATACTAGTTTAAGGATAAGATTCTAAGATCCCTCTAATATAAACTATAGGAGGCTAAGGTTAACTATAAGAAGATAGCTAATAATTGTGTTAAAAAATAATTCTAATGTGATAAGTAGTAAATATAAGCCACATATCTCTAAAAGCTTTACAAGAAAGACCGGGAAAGGTAGAGTAAAAAGCTACAAAATAAGATATATAACTTTAAGTAAAAGCTTAAAGCCTAGTATAAAGATACCCTAGCTAAAAGAGTTAAAGCCACTATAGCCAAGGTTAAGAGAAATAGAAACTAGCTTCTTATACAATATGTAAGATCTAATACTAAGCTAGCTATCCTTAAGGTAAAGTTATCTAATATTAGCAAAAAGAGAGATATACTATATAAGTCTCTCAAATAGTCCCTATACACAGATATTACATCTTCCCTAGTACATACAACTAAGGTTATTAATAAGAGGAATTAATTTTACCTAAAGGTAAACCTATACTGTAAGAAAGAGGTAAAACTATAAGGGTAAGTAACCGGGTACTAGGTAGATAGGGATAAGCTTAGTAAGAAGCTTATATCCTCCTAGGTATAACTTAAGGCGGTTAAGGTAGTTAAAGAAAGACTTAGTAGAAAGTATATAGCCTTATTAGCATAAATAAACAAAGCTAAGGGGTATAAGTAAAAACTTAAAGAAAAGCTGGTAGCTTTATAAGCCTAGTTAGCTTAGTTAGAAGATAAGGGTAACTCCTTCTACTTAAAGCTTAATAGAGTAATAGCTAAGCTATAAGTATAGGTAAAAAAGATAGCTAAAAAAAGAATTATAGTAAGCCTACACCTTATAGAGACCTATATAAAATATATTAAAGCTGTTATATCCCTAGAAAAATATATAGTAATACTTAAAAAAAAGCGGAAAAAGTATATATAATATGGGTAAAGAAAATAGGAGTATATACTTAATAGTATAACCCCTTAAGGGCAGGAGTATATATACTAAAGCTTATAGATACTTTACTCTCTTATTACATAAGGTAAATACTTCCTTAAACCTCCTAAATTTAACACCTAGCTACTATAAACTTTAATACTAGGCCTCCAGCTTATACTTACCTACTTATATTAAGGCTATTAGGGAAAACCCGCTAACTATATACCTAGGTCTTGGGGATCCCTATAAATATATAATATATTAGCTATATAGGCTATTTTAGCTTTACCTATCATATACTTAGCTCTCTAAGCCTACCCCAGCTACTATTAGCAGTCTTCCTTTCCTACCTATTCTACCAGGTTAGGATAATATTATCTAATCTATATTACTTAATATATAATTCTTACCCTTTAAACTATATCTTCTTCTTATACCTTAAACCAGCTATATAATAAAGCCTATTATCTTACCAAGCTTTTATATCTTTAGTATAGCCTTATAGGTAAAGTAATAAAAATACTATCAAGGTTTTAACCAAATCATTAAGTTTTACTATCCTAGCTATAACTTTCCTTATAATACCCTCTTAAAGCTTAATACGATTAAGCCTAACTATGACACCAAGCCGGATATATTATTAAATACTTAAAAGTTTAGAGTCTACTACAGTATAATATGTATTATATATACCATCCTCGCCAATAGTACCTAGGAAAAAAGGCTACCTTAGTACCAATAAGCCTACTAGTACCTAAATCCTAATTAATAAGCCCAAGTAGGTATTACTTCTACTATCTTTTCTATGTATTATCTAATCTAAAATACTTTGTGGTTACCAATTCTTAATTATAAGAGTTTTT
The DNA here is from genome assembly GCA_014872975.1 of Diaporthe citriasiana. Taxonomy (NCBI): domain Eukaryota; kingdom Fungi; phylum Ascomycota; class Sordariomycetes; order Diaporthales; family Diaporthaceae; genus Diaporthe; species Diaporthe citriasiana. The sequence continues at coordinate 9,924 of JADAZS010000365.1, read as the reverse complement.
TTTACAGCTCCTATTATACTAATACTTACTCTTTATACCTCCCAGAAAGCTATTATTTTAATAGCCATAATACTATATAGTTACAAGCTACTATATATTACTTAAATCTACTTACTTAATTCTAGTTAATTATACTTTCTAATTTAATATAAATCTAATAAAATAGTTATAATAATAGTTAGGCTATAATAATACTAATTAGATTAACCAGCCTGAAAATAAGTATCTATTAACAAGAGATATTTACACCCTTTCCGGATAAGGCCACCTGGTCTTTACTTCCTAACCTTGTAGAGTATATAATAGTAAATCAAGCAGGTTTACTACTTACACCTTATCTTAGCCCCATCTAGGCTTTACATCCTCCTATGTGCCGCTATATTAACTTATATCTATTAGCTATATATAAAGGCCTAATCCTTTCTACAAGCTTATTAACCTCTACCACCTTTTTTTCTTAGAGCCTATCTAAGATATTACACCTAAATATATCTTTACCTATTTTATATACTCTATTTTCCGTATATATATCTTTTTTAAAAATAATAGCCAGGATTAAAGGTATGTTTAGCTAGAGGTAAAGGCTAGAAGCCTATAAGATAAGGTTAGGGATAATCTATAGGTAAATTTTAAGAAGCCCGGTAAAAGCCTAATAAAATAATACATAACTTTATATAACTTAGCCATAGAAAACTAAACCTATAGTAGTAGTAATAATAGGTAAGGTATTACTAACTAGCTCTTATGTATCTATAAAGTAGACTTGAGAATATTAGATAAGCTACTATGTGGTTACTTATACTCCTACTTATACTTAAAGAAATGTCTTAGGTAAGAAATAGATATATAATATATTAGTATAAAAGGCATTTAATATTAGTTTAATTAGAAGAACTAGGGTAGGTCTCTATATACTTTACTATCTGGGCCAGACCTAGTAGCTTTTATAGTCTTTACTTATTATAACACTATGTTTAATAGTACCCTGGAAGAGACTTAGTTAGAATATAACTTAATTATAACTATAAATAAGCTGTGGCTAAGCTAGCCTTATTTAACTCTTTAGCCTACCAAAACTAGTTTATATTATATTAGCTAGAGTTTAATATTTTCTTATTACTTATATTATACATTTAAAGTTTAATACTAGATTATATAAGGTACTTTTATAAATTACTAGCTTATTATAAATAACTTAAGTAGTTTTTACACTCTTATTATCTAATATCTTTATACCTTCTTTAATTTACTTATATAATAGTGTAGTATAAAACCCGGCTTTACTACTTATATCTTGCCTAAATAATAGGCTTTAAACTAAATATATAAAGGTAAAACCTGTAGGATTATAAGGTAAAAGCTTTACATAAGCTATAATTATAAAGTATATCTAGTAATAAGCTATCACGGCTAAAACCACTCTAGCTATATTATTATAACTTAAGGCCTAATAGTAATAACTAGTAGTATTTATATAAAAGGATAATATTTTAACCCCTTTTAAATAAAATAGTATACTTATCTGGAGACCCTAAATAATAGCCTAACTATAGCTATTTTTATAAAAAAACCGGTTTCTCTATTAGTATAATCTGCCATTAAGCCCCTAAATATAATAGAGTATTAACTTATTACACTACTATCTAGCAGCCTATCTACATCCTTGCTAGTAGTTATACCTACTTAGCTAAAAAGTAAGTAATAATACTAATTACCTTTAGCTACTATATAATAATCACCATAAAAAAGGGTATAAAATAGCAGAATTACTATTTAAAAATAAGTTATAAGGTTAGCTATATATACTTATAAGAGTTATTTATATAAAACTCTTAATAAAGGTATAAAAGCTATAATTTCCCTAAACCGGCTTTATCTAAGATCCTAATAAGATATTTTACCATATTAATATTAAGACAGATACTAATACTCTGTAAAATACTAGGCTTGATAAATAAGGTATTAAAATAAAAAATATTATATATTATTAACTTGCCCCTTAAATACCTAACCGTATAACTTAATGTAGCTAAACCTCCTAAGCTAGCTTTATAACCTTATCCTGGGTTATAAAATAATAGATATAAACTCGGTCCTGTATTTTTTTAAAGGTATAATATACTTATCTTTAATCGTGCTATCTAAATTGGCAAAGAATACTCTTATCTTTTTCTAAGATTAAGGTATTAATAACCTAGAAAGGCTCTTATTATACTTACACTAATATATCTTACCTAAGGTAATATAGCTTATAAGTTTAGTAAAATCTAGGTAAAGCTTAGCTTATACTAAAATGTTATATTAATTATATTCCTTTAAAGGTAGAAATAACTTAAATAAAATAATAATAATCCTGGGTATAGCCTAACCCTTATTATTATAAAACTTAGTGTCTAAGAAATAATAGATAAGGATATTATTATCCCTGGAAGATACTAATATCTAAAGAGATATAAATATAATATAAAAGTAGTCTAGCAGCTTGTGCTTTTATTCCTCTACAAACTAGATCTTAATACTAAAAATTATATCAATTTTACCCGGAAACTTTATAAAATATTTCTTAACTATATCAAGTAGATCTTTCTCCTCTTAACTATATATAACCTTAGTAATAAAGGGTAGATAATAGTATTTTTACAAGGTAAAATATATCTACCTATTTAAAACCTTTTAAAACTTAGGTACTTATAACTACCTTATCTTCTTCTTTATATAAAAGTTACTAGCTTATATAATCTTCTTGTATATTAACTATAAGGTAGGTATATTATATATAATTTAATCTAACTCCTTATTAATAGTAAGATCTAATTTTATCTTAATAACCTTATATATTAGGTAGGCTATCGGGATAAGTTATAGTAATAATATACCAGTATTTATATCCTACTTTTTTTAGATTTCTCCTTTAAAGAAGGATAATAACCCTAGTTACTTATTAAACCGTTTATAAAGGTATTTAAATATTTCCTAGTCTTAAAAGTTAAAAGTAATATTATAATCTGGGGGAGGTAGGTTATAAAAGTGGTCCCAGATAGCTTAGTATAGCTTATTGGTAAGGTTATAAGTACTATCAGGGTCAATCTATTAGGGTAATAGTAGAGTAGCTATATCCCGGTTTATCTTCCTTAAATAGTTATAAAAGCTTTCTATACTACTACTAAAGTTTATATTAGGTATTAAAGCTATTTTATTACTATAAAAAGGTAATAAATTCTAAGTAAAAGGGAAAAATAGATTATAAGAAGAGTAGGTAGGTATAAAATATATATAGGTAAAGTCTAGTAGTATATAGTTTTAACACTACTATAATAACCCACCTTGGCGCCAAATAGAAACTTACTAGCCTACTCTAGCCTCCTACAGGCCTAATACCCTAGTTTAACTCTACTATTTTACCTTAATAATAACATGTAATTTAACCTCCCCGTGTTACTTTTATCACACAATCCCTCTCTCCCTAGTCTAATAATAAAAACCTTACTAACCCTTTAAAGCCCTATATATATTAAAATCTATATTAATATATTACATTATATAACAGCCTTTTAATAGCCGCCTCTATTATAATATCACAGGTAACTATAATTATAATAATAAGGGGAGGGATTACAAACCTTAAAGGCTACTATATACCTAATAAAATAAAGCTATAGATATAAGCTAATATTAATATAAAACAAGCTATTATTAATATAATACTATAAGAGATAGATAATAAATAGGGGGCTAGTACTTATAAGACTTTACTTAGGTTCCTAGAAAGATAATATATTATTTATATTAAAAAAAACCTTATTTATATTAACTTTAAGTATATACTCCTTTTTTATAATTCCGATACCCTATATAAACCAGCTAGTAGGATCTTATAGTTACTACTTAATGTAAATTATATCAGAAAGGCTATATTAGGAAGTATTAAGTACTGTAAGTATATTAAGGGGAAGTAAATTTATCCTAGCTAAGTTAGCTTCCTAACCTATTATAATAAGGTTACTAATAGGTATATAAATATATAAAAAATAATGTTTTAAGAGATTAATTACTTATATATACTTAATACAGCCCTATTATGAAATATAAGAGAGATAATACCTTTAATTATATATCTATTATCTATCTTTTAATCCACTACTTAAAACCTACTAATATCTTTTATATTTTTAAGCCTTAGTAATTATATATAAGAGTAATCCCTACTATAAGTATTAAAAATAAGAAGGGTAAGCTTTTATATATTAAGAAGGCTAAAATACCTTATAAGTTTATATCTAAGATTATTAATAAGGCTATAAGGAGGGATAGCCGGGTTTTTAACCTAAATATGATTATAAATCGTGGCTTTCCTAGGGCCTAGTCTGACTTAGATAAGCTGGGAGTAGATAAATATAAATACTAGTTTACAGCTATATATACCCAGCTTTATATAAGTATTATTAACCAGAACTCTTTATACTATAGTATTATTACTACTAGTATAAACTATATCTTTATATTTATTAACCCTAATAGCCCCTCGGTTATATATTATAATATATCTAGGTATCTTATAAATCTTTAAGACTTACTACTACTTTATATTATTATACTTATACTCTTTAGGATATATAATCTTATATTACTAAAATAGCTTATATTAAATATAATTAGATAATACCAGGGCCTTATATAAACTACTAGGAGAAAAAACCCTAGTTTTTATAATAATAGAGTACTAGTATAAACTCCTGGTACTAAAAGCTATTAGGAAGATATAGGCTAATATACTAATAGTAGGTTATTATCTATAAAGGAGTAGATAAATAGTACTAAGCTGTAAATTAAAGCCCCTAGGCTTCTATATATACCTATCGCCTCTACCTTATAGTAGGCTAAGTATACTTAGAAAATACTAAAGGTATAATAATAATATACCCCAGGATAAGATAAAGGTAACATCTAGAAAATATTATAAGCTTATAAAGCCAGATTAAATTAAAAACACCATACTATCTAAATCACTATATATACTAACCATATTAACACTCTTACCTCTAATAAGCCTAGCTTTATAAAAACCTATATTTATTAATAACTTTTAATACTATACTATAACTTATCTACTAGCTGTAAAATACTATAACTACTCACACCCTCCCTACCTAAATTATATTAAATATATATATCCTACTTACCTAATCATAAAAGTAATACAGCTATATATAGCCTTATATAATTAACTAGTTAGAAGTAAAAAAGAGTAAAATTATTTATTTTTTTAGGAAATACCTAGGTCTAGTTATATATAGCCTATTAAAATATAGCTTAAATCATATAAATATATACTATTTATAAAAGCTTTCTAGCCTGGTAAGATCTTAAAAACATATTAAAAAGTCTAGATTTATAACCGGCTACAGGCCTTATAGGGTATTTATATACTAGTTTACCTAAAGTATATTAAAATCCCTATTAAGAGGTCTTTCTAATATAAAGATATTAACTTTACAGGCTTACTCCTTATATCACATAGTGGGTATAATATTAATAATTAGCCACATTTAAGACTAGGCTTTAGGTATAATAATACAATTAACTATACCTTTATATAAAGCCTAGCTGCTAAAGCCTAGAATATACTAGTTTTAATTTAAAAAAAAGAAATCTTATATTAAGATATTACCCTATAAAATATATTACTATAGAAGATTAATTAATAAGGGCTAATAGAAAATCTAACATTTAAGATATAACTTTAATTTATTAACTTTAAACGTAGCTATATAAGAGTAGACTATAGATAGAATATATAACACATTTATATATTAGAAAGAAACTAAGAGGGTAATACTAAGTAATTAACACAAGCTATTAGAAATAAAGATTTTACTAAAACTTATACTAAAGAGATAAAGTCTTATATAAAGCTTATATTTAAGTGGTATAAACCGTAAACACTATATAATTAATCTCACGCTCTATAGTGCTTTATTTCTATATAGGCTTAGTGTAAGCTACCTAAATAAATAATAGTAATGTTTTCCCTATAATAAGCTACTAATAGCTCTTATAAAAGTAATAGATATTTATTACTTATTACCATACAGCTACTATATAGGTGTTTTATATTATAGATACTTATATCCCTGTTAATTATATCTTCTTACTAGTCCCTATTAGGTAAATAACTTTAGGAGGGATAATATAGGATAATTCTTACTACGTCCTCCTATTTAATACCCTTATATGGTATACTATGTGTATATTACACAGATATCCTTATATAGCTCCCTTTTTACACTATAAGATCTATATTAATCTAAAGGAAAAGCCACTCTAATAGTATTAATCTTCTACTTAGTTTATTTTATTATAATACTAGATATTAGCCCTATATGGCGGATAATACTAATAATAATATATATCTAAAAGGCCCTGTTATATTTCTATTATACATCTCTAAACCGGCTAAGATTAAATTCTTACACCTATACTATAGTGGTCCTAATACTCTCTTTAGACTTTCTTGGCTTAACTTAACTTCCTTAATACCCTTAGGAGTATACTATTATACTACCCTACTTGCTTACTAAATCGTGGCAAATAATATATTTCACGGCTATCTAGTAATAAACCGTAATAAAAAAGCCCAAGTTACCGTTAGTTATAATAATAATCTTTTTACACGTAATAAGTATTAGTTTATAGCCGATATAAATAACCCCTGTGATAACTACCCTGTTATTCCAAGATTTAAGGATTAGCTCTTCCCCCTTAATAACTTCTAATACCTATAATAGCGGTATCTAAAATTTATAGACCAAGATTAAGTCTAACCCCCTCCTAACCAACCTATACTTCTAACTGTGACTTAAATACCTCCTCCTCTTTTATGTCTAAACACTAAGCTAGTATATATAATATCTATAAAGATTTACCGATATATTATCTCTAATATATTATACTTAATCTAGTTTTCTTATATTATCTCTTAAACCTCTAAGTCTTAGTTTAATTATAATTATATAAAAAGATTTAATAGTAATAAGCTGGGTATATATATACCTTTAAATTAAGTTAATATGAGATATAATTTATATAATACCTAGGATTAATACATATTTATACTTATACCTAAATAGTCTAAACTTATAGTCTATATCCTTAATTACTCTAATAGCTATAAGATATATAAGTTTATAACATAGTAGTATAACATAACGGTAAGAAGAGTAGTACTTAACTAAGTGGCGGATAAATACTTATTCGCCAAATTTATATAAGCTATATTTACCTTACTTAAACCATTTATTACTTAGGGCTTTTCTCGCTATATTACTTAACTTAAGGTATCCACTAATAGAGACTAGAAACTATTAGTAGATAAGGTAACTAGGGATGTATTAAAAAAAGAATATAGTAGTAGTAGTATTATTTACAGCTTTAGTATAAATAGTAGTAGCTAAAAATAATCACACTCCTAAATAACCCAGGGTAATAGTAATAACACACCAGATAATTATCTAGAGAAGACTACCTATTACAGGGTTTATAAATAAATCTAAGACTAAGATAATACTTAGGATAATTCCCTCTTAATATAATACCTAGCCTAGCATAAGGAGGATTTAGATATTAAGGCTAAGAAAAACTAGAGCTACCCATATAAATAACATTTTATACTATCCTGGTAGGATTAAACCTCTAATATATTACTATTCCTAGTAACAGATAATAATATATTATTAGATATCTATAACCCTGTAAACTTTAGAGATACTATATTATAGCTACCACCCTGTTATACCCTTCTACCTACTACCTGTACTAAGTTTATAAATAAGGGGTAAGAGAAATCTATATTAGATAAAAGTGTTTTAGATATTAGTAGCTAATACCCTAACTTATCCATATATATACTTAGGATAAGTATACTATTAAGATAATAAGCTAGCTTACCTCCTATATTAATCTCCTAGCTAATAGTAATACTAGCTATACCAGGTAATACCTATAAACATAGTATTAATAGTAATAATAATAGTAAAAGTTATTAAGATACCAAGCTACTAAGACAAGTTAATACTAGGCTAATAGACACCTAGTAGCAAGAAATCTTAGTATATTTAGGTTAATTAGAGATAATATACAAATAGCCAGACAAATAGGTTTTTACTTAATAGCTTAAAACATACCTTAAATATATTAAAGTAGGATATAATCTATATATAGTAAGCTATAATAGTAGCAGTAGTAGTTATAATAGCTATAAGATTATAATTTTCCAGGGTAATAAGGTAAGGAATATATATCTATATGTAATCAAGGTTAACGTATTTATAGTAGCTAGTTGTAATAAATACACTAAAAGTATATTAATAAGAGAATTCAGATATTAAGTTTAAGAGCCAAGTAAATATAATAGGATATAATATCTATAATATTATATTAGTACTCTAATAAAGTAATATACCGGTAATAAGTAGTCTTCTACTAGGAGTAGTAAAAATAACCTAACTGGTGGAAAACAGGTCCCTATTATAATTATCCTAACCCTAAAAGGCTAGAAGGTAGGATAGATTAGCTTATACTAATCTCCTTATACCCTTATCTAGTCTACCTCTAATTATAGCAGACTATATTAGTATATACTATATAAACTTATAATTAAACTTCTACTATCTGGTTAATAGTATTTAATATATAGTATATTATCCGTGTAATTAAAAACTTTAAGACTTAAGATATTAGGCTGTTAAAGTTAACAAATAGGTATATAATTTTATAAATATATCTATATCTATTTCTGTTATACTATAAACCTACTTAACTTTGTAGTGTAAGAGGCTTTAAATAAGGTTTAGAAATTACTATATTGGGTAAATTTTAAGGAGTAAAACTAAGATACTTAGTAACTAAGTTATCTAGTATAAAAATGTAAACCCGGTATATCCGGGTTAATAAAACTCTTATATTAAATGTAGTAAAATTTTAGTAGTAAGAACTACCTATTAGATATATACTAGGTTTATAATTATTTATGCCTAAATATACTAAGGTTATTTTTCACGGTAACTCCTTGGTCTCTATTAGGATATATATTCTAGTAGATATAGGGTATAATATGGAGAGCCTAAATACTTAGGTAAATATAACCTTCTACCCACTAGGTATTACCTTTATAATAATAATATATTAAGAATCCCTTATACTAATTACATCTTATTAAAAGTTACTTATTATTTATCCTTAAAGACAGTAAAATACCTAAATAATATAAGCTTTTAGTAGTGTAATTTTCCTATATTTTTAGCAATTTAGATTATAAGAGATAAGGTAATAATAGGATTTAATATTTAAAAAAAGAATTAAAAAAGGTATAATATTATTTTTATCAAGGATAACTATAATACCGTTACCTTATATAAAAACAAGAGCTGGCTACAGCTACCTATTATTATTAAGCCTAAAATAGAGATCAAGTTTACACAAAAGCTTGAGTTTACATAAAAGCTCCCTAATAGTAACTAAGTCTTACTACTCCTAGAAGCCAGCTAGAGATATAATTTTTCCTACATTAAAAATAATCTTTAAGCTGCTATCTAATAAATGTAAATTACTTATAGCAAAACAGGTTACTTAGCACATAACAGCTATCCCTTATATATAAAGTAAACCCCCCCCCCCCGGTTATATATACAAGGCTTATACATATAACTTAAGTTTTTTATACTACTAATTCTATTATAACTCCCTTAAATCTTTATTAAAAACTATAAAAAAAATACTATTAAGCTTCTTATAAAATTCTCTACGTAATTTTAATTTTTAAATAATTTTATTAAATAAAAATATTTTTTCTATATAAAATAAAAAGATTAGATAATAAAATTCTTAAAATTATTAATAAATAAAGAATCTTATAAGGAATATAATAAT